>CM049825.1:3798383-3897481 GCA_027422435.1 Schizopygopsis pylzovi | reverse complement strand
TTAAGGATTATGGAGGCCACTGTGCTCTTAGGAACCTTAAGTGCAGCAGACATTTTTTTTGTAACCTTGGCCAGATCTGTGCCTTGCCACAATTCTGTCTCTGAGCTCTTCAGGTAGTTCCTTTGACCTCATGATTCTCATTTGCTCTGACATGCACTGTGAGCTGTAAGGTCTTACATAGACAGGTGTGTGGCTTTCCTAATCAAGTCCAATCAGTATAATCAAACACAGCTGGAGTCAAATGAAGGTGTAGAACCATATCAAGGATGATCAGAAGAAATGGACAGCACCTGAGTTAAATATATTAGTGTCACAGCAAAGGGTCTGAATACTTAGGACCATGTGATATTTCAGTTTATCTTTTTTAATAAATCTGCAAAAATGTCAACAATTCTGTGTTTTTCTGTCAATATGGGGTGCTGTGTGTACATTAATGAGGAAAAAAATGAACTTAAAGGATTTTAGCAAATGGCTGCAATATAACAAAGAGTGAAAAATGTAAGGGGGTCTGAATACTTTCCGTACCCACTGTATGTATATATATATATTAAATGACAAATTATAGATGTATAATGCATATATTAATGGTAGAATTAAAATGCATTTATAAAGATGGCATATTTCAAATGTATTTATTAAATTAAGATTTGTAGGTTTAAATTGACTGTTCATTGGGAATAATGTGGTGAAGTATTTTGACTCCTTCGTCCTCACAAATGTCTCTGTCTCACCAGGGAATAACTACACGTCTGGATATGTGAATCCATCCCTGGCTTATGCCATGACATTCACCTGTCCGGGAAACACTTTCCTAGTGTATGCTCTCGTCTACTGGCTCGGGCCTCTGATTGGTGAGTCCTCCTACATATCTTTAATACCAAGGAAAGGATTAAAAATAATAAATATGGAGAATCATACAGTTCAAACAGTCCAAAAGTTGTTGCTGGTGTTCCTGAGAGGTGTTGTAAATTGTGTATTTTTCCAGGCATGACTCTTGCGCTCTTCCTGTATTTGAGAAACATCCCACTGCTGTTCAGCAGGAATCTGCTTTACACCAAGAAGGGACGTTTCCGGGTTCCCAAAGGGAAAACCTCAGAAGACAAGATCAGCTGAAAAGACATAAAACACAGCACTTCATAAACCATATTTTATAGTCAAAAAACATATTATGGTTCAACTTTGATCTGATCATCTGGTTTGAGGTCTGCAGCCAGTTTCAGCAACATCTACTTACATTACTAACATCTAGGAGCCAAAGAACATTTTACTAAATATATAGTAAAAATATAAAAAAATATATTTCAAAGGGGGGGGAGGGAGGGAGGAATAATCATACAGAAGTAGAGGTAGAAACGTTTTGATATTGTGTCTGTAAATGCCACTCGGATACAATATTCAAAGTATGCCACAATAAAATACAATAATTTGTACATATTTCATAACAACTGTTCTTCTTTATTCCAGACTGTAGAAAGTACTGAATAAACAAAAAAATGTATTCTTAAAAAGTTCTGATAAATAGAGACATTTTTAACATAGTATTTGTAGAAAAAAGGTAATATGATGCATGCACTCTTGATTTGCTTGTTTATGTTTGGTCTGTTTGGTTTGTTTGCAGCAGAAAAAAAATAGCAAAAGTGAATTTATGACTGATTTATGATATTCGGACTATATACGTATATATATATATATATATATATATATATACATACATATTAGGGATGTGATGAGATCTCGCGAGATCCGATATATGTATGCGAACGTGATGATATCCTCACAAAATATTTAGCAATGTTTACATTAGAGCTGCACAATTAATCATTAAAAATTGCGCGTGCGATCTTGATTCAAACACTCACGCGATCTTATTCCTAAATGACAACGATTCAGCTATGTCTATTAAGACTGTTTCACATCGCGAGTGTCAGGGGAGCGTGAGAAGCACGTTTTGCAGCTGCCCATGTTGATGAATCGGAGGGTTGGCCATCATCACGCTTCCGATGTGAACGCTGTCATTCACTGATATGAGCGGCGACAAATCACGTGCTGCTCAAGCTCCACTGTCGCTTATAATGTGAAACAGGTGTTAAAGACATTCAAGCTGCTGCTGATCCAGAAAGAGCAACACAAACGCTCTTTTCAACCACACATAATTTTTTAGCCTGGAGTGCGTTGATGCGTCGCACCTTTAGTCACGCCCATTGCGCGAGCCTGCAGTTATCCATACTTACGACTGTTTTTCTGCCATGTTTAACACAAACAAGACTCTAGAGCAGAAGGTAAAAGCTAGTATGGCAACACTTCACTTCACAGAGCGTTCATAGAGCGTTCTGTTATTAGACAGCCGTCAGAACCGCATATATATAGCCGAACTGATGCCTTTACATTGTCAGGATTCACAACCGCATTCAAAGCTGCGCTGAATGACTGGAACAGCACGGGACATTGAGTTACTTATATAATCATGACGGGTTTAATGCACTCACAGAGACGGAGAAATGATTCGTGTTCATCTTAATATCCACCGGAGCTGCCGTGGACACAATCGCGTGAGCTGTAAGGCACGCGCACCAAACGCACTCTCTGCACTCGCTAACACAGCGTTTAAAGTCATTGTTAGTTGTTAACTGTGTGATGACAGGACAAGCCTCGACTGGGATCATTTATTTAAAAACAGGCTGAGCTGTGAGAAAACTTCCCGGTGTAGTGACGCCATTTTTGATTCTGTCGCTCTCGTGTCCTGAATGCGGTCGTGACTTCAGCGGTTCATTCATATACAGATATGTATTCAAGCAGATGATTTAATCTACTGAATGAATAAAACCTTTTAAGGCTCTCACCTGTAAGTGCTGTCAGTCACAAACAGAACTGTGTGCACACCATAATGTGCATTTCTATTGACTATCACTGCCCTGTAATTATTTATTTTTTTATTAATTATTTTTCCTTTTCTCTTCTTATTTTTTATTGTTATTTTCTTTCTTTCATTTTAATTTTTTATGAATTATTTATTGTTGTCATTTATTTTCATCTATTTTCTTGTTATTATCTTTATTTATTGTTATTTTCTTTCCTTTCTTTCTTTGTTGTTGCTATTATTATTTATTTTTTGTAAAGTATTAATTATGAGAAAACGTTTGAATAAAATAAAAGATTAATAGCAGAAGTTACTGTTATTATGTATTGATAGTTTAACTAAAGAATTCAACTGATGAGAAAATAATAAATAGATTAATTACAAATAATCAATAGATTAGTCGACAATAAAAATAATCGTTAGCTGCAGCCCTACAGACATTTACATTACCGAAATACTGTGACAGAAGTTTATAGTTTGTGTATAAACACGTATTATCTACAGTAGCGATCAAATCGAAAGTATCGTAACGCTTATCCGCCAGGAGGTGCAGATAACCCGTTTAAAACATGTATTTGACATTGAATCATTCATTCAGGAGATTTCAACAGTGACACACGTCTTTATGAACGGAGACACTGACTCCTTCATTGATATTTTTATTTTGTTCAAATGAATATACATATTTTTAAAAGACTCAAGCAATGGACATTTTGTCAGAACCAATAGTAAATTACGTTATTTTGTGAGAGAATCGTGATCTCCAATTTATAAAAAAAACACAAAAAAACACGGATTCTCAATTTATCCAGAATCGTGCAGCTACATCTTGTTTATTAGCCCACTGCATATAATTCATTAAAAATAGGTTTCATTTTAATTAAGTATAAGTTGATTTCAAATGCACCTAGATATTTAGCATTTTGTGTTTTTCAGTTGAATTAAAGATTATTTTTCCCCCCATATATTTCATTATTGAGAAGTAAAACAAAAAAAAAAGGTCTAAACATGTCTCGTTCTCATGAACCCAGTCTCGTGTCCAACAACAAAACACCTCAATCGCTTAGGAGCCACTCTTGTCTACATCTGCTCCGGCGGTGAAACAATAGCGGTCGGAGTGTTACAGCTCACTCAGGGTGGGTCTAAAGTAAAACGCTAGTCGACTATCATGGGAGCGACCGTGGTCTGTGTGATGTCAGATGCTGAGAATGGCTTGATTTGAAAAAGGGGATATTATTTGTAGAGATAACAGGGTGGGTTTTTATCTTTATAGGGTGGTTGTGTACACACACTGCTAACACACATTTATGTTCAAATAATATGTAACTGAGTTTTGCATCCGATGGCCCCTTTAAAAGCCTGAGTTGCTAATGAGGGCAGCAAGCCGAGGGCCTGAGCTCATGCCTGTGGTTAATTCTGCTTGGTACACTGTATGTTTGAAGCCCTTTGTGTGGGTGTAAGTGTGCTTTCTTGCATCTGCAAAGGAAATTCATGAGAAGAACAGACTGCAAAACTGACTTAAGAGTCAGACTGAAAGTGCAATTTAAGTAATCTGGTAACCACTCGTCAGTTAGGATGGTTTTCTTTCTTCTGTTTACGCTTATCTTCTTCATCTTTTCAGGTGAGTCACTGAAAAATATATTTAATTGGTAGTTTTATCAGACCATTTTGTGTTTAATTAAATATGTAGTTAATGTGTTAAGGCCTATTCACACCAGTGACTGTAACTATAACAATAGCTTTAAAATCATTGTAAATATAAAAGAATAGCAGCGTTCATGCTAAAACTATAGGAACCATATTTTTGAATCACTTTTTTGTTGTTGTTGATAAACGTTAAAACCATTGACAGCCGATCAGAATCCAACCTGCTTACAAGAGCGAAAGCATTTAAAGCGGCAGACCACAAAACTGCATAATAAGCAGAAAGTGCATAGGTGTGAACGCTTATCATTCTTGGTGTGAATGGGCATTCGCACACTTTTACAGTGTATACTTAACTGTTAGAAGTGCACACTCTTTATCAAATGTACTTGAGAAAGTGTTTTATTTGATTTTCAGGTGTGTTTGGTGTTGCCGTTACTGATGAAATCCAGTCCATATCAGTGATGAGGGGAGATTCTGTCACTTTACATACTAATGTTACTGAAGTACAGAGAGATGACCTGATACTGTGGACATTTGTATCAAAAGACAATGCAATTGCTGAAATCCATAAGCAGGTTGTTTATGTGTATGATAGTAAAGGAGGTTTCAGACTGGAACAAAAGACTGGATCTCTGATCATCAGAAACATCAGATCTGAACACTGTGGACTTTATGAACTAACAGCCATAAACAGCGGAAGAAAGTCATACAAGAGATTCAATGTTACTGTCAGTAGTGAGTTACAGATTACTTTAGTTTATTTGACTTATAAGATTTTGAAAATTACATTTGAATCAATCTGAAATGTCTGTTTAAACAGATACTTTGGAAAGAAATGTTGTTTACCTGCCAGTTCCTGTCATCAGCAGTAACTCTTCAAACTGTTCTTCATCTTCATCATCATCATCATCAAACTGTTCATTGGTGTGTTCAGTGGTGAATGTGGGTCATGTGACTCTCTCCTGGTACAAAGGAAACAGTTTATTGTCCAGCATCAGTGTGTCTGATCTCAGCATCAGTCTCTCTCTACCTCTGGAGGTGGAATATCAGGATAAAAACACCTACAGCTGTGTGCTCAACAATCCCATCAGCAACCAGACCACACATCTGGACATCAGTGAACTCTGTCACACATGCTCAGGTACGCAAATGTAATGTTAGTGTACTTTAGAGAACTGAACATGTAATAGTGTGTTGATAACAATAGCTATATCAACGTCTACACCAACAGACAATAACTAGAACGATAGCTAAAGTGCGTTCATAACAATAACTATATCAATGTCCACACCAGTAGACAATATATATATTAGCGTTCACAACTAAAAACAATATAACAATAACTATATTAGCATCCTCATCAATGGACAATAACTATAATGCAAAAAATGTTAGCATCCACAACTAAGGATAACTAAAACGATAACTATTAATGTCGACACCGACAGACAATAACTATAACTGTATTATTGTCCACACTTTCGGATAATACAGTGGGTACGGAAAGTATTCAGACCCCCTTTAATTTTTCACTCTTTGTTATATTGCAGCCATTTGCTAAAATAATTTAAGTTCATTTTTTTCCTCATTAATGTACACACAGCACCCCATATTGACAGAAAAACACAGAATTGTTGACATTTTTGCAGATTTATTAAAAAAGAAAAACTGAAATATCACATGGTCCTAAGTATTCAGACCCTTTGCTGTGACACTCATATATTTAACTCAGGTGCTGTCCATTTCTTCTGATCATCCTTGAGATGGTTCTACACCTTCATTTGAGTCCAGCTGTGTTTGATTATACTGATTGGACTTGATTAGGAAAGCCACACACCTGTCTATATAAGACCTTACAGCTCACAGTGCATGTCAGAGCAAATGAGAATCACGAGGTCAAAGGAACTGCCTGAAGAGCTCAGAGACAGAATTGTGGCAAGGCACAGATCTGGCCAAGGTTACAAAAAAATTCTGCTGCACTTAAGGTTCCTAAGAGCACAGTGGCCTCCATAATACTTAAATGGAAGACGTTTGGGACGACCAGAACCCTTCCTAGAGCTGGCCGTCCAGCCAAACTGAGCTATCGGGGGAGAAGAGCCTTGGTGAGAGAGGTAAAGAAGAACCCAAAGATCACTGTGGCTGAGCTCCAGAGATGCATTCGGGAGATGGGAGAAAGTTGTAGAAAGTCAACCATCACTGCAGCCCTCCACCAGTCGGGGCTTTATTGCAGAGTGGCCCGACGGAAGCCTCTCCTCAGTGCAAGATACATGAAAGCCCGCATGGAGTTTGCTAAAAAACACCTGAAGGACTCCAAGATGGTGACAAATAAGATTCTCTGGTCTGATGAGACCAATATAGAACTTTTTGGCTTTAATTCTAAGCGGTATGTGTGGAGAAAACCAGGCACTGCTCGTCACCTGTCCAATACAGTCCCAACAGTGAAGCATGGTGGTGGCAGCATCATGCTGTGGGGGTGTTTTTCAGCTGCAGGGACAGGACGACTGGTTGCAATCGAGGGAAAGATGAATGCGGTCAAGTACAGGGATATCCTGGACGAAAACCTTCTCCAGAGTGCTCAGGACCTCAGACTGGGCCGAAGGTTTACCTTCCAACAAGACAATGACCCTAAGCACACAGCTAAAATAACGAAGGAGTGGCTTCACAACAACTCCGTGACTGTTCTTGAATGGCCCAGCCAGAGCCCTGACTTAAACCCAATTGAGCATCTCTGGAGAGACCTAAAAATGGCTGTCCACCAACGTTTACCATCCAACCTGACAGAACTGGAGAGGATCTGCAAGGAGGAATGGTAGAGGATCCCCAAATCCAGGTGTGAAAAACTTGTTGCATCTTTCCCAAAAAGACTCATGGCTGTATTAAATCAAAAGGGTGCTTCTACTAAATACTGAGCAAAGGGTCTGAATACTTAGGACCATGTGATATTTCAGTTTTTCTTTTTTAATAAATCTGCAAAAATTTCAACAATTCTGTGTTTTTCTGTCAATATGGGGTGCTGTGTGTACATTAATGAGGGAAAAAAAAAGAACTTAAATTATTTTAGCAAATGGCTGCAATATAACAACGAGTGAAAAATTTAAGGGGGTCTGAATACTTTCCGTACCCACTGTAACTATATTGGTGTACACACCAAGGAATAATAATAATATTAGCATTCATACCAATTGAAAATGACCATAACAATAACTACATTGCTTAGTTAATGCAAATTAATGTTAATTTGTTTTCTTAGCACACTGCAGTTTTTCCGTTTGCTGCTTTAAATGCTCGAGTCGGATATTTTTTATCATTCATCAGCTATGAAAATCGCTCTGAAAGGTGATTTTCCAACAATATTATTCCTTTTTGTCAGTATAGTTTAGAAGTGACATAACACGTTTACATTTATATTTATGGTGAAAAAAGGCGTTAATGTTTAAGTGTTCTTCTGTTTCCTCCCTCAGACTCAACCCCATGTTGCAGTTCTACTGAAGCTGTGATCCGATTGGTTATCTCTGCTCTGGTGGGCGTGGCTACTGTCACTGTAGTGATCTATGACATCGTATTTTAAAGAGTTCAATAAGCCAGGAGGGCAGCATTCAACTATGGAGCTTGCAATTTATTATTCACATTTTTTCCCTTACCAAATAGTTTGATGAGGGGTAAATTAAACTCGATCTGTGGTGACGTCACAATCATGTTGCACTGTGGCATATGGAGCTGCCTGAAGTGTGGAGGGTCTTTCCATATAACCCTCGTCCACTTCACGAAGTGAAACCTCCCCTGAGGGGAAGTTTGCAAGTGTGTATAAAAGCGAAGTAGACCACAGCCCCAAGAGGTTTCTAATCTAACCACAGATCATAAAATCAGTCATTTCAAATCTCTGTCAATCTCATTGTTTGCAAATACTATGTGTGTATCATTATCGCGGCCGAGTCCAAGAAAAATTCCCTAAATTATGACCTAACCTATTTCACTAAAGGAATATATTAGTATGCGAGTTTATTAAATACAATTATGACTAGACTGAACTGGTGGCTATTCCTTAATCAAACAAGCTCTTTCAAACCGAACAATTCAAAGGGCAAATATGTTGGAGTGAACCGTGTAAATAAAAACGGTAATACTTGTGGTCTGTATCAGTCTAATGTATGCAAGTCATTTGGACAAAATTTTCACTTTAGTTTTTCAATGTAAAGCATTAATGCTAGGTCATAAAATAATATAATTAATACAGTTTGTTCTTTGTTTTCATGTTTATTGGTCTCATCAATGTTGTGTTGTGGGAAAAAGTACTTCAAAGGTCCAGTCGAGGAAAATGCTGTTCAAATCTGCAGCAGCTGCGTGATGCTATCATATCAATATGGACCATAATCTCTGAGGAATGTTTCCACACCTTGTTGAATCTATGCCACGAAGAATTAAAGCAGTTCTGAAGGCAAAAGCGGGTCCAACCCGTTACTAGCAAACCAAAGAGTGCTCTGTTTTCTATGACTTGATTAATATTATATTATCAGCAAAATTCTTTATACATAAATATCGATATTTTAAATCTCATCCCTTGTTTATTGTGTTTAAAATACTTTTCAGGTGCCCTTAGTAAAAGAAACATACAAAGGCAGTAAAACGGTTTTATTTGTTTGTATTACATAATTTGTTGTAATACATTTTTCTTTTTATTATTCTACTTATTTTCTTTTCGTTCTTGTTTTTTATTATTTTTTGTAATATGATTTGTGTGGAATTAATATGGTATTATTGTGTTGAGCCTTCCATACCAGATTCTTTTTTGTATACTAATTAAGGCCATTTTGTTGTACTCCGATTTTGTACTCAATAAAAAATAGGGCCAAATACTAATTAAAATGACAAAACATCTATAAAACAGCACATCACAGAAAAATAAGGATGAAACAGTTACTGATGTAGACAGACAGCAGATCAGTCTCAGTGGGGTGAAATAGTTTATTAGGCACTCAAATGCTTTGAGAAATTTAAAACAAAGTCCAAAATGCAAACATAATATTTCATAGTGCTAAAATTGTATTTAAAAAATCCTGATGGAAATAATACAGTCAGCAGACAATAAAACTTGTTGATGAAATGTATAAACTAAAGATAATGTATTAATTAAAATGTTAACATTTACTCAATGATTACTCAAAGCAAATAGGCCTAAATATATATATAAAAAAAAAAATAAATAAATAGCCAAGTAAAAGTGAAAAGTATTGATCTCTCCTTACTCACAAGAAGAGATGATATGAGTTTTTTTTACAGTATTACTACTCTTACGATTATCGACTTGGCACTTTAATGGTATTCTTATCAGTGATTATTTTTTATTTAGCTTTGATACTTCATAAAACAACTAATACTAAACTAACCAATAAAAGTAAAAAGTCCTCAAACAATCACTGAAGACAGTAATACAATAAGAACAGAAGCAAAGTACAAACAAAACAAGTTAAGTAGGCCTAAACAATGCTTTTTAGACAAAGTTTTTCAGTGAGGTCTAACAGCAGTATTCAGGTAAATAATAGGCTACAAAAGAAACTGAATAAATGAATCAAATGTAAACTCAGCTTCAGTCTTGCTGTCGTCACATGAAAATATCTCTGATTATTTGGTCCTAAATGTGGACTCCTAATTCAGCTTCTTGGTCAGTTTCAGTTCTGGTCACATTATCACGGTCTGATTCACTCGGAGATCCTACAATGTTGTGTTTGGACTTTTAGAGAGGAACAAAAGAGCTGTGAAGGAAAGGTAGCTGGAATGCATTAATAAACACTTTACCTCAAATATTTTGTTTTCATTATCATTGGAAGCCAACCCCAAATGAAATTAGATTAATTGCACAGACCTAAAGCACATGAGAGATCTCTCTTCTGGTGTTAATAGCAAAGATGCAACATAGACTAGCTATGTAATACAACATAGAAGTGTTTAGTGAAACACAACTCACAAGATACCATTTTTAATGGTAATTTTATTAAATAATTTTTTTTTTCTTAATTTTAAACAGACTATACCTGGTTCTGGTACCAATCCCTACTTATGAGAGAAGCAAAGGAGGATCAGTTGCAATGCTGCAGTATATTGATGGGTTTGATAAATACATCATAGATGGAAGAATATCTGCTTGATTTAAAAACAAACAAAAAATCGGGATAAAAAATGTCAGTTTAATATTTTTTGTATTTTTTCAGCTTCCAGAACAAGAACATTTTGCACAAAAAAACAC
Organism: Schizopygopsis pylzovi; assembly: GCA_027422435.1. NCBI lineage: Eukaryota > Metazoa > Chordata > Actinopteri > Cypriniformes > Cyprinidae > Schizopygopsis > Schizopygopsis pylzovi. The sequence continues at coordinate 3,886,736 of CM049825.1, read as the reverse complement.
TACTTTCCTTCATAAAAGTCTAAAGTAAACGAAAAAATGAATGAAACTCATAAGAAAACACAATTATATCATCAATATCATGAAGCAAAATTAAATGCAAGAATAAAACTTAGATATTGTTCTTTGGGGAGGAACTCCATCTTTGATTTGATCTGAATCTCACTTGTAAGGTTTCTCTCCAGTGTGAATCCTCTTCAAATCTCCATCTGTAATAAAAGTCTTCTCACACTGAAAGCACATATATTCTCTCACACCAGTGTATCTTCTGATGTGCTTTTAAATTCTGCAGATGTGAAAAACTCTTTCCACACAAAGAACATGAATGTGGTTTCTCCTTTGAATGAACTTTCAGGTGACTCTTCAGGCTTGAAGCCCACAAACATTTTAAAATTGAAACTGCTGGTCTTGAAGATGAACTTTGTTCATGGGGACTTTATATTATGTTTTTTTTGTTAGGACAGATTTATACAGAAGATATTTTATTGCTTGACGAATTATTGTGTCATGTTTGGTGAGGACGAGGCGTCAGTGCTGGAAAGTACTGTGAATATTTTTCTTATGCTTGAGTAGATTAGATGAATGACTGTAACTCTTCCCGCATGCAGTGCAGTGATACGGTTTCTCTCCAGTGTGGATCCTCTCGTGTGATTTCAGGTCTCCTGACTGACTGAATCTCTTGTCGCAGTGTGAACACTTGTAAGGTTTCTCTCCAGTGTGGATCCTCTCGTGCAGTTTCAATTCTGTAGATGTAATAAAAGTCTTCTCACACTCAAAGCACATATATTCTCTCACACCAGTGTGTCTCTTCTGATGTACTTTTAAATTCTGCAGATGTGAAAAACTCTTTCCACACAAAGAGCATGAATGTGGTTTCTCCTTTGAATGAACTTTCAGGTGACTCTTCAGACTTGAAGTCATCAAAAATGTTTTCCCACATTGATCACATTCATGCAGTTTCTCTCCAGTGTGGATGATCATGTGTCTCTTAAGGTTTCCTTGTTGTGTGAAACTCTTCCCGCACTGATCACATGTGAACGGTTTCTCTCCAGTGTGGATCCTCATGTGAAACTCGAGACTCTGTTTGTACGTGAAACTCTTTCCACATTGATCACATTCATACAGTTTCTCTCCAGTGTGGATGATCATGTGATTCTTAAGGTGTCCTTGTTGTGTGAAACTCTTTCCACATTGATCACATTCATGCAGTTTCTCTCCAGTGTGGATGATCATGTGTCTGTTAAGGTTTCCTTGTTGTGTGAAACTCTTCCCGCACTGATCACATGTGTAAGGTTTCTCTCCAGTGTGGATGATCATGTGAAACTCAAGACTCTGTTTGCTTGTCAAACTCGTTCCACACTGAGTGCAGGTGAATGATTTCTTGTCTCTTCTTTTGTTTAAATCGTTCTGTTTGGTTTGAGAGCGACTCAAAGGTTTTTCTACAGTTTTGACATGTTTCTCCTCTTCATTAAGTTCCTCATTCTCCTCGTTTTCTTCAATCAACTCTGAAATTAAAGAAAAAATAATAATTTTCAGTAAACTGCTTTGAAAAATGAGTTACTAAATTGTAACTATTACTTAAAAATTATCAAACATTTTTAAACAATAGAGGCACAATTGTGTGACATGTTTTTGTAGCAATAATATATGTTTTTGATTAACTGCACAAAAACATAAATTAATGTTGAAAAATAAACAAATAAATAAAAATGTACCCAATTTATACAAAGTGTCTTTGTCATTTGCTGCTTCAACTATATTATTGTACAGCTTTTACCATTTTTCCTACTGCAACAAATCTAAAACTTCTTAAAGTTTATATTATTATTGTTTTTCAGCCTCATTACTAAAGAATCAAGAATAAACACCAACCTGTTTGTTCTTCAGTGTGTTTCATTCTGCAGGGTTCTGGATCTCTCATGTTCTCTCTGTCCTTCAATAAACTCTGTCTGCAGATTTCACTTCAAACTGATGCTCGTCTTCACTTGTAGACTGATGGAAATATTCCAGCATTTATTGCTGAACTGCAGTGGGAGGAGCTTCACTGAAGCTGTGATTGTTGTGGGAGGAGCTTCACTGAAGATGTGATTGTTGTGGGAGGAGCTTCACTGAAGGTGTGAATGTTGTGGGAGGAGCTTCTGTTGGACTTCAAATGTCCTGCATGTTCAAAATTGAAGGAAGGCAATCTATAAAAAGTATTGAAATTTAAAATCAACTCATATATTTACACACTTTTCTCATAGAATAATAATCCACCCAAATTCAACGTTTAATACATTCAAACCACGCACAACACAAGACAACACAACAATATACAACAATAATATAATACAGTATACCTTGCAAGGTGTCTATAGGACTTTAACCCACAGACTTCCTATTAATTACTTTTAAGGCCGTCACATCGAATGGACTTTAACCAAACAATTGACTACCTGATATCTTTTACGGCCACCAACCTGAAGGGACTTTAACCACTTCACTTGGCTACCTGATATATTGAGCGGACTTTAACCCTCAATTTTTCCGTTCCTTTTACGGCCGTCAGAGTGAATGGACTTTCACCACTCAGTTGACTACCTGATATACTGGGCGGACTTTAACCCCTCAGTTTTCCCCAATGTCTGTTACGGCCACAACTCTCGGTTGCTACCTGACAAAGTTTTACGGCCACAACTCTCAGTTGCTACCTGACAATTTTTTGATCAACAGATATCAATATTTTACTAATAAATGGAACGGAATACAATTCAAATTCAACACAAGAAATTTAGAATATCCAATTTGCAGAAGTTTGATTTAACAGGTTTCTGCTTACCTTATTTTAATCGGTCGACCGTGTGTTGAACCCGAGTACGTTCCATCCCGGAACTTCTGGCCTTCAACGGCCCCTTATGGTTTACAGCCTTTTCCTCAATCACGTCGGGGTCACCAATTGTTGGACTTCAAATGTCCTGCATGTTCAAAATTGAAGGAAGGCAATCTATAAAAAGTATTGAAATTTATTGATCAGAGGTTACCAAAAATACAGCACTGGGTTGCTCTCAGACACAAGTCTTACAAAGAACCAACCCAGAAACACATTTTTGCAGAGTCTATATAGTATGCATCGTCGTGTGTCAGCTTCTCATTGGCTGGGGATCCGCCCTGGACTCCTCCAATCAGCTCCTACTTCTTTTGTCCTTTGCCCAGATGCAGCTTCAGCTTTTCTGCAAAAATAACACATGACAGAGCCCTAGACTCTGCCCTATTCTAAGTAATCAGATATCATTATGTGTGTGTGTGCACATTCCATTGCGCCCTACTTCAGTATTTTGGCTTCTCTGTTTTGCACGCAAGGCTGCACACCCACACACATACCACATCCTGTAACAAGCACATTAATAAACCCTTCAATAAAATCTTACCAAAAAGAATCTCATACAATAATTGATTACATATTAACAAATTGATCTCACTTATAAACAGATTAACAACAGCAAACAATAACTGATTAACATAAATGATAAATGAAAAATGGTTAACATTGTTTTACAGACTTTTATATCCCACACTTCCGTGACATGACTGTTCAGTAGGAGGAGCTGATCTGTCAAAATCAAGAATAAATCAGTTACTTAATTTAATTTATTTTATTACATTAAATCACACATTTTAAGCATTTATGTTTACCTATTATCTATATATCTAGCACTGTACATTTTGTCAGATAATTATACAATGTTTTATACTTAATTTAAAACAAATAATATTTTGTTGAACCAATATAACAGATTGAAATTCCTGTGTTAGATGGCGGCTGACCTCAGAACTGTCTTTAGCACGGTTATTGTTCACTGAATCAACAAGTTATCATTGAAGCCGCCAGCATTTAAGCATGAGCACAGCGGTAACCTTAAAACATATTCTAATCTCCAAAATAACTCACCATTACACGTATAACAACTCTAACATATAATTCTCTTTACTTAAAAACACAATTATGTTCAATTATTTAATGTGATCACATGCAAAGCATGCTGGGAACTACGCATTCACTGCTTAGTTGTGTCAACAAAAATGATGAATGTACAGTACTCCTAAAAAACAATGATTATGTTCACTTAATTTTACAAATGTAAATATACGGATCATAATAGAAATTAGTTATGTAGAAAAAAAAATCATGAATTTAGTTGTTTCTGCTTATTTTATAAGCATTTTATTGATTTATCTTTTTCAGTGCAGGGCAAACCATATTCCTATTTTTCTCTCTTTTTATAAACAATTTGACCACATATTTAATCCCTGCATTTATTTGCCCCAAATTAACAAGCAAGGAAATACTTACAAGATGAAGATATACAGAACATTTGATGATTGAATAAACACCAGAATTATAAGGAAACCAAATATAAACAATGTAAAGAATGATAAAAACTAAAGACTAAACACAGAAAAACAAATAACCCACTAATTTGAGTGTTTTGTGTTTTATAGCTATGAAACTTGGTTTATCAGAGATTAAAGAATAAATGCTGTTGAAGTTAAATCTTGTAATGTCACAATAGCTGATGCCTGTCGATTGCTTAAGTCTGTTGAAGTAATTAAATGAGCTTAATGTGGCAATTAACAGATCTGAAGTCATCAGCATAATGAATGAGGTGAAAACAGGATCTATTGACATGAAATAAAGAGGATTTTAAGCAGCTGATAATATTGATGATCCTCAGACTATAAACACTCATTAAACAAGCCATTCAGGATCAGCTGCAGATCATCTCACTTTCTATATTTAAGTGGGTAGTGATTATTTTTGTAAGGATATTTACTGAAAGACTATATAACTTCTTTATTAAAACATATGATCGTCTCATAAAATGACATTACTTTGCATATTGTTTTAGTTTGATTCATAGCAACTAGTATAAACTAACTAGATCACCAACACATATTTTTGGTACGTCCAGAAACTGACAAATTATAAAACCTTTAAAGATAAAGAGCATTCAGTACCAGCAACATTATCACTCCAAACACCAAAATAATCATACGAACGGAGATATAAAAACACAAATTCACTCAGATCTGAATATTTTCCCTCACATGCTCGTCGCCTGCTGTGATAAATGTTTTAGTCAGCAAACGCAGAAACAAAACAATTGGGATATTAGGCCACCCTCTTTATAAACGGTTAAGAGTGTTTTACAATAGACTCGCTCGGTGTCGCGTCATAGAAGTGGGCGGAGTCGGCGAGTGGAAAACGATCCTTTCCCTTCATTGGAAAAGCATGGTGTTGACCCGGAATGGTGTACATAGACATTTCTATATATATAAAATAATGTTAACATTGACAAAACATATGTATTTAAGGTCTACCGGAGTGCATTGAAACGCACAGTATTGTGTGGTGTGCTAAACGTACAGTATAGCCTAATCATTTTCACGTAAAATAAATAAAATAACATGAAAAATCCCTTACGAAAATGAACCGTGGTTACAACCAAAAAACATGGCAAACCAGGGTAGCAAAACATGTTTCATTTGTTTTCAACTTGCTTTTTGCTAGTTTAAGCATGGTATTTGACCTGGGTAACGTTAAAGTTGGTTTTATATTCGCACATTCGGACTTCCGCGTTCAATAACTTCGCTGATCTGCATGTAAAAAGGCGACTTTCGGTCAATTATCATTACGACTGTTATAAGCACAAACTACAACACATTTCTGTAGAACTCGGACGTTTTAAAGAAGCTGATAAACACGCTTACCTCTATGCAGTGTAGTGACGTCATCGCGTATCTGAGGGACCATCTACAAATAACATGTTTCGATTACTACAGCCTGCAACGAATTACTGTGCATGGTACTAAAGTCATCAGAGAACATGACATCATAGAGGAAGTTTATTTGGACAAACTCTTACAATTACATTAAATATGTACCATTACTGTATTCAATGGGGTTCTTGAAAAGCACGCCTTACAGGTCAACAACTTTCCAAAGTCACCCCGAAACAAAACAAGGTGCAAAATGTTTATTTGACACTATAGAAACAGCTTCAAGTCTTTAATGTAGAAGTATTTACTCTCGATGGTCAATATACCATCATTGTATGGGTTTAATCATTGACACACCTTCCATCAAAAAAAAATTACATTTATTTATTACTGTAATGCCTGACACATAGTAACTTCTTTACTTTATGGATTTATTTAGATGAATTATTTGCTTTAAAGGAACTTCAAAACAAAGATGATCAAAGTACAGTTTCAAAGACAAAAGTCTTTGGAGGGAAGATGCTCGTTTTATATCGCTTTCCTAATGATGCAGAGACTCTGGGTTCGTAACATAAGGTAAACTCATATGATTATTACATGTAAACACCACATTTACCGGCTTAGTCACGGTGAAAGTGAAACTTTAACGATGCATAGTGCTTAAAGCCAAGTTAAAATGAAATGTTTACAGCCACATGAAGCTGTTAGAAAGTATACAGATTGAGGATTTCCTAGAAGCAAGGATAAAATAACATTGTGTACCCACCGTAACAAAACGAGCTGAAATGTGGTGCTTAGTTCACTAAAATAAGTTTAATCTTTTCATATCCCAAAACTTGCTCGATCTGCTGTTGACACAGTTTCAATTAAAATATTCAAATTAATCAAGGAATTATTGACTTTTAATGCACCTTATTTCGAAATGTACAGCAATACGTGCTTTCATATGTCCTTTAGTTATGATTATTTCATTTAATCACTATACTATTTATTATTAATGTCTCATTTCAATTTTAGTTTGGCTCTAGTTTTGTATTTATTCCAGTTAATATGAAAGGGTTCATATAGCGTGGATTAAAATTCATATACAGTGTAAATTCTTTTCACTGAACGTTAAAAATATGTTTGAGAAAGTTGTCGGTGGTGGTGACGTTGAAGGCGAGCGACCTTGGTGCAGTTGTTCGTTTATAGCCTAAGTTTAGTTTTTCAGTTCTGGCGCTTTTATTTAGGCTTCAAAATTCATCAAAGTTATATTATTTTGTGAAGATTATCTTGTTGGATAAAACGTGTAATTTTCGTGAACTATAGTTGAACACAGCTTATTTTTTGCGATAATCCAAAAGCCTATGGAAAAATCCTATATGCATTTTGTGGAGGGAACCAGTGCGATGCTAGTCTCCGCTTCAGACGTCACGCCCACGGACCGTTAGCTAAACGTCTGATGCATATGGTACACTTTTCTGAAAACACTTCAGGAGGGTCGAAGTTTGATCCTCAAACATCACTGTAATTATTAATTATGATATTAATATATGGAACCCACAACAATAAAAAAATGAAAAAAATAAAATATATTGTCCCCTTTTTGATCATGACAAGTAAGATTTCTGTGATATTTTGACCACTGAATTAAGAAATGTATCCGGTTTTCATATCAGAAATCTGGTCACCTTACTGTAGATCATCAAAAAAGTGCCAAATACTAATTAAAATATCAAAACATCTATAAAACAACACATCACAGAGAAATAAGGGTGAAAAAGTTACTGATGTAGTCTCAGTCAGGTGTGGGGTGAAATTGTTTATTAGGCATTTAAAAGCTTTATCGAGAAATTTTAAACAGAAAGTCCAAATGGCAAACAAAATACTTCTTGGTGCTAAAATTATATTTAAAAATAAATCATAATGGAAATAGTCAGCAGAAAATAAAACTTGTTGATGAAATGTATAAACTAAAGATACCGTATTAATAAAAAGGTAACTTTCTCAATGACAGGGTTCGTACACATTTTTACCAACAAATTTCCATGACTTTTCCATGACTTTTGGGACAATATTCATGGCCTAATTTTACATTATTTTACAATAAGAATAAAAATCTTTTCAAATTGTCATAGCATGTTAACTAAAATGAATGACTATTAATACTATTGTTTGCTTTTTTGTTTTAGTACAAGCTGAAACTGCGCCAGATGTGAAGGTCCTTGCAATCCGAAATTTCCGCACGCAAAAATGCATACAAAAATGTCTGACTCGGTGTGTAAGGACATAATACATTTTCCAAACATATTTCTAAATTAACTTAATAAAGATACGAAAACGCTTTGCCATTAAAACCGAAACTGAACTATTTTAATGGCTAGAACAGCAGCTGTGTAATGGGAAAGAGAAAGAAAGACATGGGCTCTAGTCGGATCGGGAAGGTAATTCTGATAATATGCTGACAAGGATTGGACTGCGGCGTATGTTTGAGGCCCGTGCAGGATTCTACTGAGCTTGTTTGGTCCAAAGTCAATTTGGTACTCGCAAGGCGGCTTTATACGGACGCCATTTGGACATGACTGAGTGCAGCGGAAACCGCCTCTGGAGCGCGCGAGTACAGAACGGCTTAAAAAGACGTGCAAATAAATAATAGGCTACATTTTAGTGACAATGCAACAATGACCCGATTAGGCAGGTGACAATTCTGTCAACTGTACCAAAATGCCAGAGAAAGACTTGTATCGCACCGTGCAGCTCTTTATGCAGACGAGATGCGCTGATTACGTGTTTTAAGAGAAAGTCAAAGAGAGAAAACAAGCTGATGAATCCGTTTTAAAATGACCGATTTGATATTCTGTGTGGATCTATTTACTCATCAGTCTACAAGCTATAGGCTATTGAATAAATGTGTGAATATCCATCATTTTAAAGTCTAAAGTGGCGGGAAAGAGTAGAAATATGCGATATAGCCCATGCGCAATCCCGTACCGAGATGCAGGACCTGAATAAACATAATTGTATTATACAGAGATTTGTAAAATAGATTTCCATGACTTTTCCAAAACTTTTCCAGGCCTGGAAATTGCGGTTTTAAAATTCCATGACTTTTCCAGGTTTTTCATGACCGTACGAACCCTGTAACTAATAAAACAAGTAGATTAATGACAAACGCTTTGTTATTCACATTATCTTGAATAAAATATCCAAAAACTACATTTTCAAAATGCAAGATAAAGTTAGAGAGTAGCCTACCTTTTCTGAGATAAATACTGAGACATCATACCATAACTTTTTAACAAAACTACAGTGCCAGAAGATGTGAGGTAGTTTCCAAGTGTAAAGAGCAAAAAGAGCAGTTAACGTCAATATCCTTCTTAAACTTACTAAGAAAATGTTTAACAGGATAGAATAAATTGAAATAAATTTATTTTACCTTGTTTGTAACAAAAAACGTATGAGGTAATAACCAAACACTTTCCCACTTAGGGATTCTAACAAATTTAGACCAATAAGATATAGAGCGAGGCTTAGTAGCAACCTCCTTTAAAAATAGAGAGCGAATAGATTTGTTGTTTTTAGTCTGTGAAAAACATATTTTACCACATATTGCATCCGCTAGATTGACTATGGGCATATCAACCAATTTCACATCTCTAAATAAGGAAACAATACACGAATTAATTTCAGAGAAAACAAGAGAGAATTCCTTGGGAGTCACAGGAAAATTAAAGTGCACAAGAAACTCCTCATAAGTCATAAGATACCCTTGAGTGTTAAACAAATGAGACACAATACCCTTATCAAACCAGTTTTTCAAAGAAAAGACATGGGCTCTTACTTTTGTGCTTATACAAAATACAACGATTGTTCCAAATAAAGTAACGCTGCGGAGAGAAGTTGTTTTTGTAAATCAATTTCCAAGCCAAGAAGGCTTGAGTTTGAAAGGTAGATAGTTTTACAGGCGCAAAATCAGGACGTGCCTGGTGTGAGCGCGCGAGTGATGACGTCATCGCCACAAGCCGATCTCAACGGTAGATCAGCAAAAAAGCGCCTGTAATTAAAATTAAAAGGACAAAACATGATTACACTTGTAAGTAATTAACACATCACGGAAAAATTACATTGAAACAGTTACTGATGTAGACATTCAGTCTCAGTCAGCGGTGGGGTGAAATTGTTTATTAGGAAATTGTCTGCTGACTGTAATTGCATAAGAATTTATATATATAGAAAGAGAGAGAGAGCTATATCTGAAAGCCATTAAGTATTATGTTTTCAATTTGGACTTTCTGTTTTAAATTTCTCAAAAAAGTTTTAATAAAATGTGATAAAAGTTATAAAATAAAGGTATTAATAAAAAGGTGTGTTTACTAAATGATAAGCTACAAAAAAATAGTAAACATTAAAACTAAATTGATTGATTCTCCTTTACTATGCTACAAAAGAAACTGAATTAATTATTTAAATGTAAACTCAGCTTCAGTCTCGCTGGCGTCACATGGAAATATCTCTGATTATTTGGTCCTAAATGTGGACTCCTAATTCAGCTTCTTGGTCAGTTCCAGTTCTGGTCACATTATCACGGTCTGATTCACTCGGAGATCCTACAATGTTGTGTTTGGACTTTTAGAGAGGAACAAAAGAGCTGTGAAGGAAAGGTAGACACAATGCAGCAATAATCACTTTACCTCAAATATTTTGTTTTCATAATCCTTGGAAACCAAACCCAAAATCGGAAATAAAATGACATTAATCGCACAGCCTAAAGTGCGAGAGAGATCTCTCTTCTGGTGTTAATAGCAAAGATGCAACATAGCTAGCTATGTAATACAATATAGAAGTGTTTAGTGAGACACAACTCACAAGATACCATTTTTAATGGTAATTTTATTAAATAATTTTTTTCTTAATTTTAAACAGACTATACCTGGTTCTGGTACCAATCCCTACTTATGAGAGAAGCAAAGGAGGATCAGTTGCAATGCTGCAGTATATTGATGGGTTTTATAAATACATCATAGATGGAAGAATATTCTTGATTTAAAAACAAACAAAAAAAAACGGGATAAAAAATGTCAGTTTAATATTTTTTTTACTTTTTCAGCTTCCAGAAGAAGAACATTTTGCACAAAAAAACACTACTTTCCTTCATAAAAGTCTGAAGTAAACAAACTAAAAGAAATGAATGAAACTTATAAGAAAACACAATGATATCATTAATATCATGAAGCAAAATTAAATGCAAGAATAAAACTTAGATATTGTTCTTTGATTTGATCTGAATCTCACTTGTAAGGTTTCTCTCCAGTGTGAATCCTCTTCAAATCTTTAGTTGTAATAAAAGTCTTCTCACACTCAAAGCACATATATTCTCTCACACCAGTGTGTATCTTCTGATGTACTTTTAAATTCTGCAGCAATGAAAAACTCTTTCCACACAAAGAGCATGAATGTGGTTTCTCCTTTGAATGAACTTTCAGGTGACTCTTCAGGCTTGAAGCCCACAAACATTTTAAAGTTTATTTTTTCTTTAAGACAGATTTATACAGAAGATATATTATTGCTTGACGCGTTATTGTGTCACGTTTGGTGAGGACGAGGCGTCAGTGCTGGAAAGTACTGTGAATATTTTTCTTATGCTTGAGTAGAGAAGATGAATGACTGAAACTCTTCCTGCATGCAGTGCAGTGATACGGTTTCTCTCCAGTGTGAATCCTCTCGTGTGTTTTCAGGTCTCCTGAATGACTGAATCTCTTGTCGCAGTGTGAACACTTGTAAGGTTTCTCTCCAGTGTGGATCCTCTCGTGCCGTTTCATTGATCAGTGTAATAAAATCTTCTCACACTCAAAGCACATATATTCTCTCACACCAGTGTGTCTCTTCTGATGTAGTTTTAAACTCTGAAGCCGTGAAAAACTCTTTCCACACAAAGAGCATGAATGTGGTTTCTCCTTCGTATGAACTTTCAGGTGACTCTTCAGGCTTGAAGTCATCAAAAAAGTTTTCCAACATTGATCACATTCATGCAGTTTCTCTCCAGTGTGGCTGATCATGTGACTCTTAAGGGTTGATGATTGTGTGAAACTCTTCCCGCACTGATCACATGTGTAAGGTTTCTCTCCAGTGTGGATGATCATGTGACTCTTAAGGGTTGATGACAGTGTGAATCTCTTCCCGCACTGATCACATGTGTAAGGTTTCTCTCCAGTGTGGATCCTCATGTGAAACTCGAGACTCTGTTTGGTTGTCAAACTCGTTCCACACTGAGTGCAGGTGAATGATTTCTTGTCTCTTCTTTTCTTTAAATCGTTCTGTTTGGTTTGAGAGCGACTCAAAGTTTTTTCTCCTGTTTTGACATGTTTCTCCTCTTCATTAAGTTCCTCATTCTCCTCGTTTTCTTCAATCAACTCTGAAATTAAAGAAAAAATTATAATTTTCAGTAAACTGTTTTGAAAAATGAGTAACTAAATTGTAACTATTACTTAATAATTATCAAACATTTTTAAACAATAGAGGCACAGTTGTGTGACATGTTTTTGTAGCAATAATATATTTTTTTGATTAACTGCACAAAAACAAATTAATGTTGAAAAATAAACAAATAAATAAAAATGTACCCAATTTATACAAAGTGTCTTTGTCATTTGCTGCTTCAACTATATTATTGTACAGCTTTTACCATTTTTCCTACTGCAACAAATCTAAAACTTCTTAAAGTTTATATTATTATTGTTTTTCAGCCTCATTACTAAAGGTTCAAGAATAAACACAAACCTGTTTGTTCTTCAGTGTGTTTCATTCTGCAGGGTTCTGGATCTCTCATGTTCTCTGTCCTACAATAAACTCTGTCTCTGCAGATTTCACTTCAAACTGATGCTCTGATGCTCGTCTTCACTTGTAGACTGATGGAAATATTCCAGCATTTATTGCTGAACTGCAGTGGGAGGAGCTTCACTGAAGATGTGATTGGTGTGGGAGGAGCTTCACTGAAGGTGTGGTTGTTGTGGGAGGAGCTTCACTGAAGGTGTGATTGTTGTGGGAGGAGCTTCACTGAAGGTGTGATTGTTGTGGGAGGAGCTTCCGTGACATGACTGTTCAGTAGGAGGAGCTGATCTGTCAAAATCAAGAATAAATCAGTTACTTAAATTTACTTTATTTTATTATTGAAATCACACATTTTAAGCATTTATGTTTACCTATTATCTATATATCTAGCACTGTAAATTTTGTCAGTTAATTGTAAAATGTTTTTTTACTTTTTAAAACAAATAATATTTTGTTGAACCAATATAACAGATTGAAATTCCTGTGTTAGATGGCGGCTGACCTCAGAACTGTCTTTAGCACGGTTATTGTTCACTGAATCAAAAGTTATCATTGAAGCCGCCAGCATTTAAGCTGAGCACAGCGGTACCTTAAAACATATTTAACTCCAAAATAACTCAATTACCCTATAACAACTCTAAATATAATTCTCTTTACTTAAAAAACACTTAAAATTACAATTATTTTCAGTTATTAATGTGATCACATGCAAAGCATGCTGGGAACTACGCATTCACTGCTTAGTTGTGTCAACATAAATTATGAATGTACAGTACTCCTAAAAAACAATGATTATGTTCACTTAATTTTACAAATGTAAATATACGGATCATAATAGAAATTAGTTGTGTAGAAAAAAAAATCACGAATTTAGTTGTTTTGCTTATTTTATAAGCATTTTTTTGATTTATCTTTTTCAGTGCGGGCAAACCTATTCCTATTTTTCTATTTTTATAAACAATTTGACCACATATTTCATCCCTGCATTTATTTGCCCCAAATTAACAAGCAAGGAAATACTTAAAAAATGAAGATAAAAAGAACATTTGATAATTGAATAAACACCAGAATTATAAGGAAACCAAATATAAACAATGTAAACAATGATAAAAACTAAAGACTAAACACAGAAAAAACAAATAACCCACTAATTTGAGTGTTTTGTGTTTTATAGCTATGAAACATTGTTTATCAGAGATTAATGAATAAATGCTGTTGAAGTTAAATCTTGTAATGTCACAATAGCTGATGCCTGTCGATTGCTTAAGTCTGTTGAAGTAATTAAATGAGCTTAATGTGGCAATTAACAGATCTGAAGTCATCAGCATAATAAATGAGGTGAAAACAGGATCTATGGACATGAAATAAAGAGGATTTTCAGCAGCTGATAATATTGATGAGCCTCAGACTATAAACACTCATTAAACAAGCCATTCAGGATCAGCAGCAGATCATCTCACTAACTATAGTTAAGTGGGTAGTGATTGTTTTTGTAAGGATATTTACTGAAAGACTATATAACTGCTTTATTAAAACATATGATCGTCTCATAAAATGGCATTACTTTGCATATTGTTTTAGTTTGATTCATAGCAACTAGTATAAACTAACTAGATCACCAACACATATTTTTGGTATGTCCAGAAACGGACAAATTATAAAACCTTTAAAGATAAAGAGCCTTCAGTACCAGCAACATTATCACTCCAAACACCAAAATAATCATACGAACGGACATATAAAAACACAAATTCACTCAGATCTGAATATTTTCCCTCACATGCTCGTCGCCTGCTGTGATAAAAGTTTTAGTCAACAAACGCAGAAACAAAACAATTGGGATATTAGGCCACCCTCTTTATAAACGGTTAAGAGTGTTTTCAATAGACTCGGTCGGTGTCGCGTCATAGAAGTGGGCGGAGTCGGCGAGGGAAAACGATCCTTTCCCCTTCATTGGAAAAGCATGGTGTTGACCCGGAATGGTTTACATAGACATTTCTGCCCCGCAGAGAAAAAACGTTAGCAAACTGAGCCGTTTGGGTCGGACTGTCCGTACAGTATCTGAGACGGACAAACGACCCAACGGAATGACCAGAGGTGTCTTTCCCGACACTTTGTGTTACTTGTTTAAATCTCCAGGCAAGAGACGGCTTACTATAAGAGCCTGTACTTGACGGCTAGTGAAAGTAAACATTTGTTGTTTTGCTTAATTTTGATAAAGTGATAAAGACTAGAGTAAAAGTCTGTCATACATTTGTATTGATATATATATAAAATAATTTTAACATTGACAAAACATATGTATTTAAGGTCTACTGGAGTGCATTGAAACGCACAGTATTGTGTGGTGTGCTAAACGTACAGTATAGCCTAATAATTTTCACGTAAAATAAAAATATATAAAATAACATGAAAATATCCCTTACGAAAATTAACCGTGGTTACAACCAAACACATGGCAAACCATGGTAGCAAAACATGTTTCATTTGTTTTCAACTTGCTTTTTGCTAGTTTAAGCATGGTATTTGACCTGGGTAACGTTAAAGTTGGTTTTATATTCGCACATTCGGCCTTCCGCGTTCAATAACTTAGCTGATCTGCATGTAAAAAGGCTACTTTCGGTCAATTATCATTACGACTGTTATGAGCACAAACTACAACACATTTCTGTATAACTCGGACGTTTTAAAGAAGCTGATAAACACGCTTACCTCTGTGCTGTGTAGTGACGGCATCGCGTATCTGAGGGACCGTCTACAAATAACATGTTTCGATTACTACAGCCTGCAACGAATTACTGTGCATGGTACTAAAGTCATCAGAGAACATGACATCATTGAGGAAGTTTATTTGGACAAACTTTTACATTTACATTAAATATGTACCATTACTGTATTCAATGGGGTTCTTCAAAAGCACGCCTTACAGGTCAATAACTTTCCAAAAGAGTATCACCCCGAAACAAAACAAGGTGCAAAATGTTTATTTGACACTATAGAAACAGCTTCAAGTCTTTAATGTAGAAGTATTTACTCTAGATGGTCAATATACCATCATTGTATGGGTTTAATCATTGACACCTTCCATCAAAAAATATTACATTTATTTATTACTGTAATGCCTGACACATAGTAACTTCTTTACTTTATGGATTTATTTAGATGAATTATTTGCTTTAAAGGAACTTCAAAACAAAGATGAGCAAAGTACAGTTTCAAAGACAAAAGTCTTTGGAGGGAAGATGCTCGTTTTATATCGCTTTCCTAATGATGCAGAGACTCTGGGTTCGTAACATAAGGTAAACTCATATGATTATTACATGTAAACACCACATTTACCGGCTTAGTCACGGTGAAAGTGAAACTTTAACGATGCATAGTGCTTAAAGCCAAGTTAAAATGAAATGTTTACAGCCACATGAAGCTGTTAGAAAGTATACAGATTGAGGATTTCCTAGAAGCAAGGATAAAATAACATTGTGTACCCACCGTAACAAAACGAGCTGAAATGTGCTGCTTTATTCACTAAAATAAGTTTAATCTTTCTATTTCCAAAAACTTGCTTGATCTGCTGTTGACACATTTTCAATTAAAATATTCAAATTAATCAAGGAATTATTGACTTTTAATGCACCTTATTTCGAAATGTACAGCAATACGTGCTTTCATATGTCCTTTAGTTGTGATTATTTCATTTAATCACTATACTATTTATTACTAATGTCTCATTTCAATTTTAGTTTGGCTCTAGTTTTGTATTTATTCCAGTTAATATGAAACGGTTCATATAGCGTGGATTAAAATTCATATACAGCGTAAATTCGTTTCACTGAATGTTAAAAATAAGTTTGAGAAAGTTGTCGGTGGTCGTGACGTTGAAGGCGAGCAACCTTTTTGCAGTTGTTCGTTTATAGCCCAAGTTTAGTTTTTCAGTTCTGGTGCTTTTATTTAGGCTTCAAAATTCATCAAAGTTATATTATTTTGTGAAGATTATCTTGTTGGATAAAACGTGTAATTTTCGTGAACTATGGTTGAACACAGAGCTTATTTTTTGCGATAATCCAAAAGCCTATGGAAAAATCCTATATGCTTTTTGTGGAGGGAACCAGTGCGATGCTAGTCTCCGCTTCAGACGTCACGCCCACGGACCGTTAGCTAAACATCTGATGCATATGGTACACTTTTCTGAAAACACTTCAGGAGGGTCGAAGTTTGATCCTCAAACATCACTGTAATTATTAATTATGATATTAATATATGGAACCCACAACAATAAAAATAAATATAAATATAAAAATAAAAAAATAAAATATATTGTCCCCTTTTTGATCATCACAAGTGAGATTTCTGTTATATTTTGACCACTGAATTAAGAAATGTATCCGGTTTTCATATCAGAAATCTGGTCACCTTACTGTAGATCATCAAAAAAGTGCCAAATACTAATTAAAATATCAAAACATCTATAAAACAACACATCACAGATAAATAAGGGTGAAAAAGTTACTGATGTAGTCTCAGTCAGGTGTGGGGTGAAATAGTTTATTAGGCATTTAAAAGCTTTATCGAGAAATTTAAAACAGAAAGTCCAAATGGCAAACAAAATACTTCTTGGTGCTAAAATTATATTTAAAAATAAATCATAATGGAAATAGTCAGCAGAAAATAAAACTTGTTGATGAAATGTATAAACTAAAGATACCGTATTAATAAAAAGGTAACTTTCTCAATGACAGGGTTCGTACACATTTTTACCAACAAATTTCCATGACTTTTCCATGACTTTTGGGACAATATTCATGACCTAATTTTATATTATTTTACAATAAGAATAAAAATCTGTTCAAATTGTCATAGCATGTTAACTAAAATTAATGACTATTAATACTATTGTTTGCTTTTTTGTTTTAGTACAAGCTGAAACTGCGCCAGATGTGAAGGTCCTTGCAATCCGAAATTTTCGCACGCAAAAACGCATACAAAAATTTCTGACTCGGTGTGTAAGGACCTTTACTCCACACAGAGAACACATTACATCACTATTATCATTTATTTAACTCAGTTAAATGCAGGGCCAGAATTTCGTTTTGGAAACTTTTCTCTTTCGCAAGTGTTTACATTAAGAAAAAATTACAATGCTTACAAGGATACTCGCCAGCAGTGTTCGAACTATACCGTGGACTTTGGGGAGCCCATTTCTTTCTTTTTTTTATAACGGGGGGGGGGGGGGGAGATTTCGTGCGCTTGCGATGGGCTTGCAAAGATACATAAAAGCTATGGGGGGGGGGGGTGCAAATATATATATATATATATATATATATGTAGGGCCCTATGAAATCCGTTTTAATTTTTCCCAAATTCCATTTTTATTATTTTCTAAATAATTGATTTTCCATTTCAATTTTTCTAGATTCCGTTTTTTCC
Organism: Schizopygopsis pylzovi; assembly: GCA_027422435.1. Taxonomy (NCBI): domain Eukaryota; kingdom Metazoa; phylum Chordata; class Actinopteri; order Cypriniformes; family Cyprinidae; genus Schizopygopsis; species Schizopygopsis pylzovi. The sequence goes on along the minus strand of CM049825.1, from coordinate 3,868,751 downwards.
ATTTTCATTTTATGGACTCCTTTTTAATGATCAAATTAAATTGTATTTATCAAAAAGCATGTCTAATTAATTAAAATCATGAAACTTATACAATTTAACACTAATTTATTAAAAGTGTAACAAAAATGACATGTTTAGGGCCGTATGAAATGTTATATTTTTTTCTCACCTTATGTTTTATTGTTGCCAAATTCTGTTTTAGCTCATCTGATTATTTGAATTCATACAAACATTTTTTTTTTACTCTTACAGTAGCCTTATGAATAGTTTTTTTCCTCAGAAATTCTGTGTTGTGTATTTAAATGTGACTGGTTATCAGATTAAGGCATGAAACATCGATTTAATTTATATTTGAATGACTAAAAATTTAACATTTACATGTTGAAAAATAAAGAGGATTTAGCCTACTATTAAAAATAAAATATTTTGTGATTATGTCTTAATAAAATAAAGTTTTATTATTTTTCAACACTAGTAGGTGACGTGTTTTTGAAGTAGAACTAAATTCACAGTTTCATTGTTTGTAGGGACAAACAGATGCAGATAATTAAAACATGCACATTTCTTCTCTTTCTCTGTCACTCTCAAAATGGGCATATTTGAGAAACAAGTCCAGTAGTTTGCTTCACTGAATATAATTGTCGGTCATTTAACATTTCTTTCGTAAAACAGTTGACTAAACATCTTTATTGATTGCTCTCTTTTATTAATCTGACGCTTCGTCGCGCCCTCAGCATCTGTGAACGCTAAACTCCGCCTACTTTGATTTGATTTGAAATCAATACTTTGACATTGAGAAGCGTTGTTTGCCGCTGAGGCAGAGCAGACTTTTAAAGCTTTTTTGTCATCCTAACAAGAGCGCTGCGTAATCGAGGACAGCAGATGCTCATGTAGGCCTATAATTATCTTTATTGAAGTGAATTAGGTTTAAATCGCCGTCAAGCGTTAATTAACGATTTTCGTTGTTGCAATTTTACACATAATAATCCACGATGATCACAGTACACAAAACTGAAATTGCACGTCAAAATAACAGTGTCAATATTTTTTGAGACCCCCCCCCCCCCCAAAAAAAAATAAAATAAAAAACTTTTCACAAATCACGTTTTCAGGGGAGCCCATGTATTATTAAGGGGAGCCCCTAGCTCCCCCATAGTTCGCACCCTGCTCATCAGGATGGCTATTTTGACGTCATTTTGTGTGTAATTTTGCCGCTTAAACGCAACAAGCTGCACTTTTAGAGCCCCATATTTCAGCTTCGACTTTTAGTTTATGGCTTCGGGACAATTTTCACGTCAGACGCGGGCCGGGTATCAGGCTTGTTTTAGGATTCCTCCTTATTTTTGTATTTTAGAAATCCATAAATTATTATGGTGATGAAAAGGATTAGCCGCTCGTGGAAACAATACCGCGACTGACAAGAGCAGCTCGACCTGTCTAATAGCACACATTTCTCTAGGTTAAACGTTTAAACTAACATTGTGATATGCTTTTTTAAGTATTTTATATATAGATTTTATTTTAGTCAAGTGGTGATTTAAGAAGGCTAAATTGATCAAACATAATAGGCAAACTCACTGTCTGCAGCTGGCCGATTGCTCAAAAGCTAGCCTACTTTAAAAATAATAACTTGAATTTAATAAACAAATACATTTTCCAAACATATTTCTAAATTAACTTAATAAAGAAAAGAAATACGCTTTGCCATTAAAACCGACACTGAACTATTTTAATGCCTAGAACGGCAGCTGTGTAATGGGGAAGAGAGAAAGAAAGACATGGGCTCTAGTCGGACTCGGGAAGGTAATTCTGATAATCTGCTGGACAAGGATTGGACTGGGGCGTATGTTTGAGGCCCGTGCAGGATTCTACTGAGCTTGTTTGGTACCAAAGTCAATTTGGTACTCGCAAGGCGGCTTTATACGGACGCCATTTGGACATGACTGAGTGCAGCGGAAACCGCCTCTGGAGCACGCGAGTACAGAACGGCTTAAAAAGACGTGCAAATAAATAATAGGCTACATTTTAGTGACAATGCAACAATGACCCGATTAGGCAGGTGACAATTCTGTCAACTGTACCAAAATGCCAGAGAAAGACTTGTATCGCACCGTGCAGCTCTTTAGTGCAGACGAGATGCGCTGATTACGTGTTTTAAGAGAAAGCCAAAGAGAGAAAACACAGCTGATGAATCCGTTTTAAAATGACCGATTTGATATTCCGTGTGGATCTATTTACTCATCAGTCTACAAGCTATAGGCTATTGAATAAATGTGTGAATATCCATCATTTTAAAGTCGAAAGTTGCGGGAAAGAGTAGAAATATGCGATAAAGCCCATGCGCAATCCCGTACCGAAATGCAGGACCTGAATAAACATAATTGTATTATACAGAGATTTGTAAAATAGATTTCCATGACTTTTCCAAAACTTTCTGGGTTTATTTATTTTTCCAAAACCTTTTCAGGCCTGGAAATTGCGGTTTTAAAATTCCATGACTTTTCCAGGTTTTTCATGACCGTACGAACCCTGTAACTAATAAAACAAGTAGATTAATGATAGACGCTTTGTTATTCACATTATCTTGAATAAAATATCCAAAAACTACATTTTCAAAATGCAAAATAAAGTTAGAGAGTAGCCTACCTTTTCTGAGATAAATACTGAGACATCATACCATAACTTTTTCACAAAACTACAGTGCCAGAAGATGTGAGGTAGTTTCCAAGTGTAAAGAGCAAAAAGAGCAGTTAACGTCAATATCCTTCTTAAACTTACTAAGAAAATGTTTAACAGGATAGAATAAATTGAAATAAATTTATTTTACCTTGTTTGTAACAAAAAACGTATGAGGTAATAACCAAACACTTTCCCACTTAGGGATTCTAACAAATTTAGACCAATAAGATATAGAGCGAGGCTTAGTAGCAACCTCCTTTAAAAATAGAGAGCGAATAGATTTGTTGTTTTTAGTCTGTGAAAAACATATTTTACCACTTATTGTATCCGCTAGATTGACTATGGGCATATCAACCAATTTCACATCTCTAAATAAGGAAACAATACACGAATTAATTGCAGAGAAAACAAGAGAGAGTTCCTTGGGAGTCACAGGAAAATTAAAGTGCACAAGAAACTCCTCATAAGTCATAAGATGCCCTTGAGTGTTAAACAAATGAGACAATAAAACAATACCCTTATCAAACCAGTTTTTAAAAAAAAATACTTTTGTGCTTATACTGAATACAACGATTGTTCCAAATAAAGTAACGCAGCGGAGAGAAGTTGTTTTTGTAAATCAATTCCCAAGCCAACAAGGCTTGAGCCTGAAAGGTAGATAGTTTTACAGGCGCAAAATCAGGACGTGCCTGGTGTGAGCGCTCGAGTGATGACGTCATCGCCACAAGCCGATCTCAACGGTAGATCAGCAAAAAAGCGCCAAATTAAAAGGACAAAACATGATTACACTTGTAAGTAATTAACACATCATGGAAAAATAACATTGAAACAGTTACTGATGTAGACATTCAGTCATTCAGTCTCAGTCAGTTGTGGGGTGAAATTGTTTAGGCTATTAGGAAATTGTCTGCTGACTGTAATTGCATAAGAATTAATATATATATATATATATATATATAGAGAGAGAGAGAGAGAGAGAGAGAGAGAGAGAGAGAGAGAGAGAGAGAGAGAGAGAGCTATATATGAAAGCCATTAAGTTTTATATTTGCAATTTGGACTTTCTGTTTTAAATTTCTAAAAAAAAGCTTTAATAAAATGTGGTGATGAAAGTTATAAAATAAAGATAAGATATTAATAAAAAGGTATGTTTACTAAATTATAAGCTACTCAAAGCAAATACAAAAAATAGTAAACATTCAAACTAACTTGATTGATCTCTCCTTACTACTATAGCCTACAAAAGAAACTGAATTAATTATTTAAATGTAAACTCAGCTTCAGTCTCGCTGGCGTCACATGAAAATATCTCTGATTATTTGGTCCTAAATGTGGACTCCTAATTCAGCTTCTTGGTCAGTTTCAGTTCTGGTCACATTATCACGGTCTGATTCACTCGGAGATCCTACAATGTTGTGTTTGGACTTTTAGAGAGTAACAAAAGAGCTGTGACGGAAAGGTAGACGAAATGCAGCAATAATCACTTTACCTCAAATATTTAGTTTTCATAATCCTTGGAAACCAAACCCAAAATCGGAAATAAAATGACATTAACCGCACAGCTCTAAAGTGCAAGAGAGATCTCTCTTCTGGTGTTAATAGCAAAGATGCAAAATAGCTATGTAATACAATATAGAAGTGTTTAGTGAAACACAACTCACAAGATACAATTTTGAATGGTAATTTTATTAAATAAAATATTTTTTCTTAATTTTAAACAGACTATACCTGGTTCTGGTACCAATCCCTACTTACGAGAGAAGCAAAGGAGGATCAGTTGCAATGCTGCAGTATATTGATGGGTTTTATAAATACATCATAGATGGAAAAATATATACTTGATAAAAAAAAAAAAAAAAAAAAACGGGATAAAAAATATCAGTTTAATATTTTTTACTTTTTCAGCTTCCAGAACAAGAACATTTTGCACAAAAAACCACTACTTTCCTTCATAAAAGTCTGAAGTAAAAAAAAAAAAAAAAAATGAATGAAACTCATAAGAAAACACAATGATATCATTAATATCATGAAGCAAAATTAAATGCAAGAAAAAAACTTAGATATTGTTCTTTGATTTAATCTGAATCTCACTTGTAAGGTTTCTCTCCAGTGTGGATCCTCTTCAAATCTTTAGTTGTAATAAAAGTCTTCTCACACTGAAAGCACATATATTCTCTCACACCAGTGTGTATCTTCTGATGTACTTTTAGATTCTGCAACAGTAAAAAACTCTTTCCACACAAAGAGCATGAATGTGGTTTCTCCTTTGAATGAACTTTCAGGTGACTCTTCAGGCTTGAAGTCATCAAAAATGTTTTTCTACATTGATCACATTCATGCAATTTCTCTCCACTGTGGATCTTCATGTGTCTCTTAAGGTGTCCTTGTTGAGGAAATACAATAATTGAGGAATACAATAAGCGATACATTATAAAGAGGCAAACAGTCACTGTCACGGTTCATAGGTTCCCGGTCCCATCCTCACCGTGTCTTGTCTGTGTGCGTGTGCGTATGTGTGAGCAGGTGTCTGTGGGGTGTGTGTGATTGAGGCTGATTCGCTCCAGCTGAGAGTCATCACCGTTGGGCTATATCTGTTCCTGTCACGCTCTCTCCTTTGTCAGATCCTTGCAGTGTTTGCGGTCGACGTTTACGGTCCGTTCTGGTTCCTGGTTCCGCGATTCCTGAGCCCTGCTTTCCTGGACTCGATTCATGAGCCCTGCTGCTTCCTGGACTCCGATCGCCGGACCTTGGCTGCCCATTGCTTCCCTGCGCTACCCGCCTCTGCCCTACGGAAAGCTCCGCCTCTGCCTACGGAAAGCTCCGCTTCTGCCTACGGAAAGCTCCGCCTCTGCCCTACGGAAAGCTCCGCCTCTCCCCTACGGAAAGCTCCGCCTCTGCCCTACGGAAAGCTCCGCCTCTGCCTACGGAAAGCTCCGCCATTCACTTCGTTTTCTGATTGTTCCTGTCAATAAACCTGTCTTCTTGCAATTGAATCCTCCAGGCTCTCGTTTGTGACAGTCACATGAAGTGTTTGTTGTAATACAACATTTCAGGCATTGTTCAGAGCAAAAACTAGCTAGACAGGAAGAGGATAAGGAAATAGATTAAAGGTGTGTTTTTCTTTTTTTATGAAGAAGAGGAGGAAGAGATGAGTTTTCAGGTGTCGCTTGAAAATTGTCAAGTGACAGAGCATTCCCGATAGGGGTGGGAAGTTCATTCCACCAGCCAGGAACGGTGAATGAAAACGTTCTGGAAAGTGTAAGTATAAGTAATACTTACACTTACCAATAAGTAATATCTCTTATCTGAATTTAATAGGAGAAAATTATTGGTCATCCAATATTTTACATTTTTAACACACTTAGCTTAGATAGTTTAGAAGTTTAATCTGGTCTTGTTGAGATATATAGTTGAGTGTCATCATAACAATGGAAACTAATCCTGTATTTTCTAATAATATAACCAAGGGGCAACATGTATAATGAAAATAGCAGAGGACCTAGGACAGATCCTTGTGGTACACCATACTTTACTGGTGATAATTGAGATGCCTCCCCGTTTAAATAAACAAAGTGGTAGCGATCGGACAGGTGGGATCTAAACCATCTTAGAGCCTGCCCTTGAATACCTGTATAGTTTTGTAATTGATCCATGAGTATCAGATCTGTAAGAGAACTGATTGACTTGAAATAACAGGAGGTATATAGTAACAAACATATATATTGGTTAAGACATCAAGTAGGATAATACATAATTTTTTGTTTTTATAATCTGATCTCAAAAGTGGAAGTGTGCTTAATGGGTACGTTTACCCTACTTAGATATTTGTAGAAAACAGATAATCAAAAAATTAAATGTTGATAAAAATCTAGAGAAATTTAGATTCATAATGAACAATTGGTTGCAGAGAGACAAATATATAAAACAATTACTCACTAAGAAGCTCACATTCATGCAAAGTAACCTTGTTGACAAGTTTCGGTGGGAAAGGGCAAAATGCACAAGATGTACTTTCAGTGCCCTGTAGTTGGCGATGTCACATCATTTGTAGCATAAATAAAACGCTGCAGAAAAGCTTGGTACCATGCAAAGTGTAATTTGTAACTGCAACACTCATTTCAAATGTAGTTGAGTAAAGAGAACAGATACTCATTCAGAAATGTATTGACGTAGAGAGTAAAAGCTGTTAATATCTTTGAAACTCGGTACAACTACAAAGAATCCGAAAAGATTCTTAAGTAGAGTAATTAGTTACATTTACTCAAGTACTTTACACCTCTGGTCTTAACCTAGTCAACACAATTTCCTCTCCCCTGTTCCCAATTCCTACCCTCTTTACTTTCTTATTCTTTGTGTTTACCCTTTTTACTTTCTTCTTTTCTGTTGTTTACCCTCTTTACGTTCTTCTTCTCTGTTGTTTACCCTCTATATTTTAATACGTTATGTTTTTTTTTAAACACGTGAAGTAGGCTACCGCGAACTGCTCACCTCACGAGACGCGACGCAGGCTGGTGTGAGGCAGAACCTGATTTTACCAAGTGCGACATGTTCCTGGGTCAACATCTTTGTTGGCCCTGGAACAACATTGTTATTAACCAATCAGATTTGAAGAACAAGTTTATAATTTAATATAAAGTTATAAAGTTTAGGCTTATAATCCGTGTTTGTTGCTTGTACATCAGTGTCATTAATCTATAATTTCCAATGATTTTAGGGATTACTCATGGTTAAGGTTAGGTTTAGGTGTAGGGAAATGGTCAAGATTACATTTTTGGATTAAAATGTTGTCCCAGGGTTAACAATATATGTAGTTAAGTGGGTAGTGATTATTTTTGTAAGGATATTTACTGAGAGACTATATAACTTCTTTATTAAAACATATGATCGTCTCATAAAATGGCATTACTTTGCATATTGTTTTAGTTTGATTCTAGTATAAACTAACTAGATCACCAACACATATTTTTGGTATGTCCAGAAATGGACAAATTATACAACCTTTAAAGATAAAGAGCATTCAGTACCAGCAACATTATCACTCCAAACACCAAAATAATCATACGAACGGACATATAAAAACACAAATTCACTCAGATCTGAATATTTTCCCTCACATGCTCGTCGCCTGCTGTGATAAATGTTTTAGTCAGCAAACGCAGAAACAAAACAATTGGGATATTAGGCCACCCTCTTTATAAACGGTTAAGAGTGTTTTACAATAGACTCGGTCGGTGTCGCGTCATAGATGTGGGCGGAGTCGGCGAGTGGAAAACGATCCTTTCCCCCTCATTGGAAAAGCATGGTGTTGACCCGGAATGGTTTACATAGACATTTCTGCCGCCCGACAGAGCAAAAAACGTCAACAAACTGAGCCAAAGTGATAAAGACTAGAGTAAAAGTCTGTCATACTTTTTTATTGATGCATAAAACATAATTTTAACAGTGACAAAACATGTATTTAAGGTCTACTGAAGTGCATTGAAACGCACAGTATTGTGTGGTGTGCTAAACGTACAGTATAGCCTAATCATTTTCACGTAAAATAAAATAAATAAAACAACATGAAAAATCCCTAACGAAAATTAACCGTGGTTACAACCAAAAACATGGCAAACCATGGTAGCAAAACATGTTTATTTGTTTTTAACTTGCTTTTGGCTAGTTTAAGCATGGTATTTGTCCTGGGTAATGTTAAAGTTGGTTTTATATTCGCACATTCGGACTTCCGCGTTCAACTTCGCTGATCTGCATGTACAAAGGCTACTTTCGGTCAATTATCATTACGACTGTTATAAGCACAAACTACAACACATTTTCTGTAGAACTCGGACGTTTTAAAGAAGCTGATAAACACGCTTACCTCTATGCAGTGTAGTGACGTCATCGCGTATCTGAGGGACCATCTACAAATAACATGTTTCGATTACTAAAGCCTGCAACGAATTACTGTGCATGGTACTAAAGTCATCAGAGAACATGACATCATAGAGGAAGTTTATTTGGACAAACTCTTACAATTACATTAAATATGTACCATTACTGTATTCAATGGGGTTCTTCAAAAGCACGCCTTACAGGTCAATAACTTTCCAAAGGAGTGTCACCCCGAAACAAAACAAGGTGCAAAATGTTTATTTGACACTATAGAAACAGCTTCAAGTCTTTAATGTAGAAGTATTTACTCTAGATGGTCAATATACCATCATTGTATGGGTTTAATCATTGACACACCTTCCATCAAAAAATATTACATTTATTTATTACTGTAATGCCTGACACATAGTAACTTCTTTACTTTATGGATTTATTTAGATGAATGATTTGCTTTAAAGGAATTTCAAAACAAAGATGATCAAAGTACAGTTTCAAAGACAAAAGTCTTTGGAGGGAAGATGCTTGTTTTATATCGCTTTCCTAATGATGCAGAGACTCTGGGTTCGTAACATAAGGTAAATTCATATGATTATTACATGTAAACACCACATTTACCGGCTTAGTCACGGTGAAAGTGAAACTTTAACGATGCATAGTGCTTAAAGCCAAGTTAAAAAGAAATGTTTACAGCCACATGAAGCTGTTAGAAAGTATACAGATTGAGGATTTCCTAGAAGCAAGGATAAAATAACATTGTGTACCCACCTTAACAAAACGAGCTGAAATGTGGTGCTTAGTTCACTAAAATAAGTTTAATCTTTCCATATCCAAAAACTTGCTCGATCTGCTGTTGACACATTTTCAATTAAAATATTCAAATTAATCAAGGAATTGTTGACCTTTAATGCACCTTATTTCGAAATGTATAGCAATACGTGCTTTCATATGTCCTTTAGTTATGATCATTTCATTTAATCACTATACTATTTATTATTAATGTCTCATTTCAATTTTAGTTTGGCTCTAGTTTCGTATGTATTCCAGTTTATATGAAACGGTTCATATAGCGTGGATTAAAATTCATATACAGTGTAAATTCTTTTCACTGAATGTTAAAAATAAGTTTGAGAAAGTTGTCGGTGGTCGTGACGTTGAAGGCGAGCGACCTTGGTGCAGTTGTTCGTTTATAGCCTAAGTTTAGTTTTTCAGTTCTGGTGCTTTTATTTAGGCTTCAAAATTCATCAAAGTTATATTATTTTGTGAAGATTATCTTGATGGACAAAACGTGTAATTTTCGTGAACTATGGTTGAACACAGAGCTTATTTTTTGCGATAATCCAAAAGCCTATGGAAAAGTCCTTTATGCTTTTTGTGGAGGGAACCAGTGCGATGCTAGTCTCAGCTTCAGACGTCACGCCCACGGACCGTTAGCTAAACGTCTGATGCATATGGTACACTTTTCTGGAAACACTTCAGGAGGGTCAAAGTTTGATCCTCAAACATCACTGTAATTATTAATTATGATATTAATATATGGAACCCACAACAATAAAAAAAATGAAAAAAATAAAATATATTGTCCCCTTATTGATCATCACAAGTGAGATTTCTGTTATATTTTGACCACTGAATTAAGAAATTTACCCGGTTTTCATATCAATGAAAGCAATGATTATGCTATCACCCTTTCAGAGGATGATGTTCGGAGGGAACTAAGGAGAGTGAACTTCAGAAAAGCAGAAGGACCCGATGGGATTACTGGCCGCGTTCTGAGGTCCTGTGCTGATCAGCTTGCTGGTTTGTTTACATCCATATTTAATGAGTCCCTCGCTACCTCTGTGGTCCCCACCCCCTTTAAAAAATCTGTCATTATCCCTGTGCCCAAGAACAGTAAACCCTCTTGCCTGAATGACTATCGTCCAGTTGCCCTTACATCGACAGTCATGAAGGTTTTTGAGAGACTTTTAAAGAAACACATTTGCTCCTCCATCCCTGCTACTTTGGACCCTCTTCAGTTTGCCTACTGGCCAAATAGGTCTACTGATGATGCCATCTCCCAGGTACTGCACTCCTCCCTCACTCACATCGACAGCAAAAATGGCAACTATGTCAGGCTGCTATTCATTGACTATAGCTCCGCTTTCAATACTATAGTCCCCACCAAGCTAGCTGTCAAACTATCAGACCTCGGCCTAAACACTTCACTTTGTGACTGGATTCAAGATTTCCTCACCGCCAGACCACAAGTGGTGAAAGTCGGCCAGTTCACCTCCAACTCAATCACCCTGAACATAGGAGCCCCACAGGGCTGTGTCCTGAGCCCCCTGCTATACTCTCTATACACCCACGACTGCATGTCCTCTCACAGCTCCACATCTATCATTAAATTTGCTGATGATACTGTGGTCCTAGGCCTCATTAACAACGATGACGAGACCGCATACTTGGATGAGGTGGAGAGACTTACATCATGGTGCCAGGACAACTGCCTCTCTCTGAACGTGAGCAAAACCAAAGAGCTGATCGTGGACTTCAGGAAGAGACAGCAGCGGCCCTACACTCCTCTTATGATCAGTGGGACCCCTGTGGAGAGGGTGAGCAGCTTCAAGTACCTCGGTGTAAACATCTCCGAGGACCTGACATGGACTACACACATTCAAACTCAGGTTAAGAAAGCCAGGCAAAGGCTGTACCATCTGCGACAGCTGAGGAAATTCAGGGTCTCACCAGCTATCCTGAAAACTTTCTATTCAGGGGCCATAGAAAGTGTTCTGACTCAGTGCATCTCAGTGTGGTATAATAATGCCACAAACCAGGACTGCAAAGCTCTACAGAGAGTCGTGCGCTTAGCTGAGCGCATCTCAGGATCTACTCTCCCCTCTCTGCAGGGCATCTACCTCAAACGCTGCAGAAGCAGAGCTGCTAAAATCATCAAAGACTCAAACCACCCCGGTAACCATCTTTTCCGTTTACTGCCATCTGGCAGGCGCTACAGGAGCTTGATGGCAAAGACAGAGAGACTGAGGAAGAGCTTCTTCCCTCAGGCCATCAGGCTCCTTAACACAAACTCTGTTCCATAAACTTTCACAAGACTCATTATTATCTGTAAAAAAAAAACAAAAAAAACATTCATATTCTCATCATCCATATTGCCGCTATGTGTGCATACCCAGTACAACCCGTTGCACATCCCTCTCATCCCTCCTGTTTATACTAATATTTATTAAGTCCCATATACTGTTTTTGCACATCCTATTTGTTTTGCACATCTTACTGTTTTGCACTTTTCTTTATTCTATTACACATTTTACTTTTTATTTCTTTTTTTACCTATATATATATATATATATATATATATATATACTCTTGTGTGGTGTTACTTTTATATAATTTAATTTTTTTTTTTATTCTTTGCACTGTCCACTGAGCGGACCTGATTTGACCTACATTTCACTTTTGATTATACCCTGTATAATTTATCATGTGACAAATAAAGAAACCTTGACCTTGACCTTGATATCAGAAATCTGGTCACCTTACTGTAGATCATCAAAAAAGTGGCAAATACTAATTAAAATATCAAAACATCTATAAAACAACACATCACAGAGAAATAAGGGTGAAAAAGTTACTGATGTAGTCTCAGTCAGGTGTGGGGTGAAATTGTTTATTAGGCACTTAAAAGCTTTATCCAGAAATTTAAAACAGAAAGTCCAAATGGCAAACAAAATACTTCTTGGTGATAAAATTATATTTAAAAATAAATCATAATGGAAATAGTCAGCAGAAAATAAAACTTGTTGATGAAATGTATAAACTACAGATACCGTATTAATAAAAAGGTAACTTTCTCAATGACAGGGTTCGTACACATTTTTACCAACAAATTTCCATGACTTTTCCATGACTTTTCCATGACTTTTGTGACAATATTCATGACCTAATTTTACATTATTTTACAATAAGAATAAAAAGCTGTTCGAATTGTCATAGCATGTTAACTAAAATGAATGACTATTAATACTATTGTTTGCTTTTTTGTTTTAGTACAAGCTGAAACTGCGCCAGATGTGAAGGTCCTTGCAATCCGAAATTTTCGCACGCAAAAACGCATACAACAATTTCTGACTCGGTGTGTAAGGACCTTTACTCCACACAGAGAACATATCACATCACTATTATCATTTATTTAACTCAGTTAAACGCAGGGCCAGAATTTCGTTTTGGAAACTTTTCTCTTTCGCAAGTGTTTACATTAAGAAAAAATTACAATGCTTACAAGGATACTCGCCAGCAGTGTTCGAACTATACCGTGGACTTTGGGGAGCCCATTTCTTTCTTTTTTTTTTATTACGGGGGGATTTTGTGCGCTTGCGATGGGCTTACAAAGATACATAAAAGCTATGGGGGGGGGGGGGGGTGCAATTATATATATATGTAGGGCCCTATGAAATCCGTTTTAATTTTTCCCAAATTCTATTTTATTTTTTTCTAAATACATTTTTTTCCGTTTCCATTTTTCTAGATTCCGTTTTTTCCATTTTCATTTTATGGACTCCTTTTTAATGATCAAAAAGCATGTCTAATTAATTAAAATCATGAAACTTATACAATTTAACACTAATTTATTAAAAGTGTAACAAAAATGACATGTTTAGGGCCGTATGAAATGTTATATTTTTTTTCTCACCTTATGTTTTATTGTTGCCAAATTCTGTTTTAGCTCATCTGATTATTTGAATTCATACAAACATTTTTTTTCACTCTTACAGTAGCCTTATGAATAGTTTTTTTTCCCACAGTAAACCCTCTTGCCTGAATGACTATCGTCCAGTTGCCCTTACATCGACAGTCATGAAGGTTTTTGAGAGACTTTTAAAGAAACACATTTACTCCTCCATTCCTGCTACCTTGGACCCTCTTCAGTTTGCCTATCGGCCAAATAGGTCTACTGATGATGCCATCTCCCAGGTACTGCAATCCTCCCTCACTCACATTGACAGCAAAAATGGCAACTATGTCAGGCTGCTATTCATCGACTATAGCTCAGCTTTCAACACTATAGTCCCCACCAAGCTAGCTGTCAAACTATCAGACCTCGGCCTAAACACTTCACTCTGTGACTGGATTCAAGATTTCCTCACCGCCAGACCACAAGTGGTGAAAGTCGGCCAGTTCACCTCCAACTCCATCACCCTGAACATAGGAGCCCCACAGGGCTGGGTACTGAGCCCCCTGCTCTACTCTCTATACACCCACGACTGCGTGTCCTCACACAGATCCACTTCCGTTGTTAAATTTGCTGACGATACTGTGGTTCTGGGCCTCGTTTCCAACAATGATGAGGCCGCATACTTGGATGAGGTGGAGAGACTTACATCATGGTGCCAGGACAACTGTCTCTCTCTGAACGTGAGCAAAACCAAAGAGCTGATTGTAGACTTCAGGAAGAGACAGCAGCAGCCCTACACCCCTCTTATGATCAGTGGGACCCCTGTGGAGAGGGTGAGCAGCTTCAAGTACCTCGGTGTAAACATCTCCGAGGACCTGACATGGACTGCACACATCCAAACACAGGTGAAGAAAGCCAGGCAAAGGCTGTACCATCTGCGACAGCTGAGGAAATTCAGGGTCTCACCAGCTATCCTGAAAACTTTCTATTCAGGGGCCATAGAAAGTGCACCTCTCTTTGTCTCCTTGCACTGGCTACCAGTTGCAGCTCGCATCCAGTTCAAGACACTGATGCTTGCATATAGAACAACCACAGGCTCAGCACCCACCTACTTCCACTCACTATTACGAACTTACATCCCCTCCAGAAGCCTGAGATCTGCTAGTGAGCGACGCCTCGTGGTACCATCACAGAGAGGCTCAAAATCACTCTCCAGAACATTCTCTTTCACCGTTCCTGGCCGGTGGAATGATCTTCCCACCCCCATCCGGAATGCTGGATCCCTGTCAATTTTCAAGCAACAACTGAAAACTCATCTCTTTCAACTCTACTTGACTATATAAAAAAAAAAAAAAAAAAAAAAAACTTTCACTTTTTCAAAATCTTCATCTTTCTCTTTATCTTTCTCTCCTTCCCTTGCTAGCTTGTACTTATTTGAACAATGCCTGAGACTTGGTGTTATTGGCACTTCCTCTGTATGCTTGCCTCTTCAAGATTAATCGCTTTATGTATTCCCCAATTGTAAGTCGCTTTGGATAAAAGCGTCTGCTAAATGACTAAATGTAAATGTAAATGTGTACTGACTCAGTGCATCTCAGTGTGGTATAATAATGCCACAAACCAGGACTGCAAAGCTCTACAGAGAGTCGTGCGCTTAGCTGAGCGCATCTCAGGGTCTACTCTCCCCTCTCTGCAGGACATCTACCTCAAACGCTGTAAAAGCAGAACTGCTAAAATCATCAAGGACTCGAATCACCCCGGTAACCACCTTTTCATCTTACTGCCATCTGGCAGGCGCTACAGGAGCATGTTGGCTAAAACTGAAAGACTGAGGAGGAGTTTCTTCCCCCAGGCCATCAGGCTCCTAAACTCAGTCTCATAACATCATAACATCCACAGGACTCAACTTAATAAACTGTAACACATCCATTATTCCCCATCATCCACACTGCTGCTTTGTGTACATTCCCGGTACAACCTATTTGCACATTCTCTTGCACTGCACACTTTATCTCATTGCACATCTTACTCCTTATTTTATTTAATTATTTGTTTCTTATTTCATTCTCACCATATTTATATATATATATATATATATACTCTCTCGTGTTTTGTTTCATAGTTTTTATTGCTTTTATGTTATTTTTATTTTATTATTATTTTAAATTTTTTTTGCACTTTCCATTGAGCGGACCTGTCCTGACTAACATTTCACTACTTATTATACCCTGTATGATTGTGTATGTGACAAATAATAAAGAACCTTGAACCTTCTCTCACACCAGTGTGTATCTTCTGATGTGCTTTTAAACCGTGCATATGTAAAAAACTCTTTCCACACAAAGAGCATGAATGTGGTTTCTCCTTTGAATGAACTTTCAGGTGACCCTTCAGGCTTGAAGCCCACAAACATTTTAAAGTTTATGTTTTTTTGCTAGGACAGATTTATACAGAAGATATTTTATTGCTTGACGCATTATTGTGTCACGTTTGGTGAGGACGAGGTGTCAGTGCTGGAAAGTACTGTGAATATTTTTCTTATGCTTGAGTAGATTAGATAAATGACTGTAACTCTTCCCGCATGCAGTGCAGTGATACGGTTTCTCTCCAGTGTGAATCCTCTCGTGTGATTTCAGGATTCCTGACCGACTGAATCTCTTGTCGCAGTGTGAACACTTGTAAAGTTTCTCTCCAGTGTGGATCCTCTCGTGTGATTTCAGGATTCCTGACTGACTGAATCTCTTGTCGCAGTGTGAACACTTGTAAGGTTTCTCTCCAGTGTGGATCCTCTCATGTGTTTTCAGGGTTTCTGACTGACTGAATCTCTTGTCGCAGTGTGAACACTTGTAAGGTTTCTCTCCAGTGTGAATCCTCTCGTGCCGTTTCAATTCTGTAGATGTAATAAAAGTCTTCTCACACTGAAAGCACATATATTCTCTCACACCAGTGTGTATCTTCTGATGTACTTTTAAATTATGCAGCCGTGAAAAACTCTTTCCACACAAGGAGCATGAATGTGGTTTCTCCTTTGAATGAACTTTCAGGTGATTCTTCAGGCTTGAAGTCATCAAAAATGTTTTTCCACATTGATCACATTCATGCAGTTTCTCTCCAGTGTGGATGATCATGTGATTCTTAAGGTTTGATGATCGTGTGAAACTCTTCCCACACTGATCACATGTGAACGGTTTCTCTCCTGTGTGGATGTTCATGTGAATCTTGAGACTCTGTTTGTTTGTGAAACTCTTTCCACATTGATCACATTCATACAGCTTCTCTCCAGTGTGGATCCTCTCGTGTGTTTTCAGATGTTCTGACCGACTGAATCTCTTGTCGCAGTGTGAACACTTGTAAGGTTTCTCTCCAGTGTGAATCCTCTCGTGTGTTTTCAGATGTTCTGACTGACTGAATCTCTTATCGCAGTGTGAACACTTGTAAGGTTTCTCTCCAGTGTGGATCATCCGGTGCAGTTTCAGTTGATTAGATGTAATAAAAGTCTTCTCACACTCAAAGCACATATATTCTCTCACACCAGTGTGTCTCTTCTGATGTAGTTTTAAACTCTGCAGCCGTGAAAAACTCTTTCCACACAAAGAGCATGAATGTGGTTTCTCCTTCGAATGAACTTTCAAGTGACTCTTCAGACTTGAAGTCATCAAAAAAATTTTCCCACATTGATCACATGTGAACGGTTTCTCTCCAGCGTGGATGATCATGTGTTTCTTAAGGGTTGATGATTGTCTAAAACTCTTCCCGCACTGATCACATGTGTAAGGTTTCTCTCCAGTGTGGATCCTCATGTGATTCTTAAGGTTTGATGATTTTGTGAAACTCTTCCCGCACTGATCACATGTGAACGGTTTCTCTCCAGTGTGGATCCTCATGTGAAACTTGAGACTCTGTTTGCTTGTCAAACTCGTTCCACACTGAGTGCAGGTGAATGATTTATTGTCTCTTCTTTTGTTTAAATCGTTCTGTTTGGTTTGAGAGCGACTCAAAGGTTTTTCTACAGTTTTGACATGTTTCTCCTTTTCATTCAGTTCCTCATTCTCCTCGTTTTCTTCAATCAACTCTGAAATTAAAGAAAAAATATGTTTTCAGTAAAATGTTTTGAAAAATTAGTAACTAAATTGTAACTATTACTTAATAATTATCAAACATTAAAAAAAAAATTGAGACAAAATTTTGTGACATGTTTTTGTGGCAATAATACATATGTTTGATTAACTGCACAAAAACATAAATTAATGTTGAAAAATAAACAAATAAATAAAAATGTACCCAATTTATACAAAGTGTCTTTGTCATTTGCTGCTTCAACTATATTATTGTACAGCTTTTAAATTTTTCCTACTGAAACATTTACATTTATGCATTTAGCAGACGCTTTTATCCAAAGCGACTTACAGTGCACTCAGGCTATACATTTTTTTTTTGTCAGTACGTGTGTTCCCTGGGAATCGAACCCACAACGAATTGCTAACGCAATGCTCTAACCACTGAGCCACAGGAACATCAAACTGTTTTGAAATAAATCAAAAACTGCTTAAAGTTCATATTATTATTGTTTTTCAGCCTCATTACTAAAGAATCAAGAATAAACACAAACCTGTTTGTTCTTCAGTGTGTTTCATTCTGCAGGGTTCTGGATCTCTCTCGTTCTCTCTGTCCTTCAATAAACTGTCTCTGCAGATTTCACTTCAAACTGATGCTCTGATGCTCGTCTTCACTTGTAGACTGATGGAAATATTCCAGCATTTATTGCTGAACTGCAGTGGGAGGAGCTTCACTGAAGATGTGATTGTTGTGGGAGGAGCTTCACTGAAGGTGTGGGAGGAGCTTCACTGAAGCTGTGATTGTTGTGGGAGGAGCTTCACTGAAGCTGTGGTTGTTGTGGGAGGAGCTTCACTGGAGGTGTGATTGTTGTGGGAGGAGCTTCACTGAAGGTGTGATTGTTGTGGGAGGAGCTTCACTGAAGGTGTGATTGTTGTGGGAGGAGCTTCACTGAAGGTGTTATTGTTGTGGGAGGAGCTTCCGTGACATGCCTGTTCAGTAGGAGGAGCTGATCTGTCAAAATCAAGAATAAATCAGTTACTTAATTTAATTTATTTTATTACATTAAATCACACATTTTAAGCATTTATGTTTACCTATTATCTATATATCTAGCACTGTAAATTTTGTCAGTTAATTGTACAATGTTTTATACTTAATTTAAAACAAATAATATTTTGTTGAACCAATATAACAGATTTAAATTCCTGTGTTAGGTGGCGGCTGACCTCAGAACTGTCTTTAGCACGGTTATTGTTCACTGAATCAACAAGTTATCATTGAAGCCGCCAGCATTTAAGCATGAGCACAGCGGTAACCTTAAAACATATTCTAATCTCCAAAATAACTCACCATTACACGTATAACAAGTCTAACATATAATTCTCTTTACTTAAAAACACTTAAAATTACAATTATTTTCAGTTATTAATGTGATCACATGCAAAGCATGCTGGGAACTACGCATTCACTGCTTAGTTGTGTCAACAAAAATTATGAATGTACAGTACTCCTAAAAAACAATGATTATATTCACTTAATTTTACAAATGTAAATATACAGATCATAATAGAAATTAGTTATGTAGAATAAAAATCACGAATTTAGTTGTTTCTGCATATTTTATTAGCATTTTTATTGATTTATCTTTATCTCTCAAATTTTGACCACATATTTCATCCCTGCATTTATTTGCCTCAAATTAACAAGCAAGGACATATATATAAAAAATTAAGATATACAGAAAATTTGATAATTGAATATTGAATAATCGAAGAAAACCAACTATAAACAATGTAAAGAATGATAAAAACTAAAGACTAAACACAGAAAAACAAATAACCCACTAATTTGAGTGTTTTGTGTTTTATAGCTATGAAACATGGTTTATCAGAGATTAAAGAATACATGCTGTTGAAGTTAAATCTTGTAATGTCACAATAGCTGATGCCTGTCGATTGCTTAAGTCTGTTGAAGTAATTAAATGAGCTTAATGTGGCAATTAAGTTAACAGATCTGAAGTCATCAGCATAATGAATGAGGTGAAAACAGGATCTATTGACATGAAATAAAGAGGATTTTAAGCAGCTGATAATATTGATGAGCCTCAGACTATAAACACTCATTAAACAAGCCATTCAGGATCAGCTGCAGATCATCTCACTTTCTATAGTTAAGTGGGTAGTGATTATTTTTGTAAGGATATTTACTGAGAGACTATATAAATTCTTTATTAAAACATATGATCGTCTCATAAAATGGCATTACTTTGCATATTGTTTTAGTTTGATTCATAGCAACTAGTATAAACTAACTAGATAACCAACACATATTTTTGGTATTTCCAAAAACGGACAAATTATAAAACATTTAAAGATAAAGAGCATTCAGTACCAGCAACATTATCACTCCAAACATCAAAATAATCATACGAACGGACATATAAAAACACAAATTCAATCAGATCTGAATATTTTCTCTCACATGCTCGTCGCCTGCTGTGATAAATGTTTTAGTCAGCAAATGCAGAAACAAAACAATTGGGATATTAGGCCACCCTCTTTATAAACGGTTAAGAGTGTTTTACAATAGACTCGGTGGGTGTCGCGTCATCGATGTGGGCGGAGTCGGCGAGTGGAAAACGATTCTTTCTATGGCAAGCCCTTTTAACATTTAAAACTTTTTTTTGACTATCCATAAATATAATTTCGGATAGTCACAATTGTAATTCCAGATATCTATATTACAATTATGACTAGTCGTAATTGTAATCAAGATATCTACAATGAGTTTTGACTAGTCATAAAACACATTCCAGATATCTACAAATGTATTTGGGATATCTTTAAAAAAAATTAAATTAGAGATATCTCTAATTGTATTTTGACTAGTCAAATCATATTTAAAGATATCTGCAATTGGGATTACGAGTAGTCAAAATTCATTTGAAGATATCTCTAATTGAATTACCACTAGTCAAATTGTAATTGGAGATATCTCTAATTGTATTTTGACTAGGCAAATCGTATTTAAAGATATCTTGAATTGGAATTACGACTAGTCAAAACTCAGTTGAAGATATCTGCAAATATTTGTCAATGAAAGATTATGACTAGTCGTAATTGCTTTGTAGATATCTTCAATGCAGTTTATGACTAGTCATAAACACATTGTAGATATCTTGATTACAATTACGACTAGTCATAATTGTAATATAGATATCTGGAATTACAATTGTGACTATCCGAAATTATATTTATGGTTTTAAATATGGTTATATTAAAAGTTTTAAATGTTAACAGGGCTTGCCATACCTTTCCCCCTCATTGGAAAAGCATGGTGTTGACCCGGAATGGTTTACATAGACATTTCTGCCACCCGACAGAGCAAAAAACGTCAACAAACTGAGCCGTATTGGGTCGGACTGTCCGTACAGTATCTGAGACAGGACAAATGACCCAACGGAATGACCAGAGGTGTCTTTCCCGACACTTTGTGTTACTTGATTAAATCTCCAGGCAAGAGACGGCTTACTATAAGAGCCTGCACTTGACGGCTTGTGAAAGTAAACGTGTTGTTTTGCTTAATTTTGATAAAGTGATAAAGACTAGAGTAAAAGTCTGTCATACTTTTTTATTGATATATAAAAAATAATTTTAACATTGACAAAACATATGTATTTAAGGTCTACCGAGGTGTATTGAAACGCACAGTATCATGTGGTGTGCTAAACGTACAGTATAGCCTAATCATTTTCACGTAAAATTAAAATATATAAAATAACATGAAAATATCCCTTACGAAAATTAACCGTGGTTACAACCAGCAAACCATGGTAGCAAAACATGTTTAATTTGTTTTTAACTTACTTTATGCTAGTTTAAGCATGGTATTTGACCTGGGTAACGTTGGTTTTATTCGGACTTCAATAACCTAGCTGATCTGCATGAAAAGGCTAATTTCGGTCAATTATCATTACGACTGTTATAAGCACAAACTACAACACATTTTTCTGTAGAACTCGACGTTTTAAAGAAGCTGATAAACACGCTTACCTCTATGCTGTGCCGTGACGTCATCGCGTATCTGAGGGACCGTCTACAAATAACATGTTTCGATTACTACAGCCTGCAACGACTTAATGTGCATGATACTGAAGTCATCAGGGAACAATACATCATAGAGGAAGTTTATTTGGACAAACTTTTACATGTACATTAAATATGTACCATTACTGTATTCAATGTGATTCTTCAAAAGCACGCCTTACATGTCAATAACTTTCCAAAGGAGTGTCACCCCGAAACAAAACAAGGTGCAAAATGTTTATTTGACACTATAGAAACAACTTCAAGTCTTTAATGTAGAAGTATTTACTCTATATGGTCAATATACCATCACTGTATGGGTTTAATCATTGACACAAATCCATTAAAAAATAATACATTTATTTATTACTGTAATGCCTGACACATAGTAACTTCTGTACTTTATGGATTTATTTAGATTAATGATTTGCTTTAAAGGATCTTCAAAACAAAGATGAGCAAAGTACAGTATCAAAGACAAAAGTCTTTGGAGGGAAGATGCTTGTTTTATATCGCTTTCCTAATGATGCAGAGACTCTGGGTTCGTAACATAAGGTAAACTCATATGATTATTACATGTAAACACCACATTTACCGGCTTAGTCACGGTGAAAGTGAAACTTTAACGATGCATAGTGCTTAAAGCCAAGTTAAAATGAAATGTTTACAGCCACATGAAGCTGTTAGAAAGTATACAGATTGAGGATTTCCTAGAAGCAAGGATAAAATAACATTGTGTACCCACCGTAACAAAACGAGCTGAAATGTGCTGCTTAGTTCACTAAAATAAGTTTAATCTTTCCATATCCAAAAACTTGCTCGATCTGCTGTTGACACATTTTCTATTAAAATATTCAAAAATCCTATATGCTTTTTGTGGAGGGAACCAGAGCGATGCTAGTCTCCGCTTCAGACGTCACGCCCACGGACCGTTAGCTAAACGTCTGATGCATATGGTACACTTTTCTGGAAACACTTCAGGAGTGTCGAAGTCGTCGTCGGATTGGTTGAATTATACGGGATTTCCGGGAGACGTGTGTGTCGTGTTTTTTAACGTTCCGCCTGGAAACAAAGATGCTGTGGCGCCAAACTCCCTCACTAATGAAGAAAGCCGCTGTGTTTACAAATGTGACGGCGAACGCTTATCAGAGTAGATTGAAAGCTGGATTTCCAAAATTATGTGAAATAGTTAAAGTTTGTACCATATAATCTTTAAAATACATCCGAGAGTTTGTTATTGTGGTGACATTTCCACACCACGAAACGTGACGCTGAACGAAACAAACTGTTATTGGTTGTTTGACATGTCACTCAAATAGCATTGACCAATGAATGCAGCCATATATTCCAGAACTTCAGCCGTCAGTCCGAAGGTCTGGCTACGCGAGACTAGCGCGTTGCTAACAGCCAAACTGATCCACACTCCGGAACAGAAGGGGGCGGTAATGCACCAATAAGATGGATGCCAACCACCGTTAAAAAAATAACAACAAGGATGCTAACAGCCGATCCCCCACTCTATTATCATCAGTTATCAAAAAAAGAGATTGCGTTATTAGTTTCAAGGTAGTGTCACATACTACCGCACATACTAAATTGATACAACAAAGTAACACTGTTTGTGTACATAGTATAACAAGGCATGATAAGGTTTAATGATAAGGCGGATTTTTTGCCAAAGTCCCCTGTTCACTCGACCGCCATATTTGCAACGGCTCCGGGCAGCTCAAACGAGACCAAGTCCAATCTAAATGAATGGGGGAATCTCACAGAATCTCAAAAACGGCTCGCCGAACTCGCAATAAAATTACATATTTCAGATCAGCAATACAATCTGAAGTGAACTGTCCCATGAATGTTGTTTCTTATTATGCTCAAATAGCATTTAAAAAGCTTATTTTCAGGCTAGACCAGCCAGTGCGCATATAGCTCCAACGCGCTTATGACTGCGCACGCACAGCTGCTGCAGTGACGCAGTGACTTTACCAATTAACGATTGGCTCTTTCATTTAGAAGGCGGGACTATCCCACCATATTGCCCATTGCACTTTCTCCCATTCATAATTATAAGAGTGAACCATCTTTGAATTTATAGTCTTTGGTTTTGCACACAATATTAAACATTCCTGAAACTTCCGCCGTCACAACCCTGACATGAATAATATAAAAAAATTATAAACTGACAATTACACTATCACAATTACATTAGCAGAAAGCACTTATTTTGTGGTCAAAATGAGCCTAAAATGCAAAAATAATAAGCTTGATGAGGGATAGAAAAGATACATTTTCAAAAGCATAAACATAAATATAAAAATGTGCCAAATTAAAATTAAAAGGAGAAAACATGATTACACTTGTAAGTAATTAACACATCACGGAAAAATAACATTGAAACAGTTACTGATGTAGATGTAACGCAGTTGATATATACGGGAAGAAGGAGGCGGGAACCGGCGAACATTTAAGACATTTAATCAAATAAACAAACACAAATGAAAAGCGGCAGCCCCTCACGGACGACTGCCACACACAAAACATAAAGTAAAATCCAGGGTAACGTTGGTTTTATTCGGACTTCAATAACCTAGCTGATCTGCATGAAAAGGCTAATTTCGGTCAATTATCATTACGACTGTTATAAGCACAAACTACAACACATTTTTCTGTAGAACTCGACGTTTTAAAGAAGCTGATAAACACGCTTACCTCTATGCTGTGCCGTGACGTCATCGCGTATCTGAGGGACCGTCTACAAATAACATGTTTCGATTACTACAGCCTGCAACGACTTAATGTGCATGATACTGAAGTCATCAGGGAACAATACATCATAGAGGAAGTTTATTTGGACAAACTTTTACATGTACATTAAATATGTACCATTACTGTATTCAATGTGATTCTTCAAAAGCACGCCTTACATGTCAATAACTTTCCAAAGGAGTGTCACCCCGAAACAAAACAAGGTGCAAAATGTTTATTTGACACTATAGAAACAACTTCAAGTCTTTAATGTAGAAGTATTTACTCTAGATGGTCAATATACCATCACTGTATGGGTTTAATCATTGACACAAATCCATTAAAAAATAATACATTTATTTATTACTGTAATGCCTGACACATAGTAACTTCTGTACTTTATGGATTTATTTAGATTAATGATTTGCTTTAAAGGATCTTCAAAACAAAGATGAGCAAAGTACAGTATCAAAGACAAAAGTCTTTGGAGGGAAGATGCTTGTTTTATATCGCTTTCCTAATGATGCAGAGACTCTGGGTTCGTAACATAAGGTAAACTCATATGATTATTACATGTAAACACCACATTTACCGGCTTAGTCACGGTGAAAGTGAAACTTTAACGATGCATAGTGCTTAAAGCCAAGTTAAAATGAAATGTTTACAGCCACATGAAGCTGTTAGAAAGTATACAGATTGAGGATTTCCTAGAAGCAAGGATAAAATAACATTGTGTACCCACCGTAACAAAACGAGCTGAAATGTGCTGCTTAGTTCACTAAAATAAGTTTAATCTTTCCATATCCAAAAACTTGCTCGATCTGCTGTTGACACATTTTCTATTAAAATATTCAAAAATCCTATATGCTTTTGGAGGGAACCAGAGCGATGCTAGTCTCCGCTTCAGACGTCACGCCCACGGACCGTTAGCTAAACGTCTGATGCATATGGTACACTTTTCTGGAAACACTTCAGGAGTGTCGAAGTCGTCGTCGGATTGGTTGAATTATACGGGATTTCCGGGAGACGTGTGTGTCGTGTTTTTTAACGTTCCGCCTGGAAACAAAGATGCTGTGGCGCCAAACTCCCTCACTAATGAAGAAAGCCGCTGTGTTTACAAATGTGACGGCGAACGCTTATCAGAGTAGATTGAAAGCTGGATTTCCAAAATTATGTGAAATAGTTAAAGTTTGTACCATATAATCTTTAAAATACATCCGAGAGTTTGTTATTGTGGTGACATTTCCACACCACGAAACGTGACGCTGAACGAAACAAACTGTTATTGGTTGTTTGACATGTCACTCAAATAGCATTGACCAATGAATGCAGCCATATATTCCAGAACTTCAGCCGTCAGTCCGAAGGTCTGGCTACGCGAGACTAGCGCGTTGCTAACAGCCAAACTGATCCACACTCCGGAACAGAAGGGGGCGGTAATGCACCAATAAGATGGATGCCAACCACCGTTAAAAAAATAACAACAAGGATGCTAACAGCCGATCCCCCACTCTATTATCATCAGTTATCAAAAAAAGAGATTGCGTTATTAGTTTCAAGGTAGTGTCACATACTACCGCACATACTAAATTGATACAACAAAGTAACACTGTTTGTGTACATAGTATAACAAGGCATGATAAGGTTTAATGATAAGGCGGATTTTTTGCCAAAGTCCCTGTTCACTCGACCGCCATATTTGCAACGGCTCCGGGCAGCTCAAACGAGACCAAGTCCAATCTAAATGAATGGGGGAATCTCACAGAATCTCAAAAACGGCTCGCCGAACTCGCAATAAAATTACATATTTCAGATCAGCAATACAATCTGAAGTGAACTGTCCCATGAATGTTGTTTCTTATTATGCTCAAATAGCATTTAAAAAGCTTATTTTCAGGCTAGACCAGCCAGTGCGCATATAGCTCCAACGCGCTTATGACTGCGCACGCACAGCTGCTGCAGTGACGCAGTGACTTTACCAATTAACGATTGGCTCTTTCATTTAGAAGGCGGGACTATCCCACCATATTGCCCATTGCACTTTCTCCCATTCATAATTATAAGAGTGAACCATCTTTGAATTTATAGTCTTTGGTTTTGCACACAATATTAAACATTCCTGAAACTTCCGCCGTCACAACCCTGACATGAATAATATAAAAAAATTATAAACTGACAATTACACTATCACAATTACATTAGCAGAAAGCACTTATTTTGTGGTCAAAATGAGCCTAAAATGCAAAAATAATAAGCTTGATGAGGGATAGAAAAGATACATTTTCAAAAGCATAAACATAAATATAAAAATGTGCCAAATTAAAATTAAAAGGAGAAAACATGATTACACTTGTAAGTAATTAACACATCACGGAAAAATAACATTGAAACAGTTACTGATGTAGATGTAACGCAGTTGATATATACGGGAAGAAGGAGGCGGGAACCGGCGAACATTTAAGACATTTAATCAAATAAACAAACACAAATGAAAAGCGGCAGCCCCTCACGGACGACTGCCACACACAAAACATAAAGTAAAATCCAGGCCTGGTCCTCTCTCGTCTTCCACTGTTGTCACTCCTCATTTAACCCTTCCGAAGCTCCTCCGTGGGACTCGAGACCGGTGAGCGGTGCAGGTGTCGTTCATTACCAATTACTCCACCGGCCTCGCTCCGTTCCCACGGCTCTCGGCCCCGCCCCACTCGCCACAGTAGACATTTAGTCTCAGTCAGTTGTGGGGTAAAATTGTTTATTAGGAAATTGTCTGCTGACTGTAATTGCATAAGAATTAATATATATATATATATATATATATATATATAGAGAGAGAGAGAGAGAGAAAGCTATATCTGAAAGCCATTAAGTTTTATGTTTGCAATTTGGACTTTCTGTTTTAAATTTCTCAAAGTTTTAATAAAATGTGTTGATAAAAGTTATAAAATAAAGATAAGGTGTTAATAAAAAGGTATGTTTACTAAATTATAAGCTACTCAAAGCAAATACAAAAAAAATAGTTAACATTAAAACTAACTTGATTGATCTCTCCTTACTACTATAGCCTACAAAAGAAACTGAATGAATGAATCACATGTAAACTCAGCTTCAGTCTCGCTGGCGTCACATGAAAATATCTCTGATTATTTGGTCCTAAATGTGGACTCCTAATTCAGCTTCTTGGTCAGTTTCAGTTCTGGTCACATTATCACGGTCTGATTCACTCTGAGATCCTACAATGTTGTGTTTGGACTTTTAGAGAGGAACAAAAGAGCTGTGAAGGAAAGGTAGACGCAATGCAGCAATAATCACTTTACCTCAAATATCTTCTTTTCATTATCATTGGAAACCTAATCAAACCCAAAATCGAAAATAAAATTACATTAACCGCACAGCTCTAAAGTGTGAGAGAGATCTCTCTTCTGGTGTTAATAGCAAAGATGCAACATAGACTAGCTATGTAATACGATATAGAAGTGTTTAGTGAAACACAACTCACAAGATACCATTTATAAATGGTAATTTTATTAAATAAAATGTTTTTTTTTCTTAATTTTAAAAAGATTATACCTGGTTCTGGTACCAATCCCTACTTAAGAGAGAAGCAAAGGAGGATCAGTTGCAATGCTGCAGTATATTGATGGGTTTTATAAATACATCATAGATGGAAAAATATCTACTTGATTTAAAAACGGGATAAAAAAGTCAGTTTAATATTTGCTTTAATATCAGCTTCCAGAACAAGAACATGTTGCACATTTTGCACAAAAAAACATTACTTTCCTTCATAATAGTCTAAAGTAAACTAACTAAAGTGATGAATGCAACTCGAAGAAAACACAATGATAACATTAATATCATGAAGCAAAATTAAATGCAAGAATTCAACTTTTAGATATTGTTCTTTGGGGAAGAACTCCATCTTTGAGTTGATCTGAATCTCACTTGTAAGGTTTCTCTCCGGTGTAGATCCTCTTAAAGTATTCAGATGTAATAAAAGTCTTCTCACACTCAAAGCACATATGATCTCTCACACCAGTGTGTATCTTCTGATGTAGTTTTA
Organism: Schizopygopsis pylzovi; assembly: GCA_027422435.1. Classification (NCBI taxonomy): domain Eukaryota; kingdom Metazoa; phylum Chordata; class Actinopteri; order Cypriniformes; family Cyprinidae; genus Schizopygopsis; species Schizopygopsis pylzovi. The sequence continues at coordinate 3,840,583 of CM049825.1, read as the reverse complement.
AATTCTGCAGCAGTGAAAAACTCTTTCCACACAAAGAATATGAATGTGGTTTCTCCTTTGAATGAACTTTCAGGTGATTCTTCAAGCATGAAGCCCACAAACATTTTAAAGTTGAAACTGCTTGTCTTGAAGATGAACTTTGGGGACTTTAGATGATGTTTTTTGTTAGGACAGATTTATACAGAAGAGATTTTATTGCTTGACGCATTATTGTGTCACGTTTGGTGAGGACGAGTGCTGGAAAGTACTGTGAATATTTTTCTTATGCTTGAGTAGATTAGATGAATGACTGAAACTCTTCCCGCATGCAGTGCAGTGATACGGTTTCTCTCCAGTGTGGATGTATAAGTGTTGCTTAAGTCTGGCCGATTGTCTAAAACTCTTACCACACTGATCACACTTGTAAGGTTTCTCTCCAGTGTGAATCCTCTCGTGTGTTTTCAGGGTTTCTGACTGACTGAATCTCTTGTCGCAGTGTGAACACTTGTAAGGTTTCTCTCCAGTGTGGATCCTCTCGTGCTGTTTCAGTTGATCAGATGTAATAAAAGTCTTCTCACACTCAAAGCACATATGATCTCTCACACCAGTGTGTATCTTCTGATGAAGTTTTAAACTGTGCAGATGTGAAAAACTCTTTCCACACAAAACATGAATGTGGTTTCTCCTTTGAATGAACTTTCAGGTGACTCTTCAGGCTTGAAGTCATCAAAAATGTTTTTCCACATTGATCACATGTGAACAGTCTCTCTCCAGTGTGGATGATCATGTGACTCTTAAGGTGTGATGATTGTGTGAAACTCTTCCCGCACTGATCACATGTGAACAGTCTCTCTCCAGTGTGGATCCTCATGTGAATCTTGAGACTCTGTTTGTTTGTGAAACTCTTTCCACATTGATCACATTCATACAGCTTCTCTCCAGTGTGGATGTATACGTGTTGCTTAAGTCTGGCCGATTGTCTAAAACTCATACCACACTGATCACACGTATAAGGTTTCTCTCCAGTGTGAACCCTCTCGTGTGTTTTCAGGGATCCTGACTGACTGAATCTCTTGTCGCAGTGTGAACACTTGTAAGGTTTCTCTCCAGTGTGGATCCTCTCGTGTGTTTTCAGGGATCCTGACTGACTGAATCTCTTGTCGCAGTGTGAACACTTGTAAGGTTTCTCTACAGTGTGGATCCTCTGGTGCTGTTTTAAATGTGCATCTGTAATAAAAGTCTTCTCACACTCAAAGCACATATATTCTCTCACACCAGTGTGTCTCTTCTGATGTGCTTTTAAATTCCCCAGGTCTGAAAAACGTTTTTCACAGAAAGAGCATGAATGTAGTTTCTCCTTTGAATGAACTTTCAGGTGACTCTTCAGGCTTGAAGTCATCAAAAATGTTTTTCCACATTGATCACATTCATGCAGTTTCTCTTCAGTGTGGATCTTCATGTGACTCTTAAGGTTTGATGATTGTGTGAATCTCTTCCCGCACTGATCACACGTGAACGGTTTCTCTCCAGTGTGGATCCTCATGTGAAACTCGAGACTCTGTTTGTTTGTCAAACTCGTTCCACACTGAGTGCAGGTGAATGATTTCTTGTCTCTTCTTTTCTTTAAATCGTTCTGTTTGGTTTGAGAGTGACTTAAAGGTTTTTCTACAGTTTTGACATGTTTCTCCTCTTCATTCACTTCCTCATTCTCCTCGTTTTCTTCAATCAACTCTGAAATTAAAGAAAAATAATAATTTCCAGTAAACTGTTTTGAAAAATGAGTTACTAAATTGTAACTATTACTTAATAATTATCAAACATTTTTAAACAATAGAGACACAATTTTGTGACATGTTTTTGTAGCAAGAATAAATATTTTTGATTAACTGCACAAAAACATAAATTAATGTTGAAAAATAAACAAATAAATCAAACTGTACCCAATTTATACAAAGTGTCTTTGTCATTTGCTGCTTCAACTATATTATTGTACAGCTTTTACCATTTTTCCTACTGCAACAAATCAAAAACTGCTTAAAGTTGATATTATTATTGTTTTTCAGACTCATTACTAAAGAATCAAGAATAAACACCAACCTGTTTGTTCTTCAGTGTGTTTCATTCTGCAGGGTTCTGGATCTCTCATGTTCTCTCTGTCCTTCAATAAACTCTGTCTCTGCAGATTTCACTTCAAACTGATGCTCTGATGCTCGTCTTCACTTGTAGACTGATGGAAATATTCCAGCATTTATTGCTTAACTGCAGTGGGAGGAGCTTCACTGAAGATGTGATTGGTGTGGGAGGAGCTTCACTGAAGATGTGATTGTTGTGGGAGGAGCTTCACTGAAGATGTGATTGTTGTGGGAGGAGCTTCACTGAAGGTGTGGTTGTTGTGGGAGGAGCTTCACTGAAGATGTGATTGTTGTGGGAGGAGCTTCACTGAAGATGTGATTGTTGTGGGAGGAGCTTCACTGAAGGTGTGGTTGTTGTGGGAGGAGCTTCACTGAAGGTGTGGTTGTTGTGGGAGGAGCTTCACTGAAGGTGTGATTGTTGTGGGAGGAGCTTCACTGAAGGTGTGATTGTTGTGGGAGGAGCTTCACTGAAGGTGTGATTGTTGTGGGAGGAGCTTCCGTGACATCATGACTGTTCAGTAGGAGGAGCTGATCTGTCAAAATCAAGAATAAATCAGTTACTTAATTTAATTTATTTTATTACATTAAATCACATATTTTAAGCATTTATGTTTACCTATTATCTATATATCTAGCACTGTACATTTTGTCAGTTAATTGTACAATGTTTTATACTCAGGTTTTTGATACTCTGCTTTCGGATCATATGCCTGTATTATTTACGTTGCCTTTCTCTCAGCTAAGTTCAAGCATTACTCCTACTGTACAACTGACTCGCTCCTTTTCTTCCCACTTTTGTGATGACTTCACAAACACCTTTAACAAGGTGTGCTTGTCTCTGTCCCTGGAGTCACTTTTACCTGACTTAGATGCCGAACAGCATCTTAGTCTGTTTAATACTGCCTGCTCAGAGGTTTTGAATACCACTGCTCCTCTTAAACCTAAGAAGTCAAAACCTAAAACTGAACCATGTCTCAGTGATAACATCCGCTCTCTGAGGCAAGCTTGTAGAAAGGCTGAACGGAAATGGAAAAAGGACAAATTGCAAATTTCATATGAAATGCTTAAAGACTGCCTTGCAAATTTTCAGAAAGCAGTGAAATCCGCTAAGTCTAAGTATTTTTCAAATTTCATTGCAAAGAATCATCATAGCTCTAAAGCCTTATTCTCTGTTTTAAATTCTGTGTTAAATCCTCCTGTAAATGTGATTTCAAATCCCTCAGTGTCATTATGTGAAGGTTTCTCAAGGTTTTTCTGTGACAAGATTACTACTCTGAGATCTCAGCTGCAACCACTTGCAAATGTGTCACCTGAATTGGGTTGCTCTTCAGCTATATGGAGTGATTTTGATCCAGTTTCTCTCCAGTCTCTCAAAGAAACTATCGACCATTTGAAACTTTCCTTTTGCTCTCACGATGTCCTCCCTCCACGTATTTTAAAACAAATTTTCGACTCAGTAGGACCAAGTTTGGTGTCGTTTCTGAATAAATGTCTAGTTTCAGGGACTATACCTGATAGCCTCAAAGAAGCTACTGTGACACCTCTTCTTAAGAAATCTTCTCTTGATACTAGCAATTTTAATAATTTTCGACCCATCTCAAATCTTCCATTTATTACAAAAGCCTTGGAGAAAACTGTGTTCATTCAGCTACAGTCTTTCCTTAGCCAAATCATATATTTGAAACCTTCCAGTCTGGTTTTAAGCCTCTGCATAGCACAGAGTCTGCTTTACTACGGGTCCTTAATGATACTTTGTTGGCGACTGACTCTGGTGACCATGTTATCTTAATTCTGTTAGACTTAACCTCAGCTTTTGATACAGTTGATCATGGAACTCTTTTATCTCGACTAGAATACTTTGTGGGCATCCAGGGAACTGTTCTTAGCTGGTTCAAATCATATTTAACAAATATAACTTTCTCTGTCAGATTGGGTAATTTTTCTTCACTGCCTACTAAACTTGCCTGTGGAGTGCCCCAGGGTTCTATTCTTGCACCCATTCTTTTCACTTTGTATTTACTTCCTCTGGGCACTATTTTCAGAAAGCATGGTGTATCATTTCATTGCTATGCAGATGATACCCAAATTTATCTGCCTCTCAAACGAAATAAACATGCTGCTCTGGAATCTCTTTTTGCATACCTGGATGAAGTGAAAACATGGTTCTCTCAAAATTTTTTATTTGTGAATGAATCAAAAACCGAGGTTATAGTCTTTGGCCCTAGTGAAAACTCAGGGAGCAGAAGTATCGATCTGGACTACCTTGCTCCTTTTACTTCTTCTTGTACTAAGAATCTAGGTGTTTTCTGGGATCAGGGTCTTAAATTTGATAAACAAATAAATGCGGTTATTAGTTCCTGTTTTTTTCAGCTGCGCCTTCTCTCCAAAATTAAATCTTTTCTATCTCTAAAAACTTTAGAGATTGCTATCCATGCGCTCATTACAACTCGCTTGGATTACTGCAACTCCCTCTACCTTGGCATTTCTAAATCTTCCATCGCTCGTCTCCAATTAGTACAGAACGCAGCTGCTAGATTCCTCAAAGGAAAACGGAAATTTGATCATGTTACTCCAATTCTGAAATCGCTACATTGGTTACCTGTACATTATAGAATTGAGTTCAAAATTCTTCTTTTTGTTTTTAAATCTATAAATAATCTGGCACCGAGCTATCTATCTGATCTACTCTATCCATATAATCCTACTCGAATTCTGAGGTCTGGTGATCAAAGACTTCTCTCTGTCCCCAGATCACGGCTAAAGTATAGAGGGGATAGAGTCTTTGCAGTTGCTGGCCCTAGGCTGTGGAACAGCCTTCCAGCCTACATCAGATCGGCACAGTCTTTAACTGTTTTTAAATCATCTCTTAAAACTTATTTCTTTTCTTTGGCTTTTAATTTACTATGAGCTTATGGTATGAATCTGTGGGTTGTACTGTGTTTTATGTTTTTGTTTGTTCAGCACTTTGGTCAGCCATGCTTGCTGTTTTTAAATGTGCTATATAATTAAAACAAACTTGAAACTTGTATACTAAATTTAAAACAAATAATATTTTGTTGAACCAATATAACAGATTGAAATTCCTGTGTTAGATGGCGGCTGATCTCATAACTGTCTTTAGCACGGTTATTGTTCACTGAATCAACAAGTTATCATTGAAGACGCCAGCATTTAAGCATGAGCACAGCGTAACCTTAAAACATATCTCCAAAATAACTCACCATTACACGTATAACAACTCTAACATATAATTCTCTTTACTTAAAAACACTTAAAATTACAATTATTTTCAATTAGTTAATGTGATCACATGCAAAGCATGCTGGGAACTACGCATTCACTGCTTAGTTGTGTCCACAAAAAATATGAATGTACAGTACTCCTAACACAAAATTATTATGTTCACTTAATTTTACAAATTTAAATATACGGATCATAATAGAAATTAGTTATGTAGGAAAAAAAGCACGAATTTAGTTGTTTCTGCTTATTTTATAAGCATTTTTATTGATTTATCTTTTTTGAGTCCAGGGCAAACCATATTCCTATTTTTCTATTTTTATACAAATTTTGACCACATATTTCATCCCTGCATTTATTTGCCTCAAATTAACAAGCAAGGACATATATACAAAAATAAAGATATACAGAAAATGTGATAATTGAATATTGAATAATCGAAGGAAACCAAATATAAACAATGTAAAGAATGATAAAAACTAAAGACTAAACACAGAAAAACAAATAACCCACTAATTTGAGTGTTTTGTGTTTTATAGCTATGAAACATGGTTTATCAGAGATTAAAGAATAAATGCTGTTGAAGTTATATCTTGTAATGTCACAATAGCTGATGCCTGTCGATTGCTTAAGTCTGTTGAAGTAATTAAATGAGCTTAATGTGGACATTAACATATCTGAAGTCATCAGCATAATGAATGAGGTGAAAACAGGATCTATTGACATGAAATAAAGAGTATTTTAAGCAGCTGATAATATTGATGAGCCTCAGACTATAAACACATTAAACAAGCCATTCAGGATCAGCAGCAGATCATCTCACTTTCTATAGTTAAGTGGGTAGTGATTATTTTTGTAAGGATATTTACTGAAAGACTATATAACTGCTTTATTAAAACATATGATCGTCTCATAACATGACATTACTTTGCATATTGTTTTCGTTTGATTCATAGCAACTAGTATAAACTAACTAGATAACCAACACATATTTTGGTATGTCCCGAAACGGACAAATTATAAAACATTTAAAGATAAAGAGCATTCAGTACCAGCAACACTATCACTCCAAACATCAAAATAATCATACGAACGGAGATATAAAAACACAAATTCAATCAGATCTGAATATTTTCCCTCACATGCTCGTCGCCTGCTGTGATAAATGTTTTAGTCAGCAAACGCAGAAACAAAACAATTGGGATATTAGGCCTACCTCTTTATAAACGGTTAAGAGTGTTTTACAATAGACTCGGTGGGTGTCGCGTCATCGATGTGGGCGGAGTCGGCGAGTGGAAAACGATTCTTTCTATGGCAAGCCCTTTTAACATTTAAAACTTTTTTTTGACTATCCATGAATATAATTTCAGATAGTCACAATTGTAATTCCAGATATCTATATTACAATTATGACTAGTCGTAATTGCAATCAAGATATTTACAATGAGTTTTGACTAGTCATAAAACACATTCCAGATATCTACAAATGTATTTGGGATATCTTTAAAAAAATTCAATTAGAGATATCTCTAATTGTATTTTGACTAGTCAAATCATATTTAAAGATATCTGCAATTGGGATTACGACTAGTCAAAACTCATTTGAAGATATCTCTAATTGAATTACCACTAGTCAAATTGTAATTGGAGATATCTCTAATTGTATTTTGACTAGGAAAATCGTATTTAAAGATATCTTGAATTGGAATTACGACTAGTCAAAACTCAGTTGAAGATATCTGCAAATATTTGTCAATGGAAGATTATGACTAGTCGTAATTGCTTTGTAGATATCTTCAATGCATTTTATGACTAGTCATAAACACATTGTAGATATCTTGATTACAATTACGACTAGTCATAATTGTAATATAGATATCTGGAATTACAATTGTGACTATCCGAAATTATATTTATGGATGGTCAAAAAAAAGTTTTAAATGTTAAAAGGGCTTGCCATACCTTTCCCCCTCATTGGAAAAGCATGGTGTTGACCCGGAATGGTTTACATAAAATCATTTCTGCCACCCGACAGAGCAAAAACGTCAACAAACTGAGCGGTATTGGGTCGGTCTGTCCGTACGGTATCTGTGACAGGACAAACGACCCGACGGAATGACCAGAGGTGTCTTTCCCGACACTTTGTGTTACTTGATTAAATCTACAGGCAAGAGACGGCTTAAAAGAGCCTGTACTTGACGACTTGTGAAAGTAAACATGTGTTGTTTTGCTTAATTTTGATAAAGTGATAAAGACTAGAGTAAAAGTCTGTCATACTTTTTTATTGATATATAAAAAATAATTTTAACATTGACAAAACATATGTATTTAAGGTCTACCGAAGTGCATTGAAACGCACAGTATTGTGTGGTGTGCTAAACGTACAGTATAGCCTAATCATTTTCACGTAAAATTAAAATATATAAAATAACATGAAAATATCCCTTACGAAAATTAACCGTGGTTACAACCAGCAAACCATGGTAGCAAAACATGTTTAATTTGTTTTTAACTTACTTTATGCTAGTTTAAGCATGGTATTTGACCTGGGTAACGTTGGTTTTATTCAGACTTCCACGTTCAATAACCTAGCTGATCTGCATGTAAAAAGGCTAATTTCGGTCAATTATCATTACGACTGTTATAAGCACAAACTACAACACATTTTTCTGTAGAACTCGACGTTTTAAAGAAGCTGATAAACATGCTTACCTCTATGCTGTGCCGTGACGTCATCGCGTATCTGAGGGACCGTCTACAAATAACATGTTTCGATTACTACAGCCTGCAACGACTTAATGTGCATGATACTGAAGTCATCAGGGAACAATACATCATAGAGGAAGTTTATTTGGACAAACTTTTACATGTACATTAAATATGTACCATTACTGTATTCAATGCGATTCTTCAAAAGCACGCCTTACAGGTCAATAACTTTCCAAAGGAGTGTCACCCCGAAACAAAACAAGGTGCAAAATGTCTATTTGACACTATAGAAACAACTTCAAGTCTTTAATGTAGAAGTATTTACTCTATATGGTCAATATACCATCACTGTATGGGTTTAATCATTCACACAAATCCATTAAAAAATAATACATTTATTTATTACTGTAATGCCTGACACATAGTAACTTCTTTACTTTATGGATTTATTTAGATGAATGATTTGCTTTAAAGGAACTTCAAAACAAAGATGAGCAAAGTACAGTTTCAAAGACAAAAGTCTTTGTAGGGAAGATGCTTGTTTTATATCGCTTTCCTAATGATGCAGAGACTCTGGGTTCGTAACATAAGGTAAACTCATATGATTATTACATGTAAACACCACATTTACCGGCTTAGTCACGGTGAAAGGGAAACTTTAACGATGCATAGTGCTTAAAGCCAAGTTAAAATGAAATGTTTACAGCCACATGAAGCTGTTAGAAAGTATACAGATTGAGGATTTCCTAGAAGCAAGGATAAAATAACATTGTGTACCCACCGTAACAAAACGATAGCTGAAATGTGGTGCTTTATTCACAAAAATAAGTTTAATCTTTCCATATCCAAAAACTTGCTCGATCTGCTGTTGACACATTTTCTATTAAAATATTCAAATTAATCAAGGAATTATTGACTTTTAATGCACCTTATTTCGAAATGAACAGCAATTCGTGCTTTCATATGTCCTTTAGTTATGATTATTTCATTTAATCACTATACTATTTATTATTAATGTCTCATTTCAATTTTAGTTTGGCTCTAGTTTTGTATGTATTCTAGTTTATATAAAACGGTTCATATAGCGTGGATTAAAATTCATATACAGTGTAAATTCTTTTCACTGAACGTTAAAAATAAGTTTGAGAAAGTTGTTGGTGGTGGTGACGTTGAAGGCGAGCAACCTTGGTGCAGTTGTTCGTTTATAGCCTAAGTTTAGTTTTTCAGTTCTGGCGCTTTTATTTAGGCTTCAAAATTCATCAAAGTTATATTATTTTGTGAAGATTATCTTGATGGACAAATCGTGTAATTTTCGTGAACGATGGTTGAACACAGAGCTTATTTTTTGCGATAATCCAAAAGCCTATGGAAAAATCCTTTATGCTTTTTGTGGAGGGAACCAGTGCGATGCTAGTCTCCGCTTCAGACGTCACGCCCACGGACCGTTAGCTAAACGTCTGATGCATATGGTACACTTTTCTGGAAACACTTCAGGAGGGTCGAAGTTTGATCCTCAAACATCACTGTAATTATTAATTATGATATTAACATATGGAACCCACAACAATAAAACAAATGAAAAAAATAAAATATATTGTCCCCTTATTGATCATCAAAAGTGAGATTTCTGTGATATTTTGACCACTGAATTAAGAAATGTATTCGGTTTTCATATCAGAAATCTGGTCACCTTACTGTAGATCATCAAAAAAGTGCCAAATACTAATTAAAATATCAAAACATCTATAAAACAACACATCACAGAGAAATAAGGGTGAAAAAGTTACTGATGTAGTCTCAGTCAGGTGTGGGGTGAAATTGTTTATTAGGCATTTAAAAGCTTTATCGATAAATTTAAAACAGAAAGTCCAAATGGCAAACAAAATATACTTCTTGGTGCTAAAATTATATTTAAAAATAAATCATAATGGAAATAGTCAGCAGAAAATAAAACTTGTTTGTGCGCTTGATTGTTGCGCTTCTTGGTGCTCTTTGTGCGCTTGCGATGGGCTTACAAAGATACATAAAAGCTATGGAAGGGGGGGGTGCAAATATATATATATATATGTAGGGCCCTATGAAATCCGTTTGAATTTTTCCCAAATTCACATTTTTTTCCATTTCAATTTTTCTAGATTCCGTTTCTTCCGTTTTCATTTTATGGACTACTTTTTAATGATCAAATTAAATTGTATTTATCAAAAAGCATGTCTAATTAATTAAAATCATGAAACTTATACAATTTAACACTAATTTATTAAAAGTGTAACAAAAATGACATGTTTAGGGCCGTGTGAAATGTTATATTTTTTTCTCACCTTATGTTGTTGCCAAATTCTGTTTTAGCTCGTCTGATTATTTGATTTCATACAAACATTTTTTTTTTACTCTTACAGTAGCCTTATGAATAGTTTTTTTCCTCAGAAATTCTGTGTTGTGTATTTAAATGTAGCTGGTTATCAGATTAAGGCATGAAACATCGATTTAATTTATATTTGAATGACTAAAAATTAAACATTTACATGTTGAAAAATAAAGGGGATTTAGCCTACTATTAAAAATAAAATATTTTGTGATTATGTCTTAATAAAATAAAGTTGTATTATTTTTCAACACTAGTAGGTGACGTGTTTTTGAAGTAGAACTAAATTCACAGTTTCATTGTTTGTAGGGACAAACAGATGCAGATAATTAAAACATGCACATTTCATCTCTTTCTCTGTCACTCTCAAAATGGGCATATTTGAGAAACAAGTCGAGTAGTTTGCTTCACTGAATATAATTGTCGGTCATTTAAGATTTCTTTCGTAAAACAGTTGACTAAACATCTTACCTCGCTCTCTTTTATTAATCTGACGCTTCGTCGCGCGCTCAGCATATGTGAACGCTAAACTCCGCCTACTTTGATTTGATTTGAAATTAAATTACTTTGACATTGACGAGCGCTGTTTGCCTGCTGAGGCAGAACAGACTTTTAAAGCTTTTTTGTCATCCTAACAAGAGCGCTGCGTAATCGAGGACAGTAGATGCTCATGTAGGCCTATAATTGTCTTTATTGAAGTGAATTAGGTTTAAATCGCCGTCAAGCATTAATTAACGATTTTCGTTGTTGCAATTTTACACATAATAATCCACGATGATCACAGTACACAAAACTGAAATTGCACGTCAAAATAACAGTCAATATTTTTTGAGACCCCCCTCCCCCCAAAAATAATAACTTTTCACAAATCACGTTTTCAGGGGAGCCCATGTATTATTAAGTTCGCACCCTGCTCACCAGGATGGCCATTTTAACGTCATTTTGTGTGTAATTTTGCCGCTTAAACGCAACAAGCTGCACTTTTAGAGCCCCATATTTCAGCTTCGACTTTTAGTTTATGGCTTCGGGACAATTTTCACGTCAGACGCGGGCCAGGCATCGGCTTGTTTTAGGATTCCTCCTTATTTTTGTATTTTAGAAATCCATAAATTATTATGGTTATGAAAAGGATTTAGCCGCTCGTGGAAACAATACCGCGACTGACAAGAGCAGCTCGACTTGTCTAAAAGCACATATGTGTCTAGGTTAAACGTTTAAACTAACATTGTGATATGCTTTTTTAAGTATTTTATATATAGATTTTATTTTAGTCAAGTGGTGATTTAAGAAGGCTAAATTGATCAAACATAATAGGCAAACTCACTGTCTGCAGCTGGCCGATTGCTCAAAAGCTAGCCTACTTTAAAAATAAAAACTTGAATTTAATAAACAAATACATTTTCCAAACATATTTCTAAATTAACTTAATAAAGAAACGAAATACGCTTTGCCATTAAAATCGAAACTGAACTATTTTAATGGCTAGAACAGCAGCTGTGTAATGGGGAAGAGAGAAAGAAAGACATGGGCTCCAGTCGGACTCGAGAAGGTAATTCTGATAATCTGCTGAACAAGGATTGGACTGGGGCGTATGTTTGAGGCCCGTGCAGGATTCTACTGAGCTTGTTTGGTACCAAAGTCAATTTGGCACTCGCAAGGCGGCTTTATACGGACGCCATTTGGACATGACTGAGTGCAGCGGAACCGCCATGGAGCGCGCGTAAAGAACGGCTTAAAAAGACGTGCAAATAAATAATAGGCTAAATTTTAGTGACAATGCAACAATGACCCGATTAGGCAGGTGACAATTCTGTCAACTGTACCAAAATGCCAGAGAAAGACTTGTATCGCACCGTGCAGCTCTTTAGTGCAGACGAGATGCGCTGATTACGTGTTTTAAGAGAAAGTCAAAGAGAGAAAACACAGCTGATGAATCCGTTTTCAAATGACCGATTTGATATTCTGTGTGGATCTATTTACTCATCAGCCTACAAGCTATAGGCTATTAAATAAATGTGTGAATATCCATCATTTTAAAGTCGAAAGTTGCGGGAAAGAGTAGAAATATGCGATATAGCCCATGCGCAATCCCGTACCGAAATGCAGGACCTGAATAAACATAATTGTATTATACAGAGATTTGTAAAATAGATTTCCATGACTTTTCCAAAACTTTCTGGGTTTATTTATTTTTCCAAAACTTTTCCAGGCCTGGAAATTGCGGTTTTAAAATTCCATGACTTTTCCAGGTTTTTCATGACTGTACGAACCCTGTAACTAATAAAACAAGTAGATTAATGACAAACGCTTTGTTATTCAAATTATCTTCAATATAATATCCAAAAACTACATTTTCAAAATGCAAAATAAAGTTAGAGAGTACCTTTTCTGAGATAAATACTGAGACATCATATCATAACTTTTTAACAAAACTACAGTGCCAGAAGATGTGAGGTAGTTTCCAAGTGTAAAGAGCAAAAAGAGCAGTTAACGTCAATATCCTTCTTAAACTTACTAAGAAAATGTTTAACAGGATAGAATAAATTTAAATACATTTATTTTACCTTGTTTGTAACAAAAAACGTATGAGGTAATAACCAAACACTTTCCCACTTAGGGATTCTAACAAATTTAGACCAATAAGATATAGAGCGAGGCATAGTAGCAACCTCCTTTAAAAATAGAGAGCGAATAGGTTTGTTGTGTTTAGTCTGTGAAAAACAAATTTGACCACATATTGTATCCGTTAGATCGACTATGGGCATATCAACCAATTTCACATCTCTAAATAAGGAAACAATACACGAATTAATTGCAGAGAAAACAAGAGAGAATTCCTTAGGAGTCACAGGAAAATTAAAGTGCACAAGAAACTCCTCATAAGTCATAAGATACCCTTGAGTGTTAAACAAATGAGACACTAAAACAATATATTAAACCAGTTTTTCAAAAAAATACTTTTGTGCTTATACAGAATACAACGATTGTTCCAAATAAAGTAACGCTGCGGAGAGAAGTTGTTTTTGTAAATCAATTTCCAAGCCAACAAGGCTTGAGCGTGAAAGGTAGATAGTTTTACTGGCGCAAAATCAGGACGTGCCTGGTGTGAGCGCGCGAGTGATGACGTCATCGCCACAAGCCGATCTCAACGGTAGATCAGCAAAAAAGCGCCAAATTAAAATTAAAAGGACAAAACATGATTACACTTGTAAGTAATTAACACATCACGGAAAAATAACATTGAAACAGTTACTGATGTAGACATTCAGTCATTCAGTCTCAGTCAGTTGTGGGGTGAAATTGTTTAGGCTATTAGGAAATTGTCTGCTGACTGTAATTGCATAAGAATTCATATATATATATATATATACATAGAGAGAGAGAGCTGTGAAGGAAAGGTAGCCGGAATGCAGCAATAATCACTTTACCTCAAATATTTTGTTTTCATAATCCTTGGAAACCAAACCCAAAATCGAAAATAAAATGACACGTCTGATGCATATGGTACACTTTTCTGGAAACACTTCAGAAGGGTCGAAGTTTGATCCTCAAACATCACTGTAATTATTAACTATTATATTAACATACATTTTTTTTTTGTATCGTAATACAAACAATAATAAAATATATATATATATATATTGTCCCCTTTTTGATCATCACAAGTGAGATTTCTGTGATATTTTGACCACTGAATTAAGAAATGTACCCGGTTTTCATATCAGAAATCTGGTCACCTTACTGTAGATCATCAAAAAAGTGCCAAATACTAATTAAAATATCAAAACATCTATAAAACAACACATCACAGAGAAATAAGGGTGAAAAAGTTACTGATGTAGTCTCAGTCAGGTGTGGGGTGAAATTGTTTATTAGGCATTTAAAAGCTTTATCGAGAAATTTAAAACAGAAAGTCCAAATGGCAAACAAAATACTGCTTGGTGCTAAAATTATATCAGAGGTGGAAAGTAATTACATTTACTCGAGTTACTGTAATTGAGTAGCTTTTTTGTGTACTTGTACTTTAAGTCATTTTTTTAATCTGTAATTTTACTTTTACTCAAGTATATTTTGTGTGAAGTATTGTACTTCGCTACATTTTAAAACATGAAGTTTAGACACGTAGTTTTTAAACTAAGTTCGGGAGGAGCACGTCAGATACTCAGGCTAATTAGCACAGGTGGTACACAATCTAGGTAATCAATCCTGGGACATAAATACAGCTGTCTTACCTCCATCTAGTCGACGGTTAAGCAGCATTCGGCGGCACCATTTACCATTACATCACAGACTCAACATTTCCGTCCAAACAACGAGACCCATGTTGGGGTTTTTCGTATCCTCCGGTCAATCTGCCGGCCCCAGGATTGTCTATTTTTATTTTTATTTTATTTTTCACCAGACACGGCCGCCGAGCAACGGGCTTCGTCACGACCGCTGCTCTCTGCTCAACCAGCCACACGCTCTTCTCCGCCGGCCGGAGGACGCAACAGCAAGCTTTCAACGAGCGCTCTCCTCCGCCGGCTTCCAACGAGCCTGGGCCACGCCCCAGGTTTCACCGCAGCAAAGCTTCACTCGCTTCCCGCTTCGGCTCCTCAGCCTTCACCGCGGCTCTCCCAGCTGCAGCGCAAGTATACAGCCGGGCCTCTAGCTCCTAGTTTCAGATGCTAACGCGAGGCGGCCTCCGTTAGCACGCATCCACCATTGTTGCCAATAATTCTCAGGGGAAATCTCCAAAAGCAGGTATTTGTTGATAAAATCGTTAAAAGACCTCGCGAAGACATTGAATGTTAACGTCACTATGTAACCATGACACCATGCCCAGAATATACACCGGACGTACTTAAACCTCCGTATTTTTACCAGTATTTGATTGGCATAGCATTCCTTAGACATTTAAGCTGGATGAGATAAATGCGTTTTGCGAATACACTCTTGATCACCGCGGACCAACAGTAAAATGAACGTGCACGAGGTATTCTCATTCAACCTGTGCTATATTTACGTTTTGTTTTTGACCTAAATCATAGAGACACGGACCTTGATTTGCATATGCATTTCAGAGGGCTAAATAGAGCCCCTTCACAACAGATTTAGTTCCCAAACAACTGTCAGGTTTGACCCAAATATGAATTTCAGTTACATAATTAATCCAAATTTCGACAGTAATAAATTAGGTTGCAGCATCAGTTGCGCATGTATCCCCAAAATCTCCCGGTTCTCTCTTGTGCATTTAATTTCACCATAAACATCACTCTAAACAGATCATTTGAATCCGTGAATCGTCGACTAGAGAACAGCTGCTATCGGATCATTCCAACTTGTGAAGGAAGCGTCGGAGCAATTAGCAAACTAATTTTACAGGTTCATTCTGTTTACGAATCAGACACTGCTCCTACGTCCCAGAGCACATTATATACATTATAAGGAGTAACGGTATGTTTCATGATACGTAGCAAAGGAAAAGTGCAATCTTTGGAACGCAGTAAAGTTACTAAATAAACGACTCCAGAAACTACAGGTATTAGAATGTACGGTAGCGAAATAAGCTACTTCGTTACTGACCATCAGCGGCCCTGCTAAACGTCACAACCATTTTTCTGTGGCATATACAGCTACAGCCGCTTGCAACACAGCTCCACACATCTCAGTTTTTCCTTCCGCTATGAATAACTCTCTTTTTCCTTTACAGTGGCCTCCAGCTCCCGTAGCAGACACTAGCGTGAGGCTACCTCCATTAGCAGAGCAGGCTACGACAGCTCTTCAGGACCTCCTCCCTGTGGCCTACAGCTACGGCAGTCAAAGCAAGCGCGACAAAGCATGCCGGCATTTTTACCATGACACCATAGACAGTGGGTGATCTATTAAGCCGCATCTACGCACGGATCTCTGTTGAAATGGAAGTTACGTGGTTTATCACGTCCGTATTTAAGACGTAACTGCCCGTGTTTACATTAATTTTGCGTCATAACCATTTTGAGACGCAAGAACATGAAGCCCCTTACACGGAATCGTGCACAGCCGCATTCGCAAGCAGTCTACACAATCAAGTGCGCATCAGCGTTTAAAATAAGAGCAGCCTTCCGTAGTGAGGTTTACATCTTACATATATAGATCCACCGCATTCCAAACCACAGGCATAATGACTCCACAGAGCATTCGTAAGAAAAACTCAGACTGGCGAGACCGCACACTTCAAGTGTACATCAAACAAACGCATGTCTCTCTCAGCGCTCCCGCGCAATGAAGCCAGCGAATCTCCTTGTAACTTGCTCCAACCTTTCCAAACTTTATGAAAGATTATTTTACAGAAGGTTCAAGTGGCGCATGCTCGTGAGGGATGGGAAGCAAGCAGCATATGGGTGTTTCTAAAGCAACGCGGCGTCATCGCTCATCTGGTTGAAATCTAAGCCCAGAATTGATTCTGAAATTCTCAGAATCGTTTGAGAGAGACTTGGTCATTTCTCCATGACAGAAGCGCTGCAACAATCGTAATCATTGAATATGGACATCAAAGTTGCTATTTGCCAAATTCTCCATCGAGTTCAGCCATATTCATCCTGAAATAACCTGTGCAGCTTTCCCCTATAGGCGGCGCAAATTAAACGAGGGTTCGAGACCAAGGCCATGCCCCCGATTTCGCAGATGTAAGGCCCGCACAGGGTCCGGCTGCAGCTCAGCGGTCCGGCACGAAAAAGCGATAGGAGGACCTAATTTCTCTATCCCAAGAATGCCGCGACGAACTCAGGTTATGGACCTTGTTCCTTAAACAATGGAACGGCCTTTCCCTCTTCCATAACAACCTCGTTTCGTCACCTATTGACATCAATCTATTCACAGACGCGGCTCCTTCAATCGGCTTCGGAGGTTTTTACCAAGGTCGCTGGTTCGCGTCTCCATGGCCCGCTCAGCTACAGGATTTGCCACAATCCTCAGCTCTCGCCGAACTTTACCCCCTCGTAGTAGCAGCCTTCTTATGGGGGAACGAATGGTCCTCAAAATGTATCTTAGTGCACTGCGACAACGAAGCAGTCGTTCAATGTGTCAACAAAGGCCGTTCCCATTCTCCCGCTCTCTCGCCTTTCCTAAGACGATTAAAATGGATCGTGGCATGCGACCAATTCATAATAGTTGCAAGACATGTCGCAGGTTCAGAAAACCAAATCGCTGACTCACTGTCTCGCTTTCTGTTTCAGAAATTCAGGAGGTTGGCTCCAGAGGCGGACGAAGTCCCAAGCCCAGTACCTCCATATTCAGAACTAATATTTCCATAAACCACCCACTAAAACCCCTCCTCGACAAGTCGCTCGACACCATCCTCCAGGCTGTCTCCCCCAGAACACTCCAAACATACGTGACAGCATGGAAATGCTTTAAGTCATTCCATCTCTCTTATAACATACCATTCCCGGAATTTTCCTTACTCTCAATAACCTCTTTTATTTCTTTCCTCAACAGCATCAAAAGCCTCCAAGTCAGCTCCATCAAGAGCTACATAAGCGGTATCCAATTTTCCACAAGCTATCGTACGGAGCTCCGTCGCCCGAAATTAACAATTCCCAAACCGCGTTGTTGATAAGAGGAATCCAGCGATCCCGACCTATTCGTCCCGACTCCAGACTACCCATTACTTTAGACATCCTTACCAAGTGCATCCACGCCCTCCGCACGTGTTACCAGCCCCCAGTACCGCCCGTACGCTCGACACCATGTTTATTTTACCCTTCTTTGGGTTTTTAAGATGCGCCGAACTAACTACCTCCTCTAAATTCGACCCAGCCATCAACCCCACCATCTCAGATCTAACCGTCCTCGATAGCGAAACCATCTCCTTTTTGATCAAACAAAGCAAAACAGACCAAGTCAAGAAGGTCATCTTGTTTACATTTTCAATCTCTCGTCACCTATCCAACCTTACCAAGCCGTCCGTGAGTACCTCCACCTCAGGATTTCCCAGGCCAAATCCCCCCTCGAACCCTTATTCTTAGACCACGCCGGAAAACCAGTCAGTCGTACCTGGTTTCAAAAACAGCTCAAGTCCGTCCTGCTATTAGCAGGTATCTCGGCAGCAAATTTTTCCAGCCACTCCTTTCGCATCGGGGCAGCGACGTCAGCGGCCCAAAAAGGCCTCACTAAACACCAAATCCAAACCTTAGGTAGATGGTCTTCAGAAGCTTTTCAAAGCTACATCCGAACGGACCAGTTCCACATCAAATCAGCCCACCAAACTCTCGTTTCATAAACCGAGCTTTCCTGGCTTTTATTTACCTGTCCAAATCACACGCTTGGCGAGGCTCCCCCTTCTGACACCGCGAACCACCTCTTCTGGCCAGAGCCTCCCAGCCAAAAAACTTGCCTTTTCAACCCTGCGGCCGGAGAGTCTCACCCATCCAGGCTGCGAGCTTCCATCTCCAGTCAGGTGACGGCGAGTGCCTCCCGGCTACCCAGCTTTACCTTTCCGTCTTTACCTGTCCGACAGTGAGTCTTAATCTCCCATCGGACGCCGGTGTGAGCACCCCGGCCAGGCGACCTTACCTCTTCCACCCCACGGCCGTCGAGGCTTACCCATCCAGATCGCGAGTATTTTCCTCCGGTCGGATGTTGGCGAGAGCCTCCCGGCCACACAGCTTGTTTTCTGTCTTTACCTGTCCAACACAGCGAGTCTTGATCTCCCGTTGGACGCCGGCGCGAGCTCCCCGGCCAGACAACCCTACCTTTCAAACCTGTTGCTCGACGAGGCTTACCCGTCCGACACGGTGATTCCGAAACCAGTCGGACGTCGGCGAGAGCCTCCGGGACAAACAGCCTTACCTTTTCAAACCTACTGCTCGACCAGGCTTACCCGTCCGGCACGGCGATATCGAAACCAGTCGGACGTCGGCGAGAGCCTCCGGGACAGACAACTTTCCTTTTCCATCCTGCGGCTGGCAGGGCCTACCCAACCACGCTGCCGGTTGACTGTGAGGCCTTCCAACCCCCTAAACTTCGCCCTTCTGTCTAAACCATCCGACTCGGCGAGCTCCGATCTCCCGACGGACGCCGGCGAGAGCACTCCCGGTCAGACAATCTTATCTTTTCAAGTCCACGCACGACGAGGCTTACCCGTCCGACACGGCAGTTCCGAAACCACAGTCGGACGTCGGCGAGAGCCTCCCGGCCAGACAACCTTACTATTTCAAGTCCTAAGCTCGGCGAGGCTTACCCGTCCGACACGGCGATTGCTGAAGCCACCGTCGGACGTCGGCGAGAGCCTCCCAGCCAGACAATCTTACCTTTCAAGTCTCACGCTCGGCGAGGCTTACCCGTCCAACACAGCGGGTATTGTGCCCCCGTTGGACGTCGGCGAGAGCCTCACAGCGAGACGACTTACCGCTTCCCACTTGGCAGACGAGACTAACCCGTTAGACTCAGTGAGTATTGGCCTCACCGTAGAGCGTCGGCGTCAGTCTCAGTCACCCATCTATTTTTTCCGTCCGACGGGCGACGAGGCCTAGCCGTCGCTGCGGTCCTCATCCGCCCGCCGAACACCATTGAACTGTCTCTGCTATCCTCAAACCTTTTCCCCCCGCCTGGCGAGGCTTACCCGTCCGATGTCCTAAGTCTTACAATCTCCCATCGGATGCTGCCAGAGCCCCCCCAGTTCCAGGTTTCTCTTCTCCCTACTCGTCGGCGAGACTATCCGTCTGGCAGCGTAGCCTTGGTCTCATGTCATGACGTTGACGCTGGTCTCCCGGTGAGCTCCTATGCTTGCCGTCCGCATGCGACGCTCATCCATTCGATGCCGTGAGTCTCGATCTCCCGTCGGATGTTGTGAGAGCCTCCTTGTTGGGCGTCCCAAACTCTTTTTATCTGCCTAGCCGATAGGACCCATCCGTCCGTCGGAGGGGTATTGTGCCCTATCGGAGGCTTCATGGGTCCTCTCGGCCAGATACCGCCCTCTGTCCTCTGATTAGCAGGGGCTGACGGCCAGTAGGGCCGGTACGCCGACTCCGTGAACTATCCCACTGCAGGCAACTCGGGTCCTCCTGGCCAGGGCTCCAACCACGCTGCTCCTCCATCGGCAGGCAGGGCTCACCCGTCCCAATGCGGTGAGCCATCGCTGGGCCTCGGTTGAGCCCTCCCCGACCGGTCGCCCCAAAACCACGAAATTCACTCCGGCTGTCGGTGGGGCCCACTCATGCATGCTAAACTGCTCCCTCAGAGCACGTAGACCCCCCCGGCCTGCCACACAAGCCACTCCTCGGAACTAGCTCCCGCCAGATGTCAAACGCGTATTTGGGGGGTAAACCTTAGTCTGGCGGCTGTCCTACATTCTATTGCTTTTTGGGGGGTTCACTGGGTTCGGGCCATTCCCGGCTAGGAGCCCTCCCCCAGGACAGCACGCCTACAACGTATTACCATACACGCCAAATACGCATTACGTTATCGTGCTAGTAGATGTAAGTGTGAAATCGTGAAACATTAATTACTGAGTAAAAACAAATCGCTCCGTGGAAACAACTTCAGTAAATAAATTGGCAGAAGAAGAAACTGGCGCTAAAATCACAAGAAAGATGCAGACGGACAAGACAGACGTTATTGGTGCAGACCCAGCTGAAAACCAAACCCCGTCATATTCTGCTGAAGTTGAACTCGAAGGAATGAAGTGAACCCCTGGCCATATATTCATGCTCTATTATGCAGTGTAAGCTGTGTTTGCCTCGGGAGACCGACCTAGCAGCAGTGGTTTCATTTATTTTTAACTTGCTTTTGGCAGTGGTGGGCAAAGTACACAGATCAAGTACTTGAGTAAAAGTACAGATACGTATAATAAAATATTACTCCAGTAAAAGTAAAAGTAATGCTTTTTCAATTTTACTCGAGTGAAGGTACAAAAGTACTCAATTTTTTATGTACTTAAGTAAAAAAGTACTGATAGACAGATTTATTTTGCAATTTTATATAGACTACTTTATTTAATTTTATATTAGCACATATTTGTATAATCCTACTGCCCAAAATACCAGTTTTTTTCCCAAAATAACCACTATATAGAGTCAAGATAAAGATATATATTTTGTTGATATGGACTACGTTGATGAGAGTGCTGTAGTAATGTTCACTGTGAAGCTTACACTGCCATGTACCTGAGAGAAAACAGATTTCACCATCTAATTTTCACCAGGAAGAAAAAAGTGTTTTAGAACTTGTTTTGCAGAACGTCGGTTATGACATGAAAATTAGGCCTGAAATTAGGAAGAACATTTTAAGGAAAATCTAATTATATTTTCATAATGATTTTTTTTCTTCTCAAACTTTGTCTGTGGTGTAAAAACACCCCTGGCCCAATACCCCCAGAGGACATCATCACTTCCCACTCTGATAATTACTGTAGTTACTATGTTCTGAACATCACATGCTTTCTTTTTCCCTCAGATGGAATCTATCTAGGTGGCTGAATAAAGATATTTGGACTTTATATCTAAAAATTTCCTCAACTTAGCACCAGCAAGCTTGTTAGCATCAGCTAACAATATTTACTTATTTTCAGTATGGTTATGAATAAACATTCAAATCTGTCTACTCGGCTAGTGTATCTAAACAATATAAAAATGTATACTGTTGATAAACAATATAAAACAGAGGTCACATAGGTCTAAATGCATAGCATTTTAATAAAACTGCTAATGTTACAGCAGCGGGGAATATGAAGGTGCATGAGTTATTTTATTTAATCGGTGTTATTTTAATGTTTTGTTTTTTGACCTAAAACATAACGTTAGATACACTGATGTTGATCTGTCTGCATTCAAGCATTTCAGTGGGCTTAAATAGATCACAGCAGATTTAGTTCACAAACAACTGACAGTTTTGACCTAAATATTATTTTCAGTTACAATAATTAATCTTAAAATCCGACATTAGTAACTTACTTTTCGGAGTAGCTGTTGCGCGCCTGCGCGCGCGCGCATTCACAAGATCTCCCGGTTCTTTACTTGTGAGTTCAGTTCACTGAAGAAGACTCGCTCTAAACGGATCTTTTGAATCAGTGAGTTTTCGACTCAAGAACAGCTGCAATCGGATCATTGCAGTTCGTCAATGAATCGTTTGTTGCGATTTGCGAACCGATTGAACAGGTTCATTGAAAAGAATCAGTTTGTTCATGAATCATACAACGCTTCTGCGTCTCGGAGCACGTGATGTATTATAAGGAGTAACGATATGTTTTATGAAATGTAGTGAAGTAAAAAGTACGATCTTATGCTTTGGAATGTAGTGAAGTAAAAGTAAAAGTTACTCAAAATAAAACTACTCCAGTAAAGTACAGATACCTGAAAAATGTACTTAAGTACAGTAACGAAGTTGTTTTACTTCGTTACTGACCACCACTGCCTAGCAGCTTATAACATCTCGACGTCAACCCTTCGCAAGCATGTAGAGGTAAGGTAAATACTTACATCATTGCATTGGTGGTTAAAATGAAACTTTAACAGTTTAACAAAAGGTTTTGCACAAATGAGCCAAAAAGACAGTGGTGCAGGGGGTGCAATATCATCTGCGATAATATAATAATTGTTGTTTTAACGATGTGCGATTTGACATTATCAGTATTTTGCCAAAAACAAAACAAAACACTCTAAACAGTGTGCCGTGAAATCTAACGTTAGTAGACTAATCCGCGTGCATTTAGAGTGCTTTCTTTCTTTTTTTTTTTTTTCAAATGACTATTTAACATTTGTGACCCTGGCATGAAGCACAAAACCAGTCTTAAGTCGCTGGGGTATATTTGTAGCAATAGCCAACAATACATTGTATGGGTTAAAATGTTAAATTTTTCTTTAATGCCAAAAATCATTAGCATATTAAGTTAAGATCATATTCTATTTATATATTTAGTAAATTTCCTACTATAAATATATCAAAGCTAAGAGATTAATTTGAACAATTTTAAAGGAGATTTTCTCAATATTTAGATTTTTTTGCACCCTCAGATTCCAGATTTTCAAATATTGTCCGATCATAACAAACCATACATCAATGGAAATATTATTTATTCAGCTTTCAGATGATGTATAAATTGCAATTTAGGAAAATGAACCTTATGGTTTTGTGGTTCAGGGTCATATTTTATGTCTTATTTATCAAAACATTATTTCTGCATTTGGAACTGAGGCTAAATGCATTAAATGTCAGTGTAAATACATCTATGCCACTTCAGGTGAAGCTTCTGCGTTTCCTCTGCATTGCAAAGATGCATTTTGTTGATACTGATTTAATTTGCCTGGTAACAGCCTAAATGTGTTATTATTCTAATTAACCGATTCCTTTAATTAAAACACCTAGTTTGAGATTTATAGGCCCATATCCCAGGTGTGTCAAACTCAGTTCCTGGAGGGCCACAGCCCTAAAGAGTTTAGTTCCAACCCTGCTCCAACACACACACCATGTAGTTTTCAAATAAGCCTAAATGATTAGCTTAGCTGTATCAGATGTGTTTAATTAGGGTTATATCTACACTGTGTAGGGCTGTGGCCCTCCAGGTACAGAGTTTGACACCTTTGGTCTATCCCATTTTTCCCTCCCTCCCATTGTTAAAATGTAACTAAGTAATTTTTATTTTAAAATGTAACTAAGTAATTTTAATTTTTAAAATAGTACATTTTAAAAGAGCTACTTTTTACTTTTACTTGAGTATATTTTTAGACTGGTACTTTTACTTAAGTAAAATTTCAGTAGAATATTTTTGTACTCTTTCCACCTCTGAATTATATTTTAAAATAAATCATAATGGAAATAGTCAGCAGAAAATAAAACTTGTTGATGAAATGTATAAACTAAAGATAACGTATTAATAAAAAGGTAACTTTCTCAATGATTATGCAAAGCAAATAAAAAAATATAATATAATAATATTAGTAATAATTGCCAAGCAAAAGTTAAAATTAAATCAACTGATCTCTCCTTATTGCAAGAAGAGATAGATATAAAGTTTTTCAACAGTAGGCTATTACTACGCTTACGATTATCAAATAAAAATCAAATCAAATCACTTTTATTGTCACATCACCACAGCACAAGTGCCTTGGTGAGTGAAATTCTTACGAGCGTGCTCCAGACAGTGCAAAAAACAACAACAATTTACATATGGACAGTACGTATTTACAGACTGTACAGACGACAATGTGCAAAATACACATACATATACTCAGTACACACAATGTACTATAAAGACATACTTAAGTTATCGATACACATTATACACCGTATGTACACATCTATACATAGTAATATGTGAAGGTGCAACAGATTATAAATTTACAGCAGATGGTTGTGCAACAGATAGTTGTGCAAAGGTGCAACAGATTATGCATATGCAATGTGCATTGTATGGTGTCCAGTGATAACAGATGTGTTAGTGCAGTGTGTGCGTGTAGTCCGGTAGAACTGTGTTAAAGTGCAGTGCATGGCATATTGTAAAGTGGGAGTGTGATGTAGTGTGAGTTATTTCTGACTGTTCATTAGCCTGATAGCCTGAGGGAAAAAGCTGTCCCTCAGTCGGCTAGTGCGGGATCGGATGCTGCGGAGACGTCTCCCTGAGGGCAGCAGAGAGATCAGTCTGTGGGACGGGTGGCTGGAGTCTTTGATAATCCTCCGGGCTTTCCTTGTACTCCGCCTGGTGTAGATCAGTGGCGGCTGCTGATCTTTTAAAGAGGGGAAGCTCATTTTCGGCCTAAATCATAAAAATTGTCCATTTATTTATATGTAAATTCTGCCCTACGTTCCTTTTCAAGAAAATGCTCTGTAACCCTGTCGTACCAACTAGGCGTCTTTTCCAGTGACTTGACCAGTGTCCTCTCAATGGCCAGCAGAGCTAGGCAGCTAACTTTGTCATACCAGGAGAGCTGAAAAGACCTGTTACTTTTCCCTATCTTTTGCACTAAATCAATCTTAGGTGTTGATCTGCCCTGCTGTTTAATTCTAAGTTTCTCCTCGTAAGGAAGACTTTCTAATGGCTTTGCCAAAATCAGGTCGACAATATTAGCACTGTCTGCCATCGTGTGCAGTTTGCTAGCTGGCTAGTTCAGACTATATGAATTAATGAACAAACGATCTAATATATATATATATATATATATATATATTTAACTCAACGGGAGGAAATGTGGGAATTATGTTAAACTGAAACAATGAATGTGGTGTGAAATTGTGTGAAATATACGATGAAGGTTGCAGCAATTTGTCTTTCGACTACACATGCAAAATCCGCGATGGGACTGAGTTGGAAATGGAGACAGAGTGATACGCGTCATAATCTGAAGACCACGCCCACGCCCACGCCCACGCCCACACCAACCGTCTCTTTGCATTGCGAGAAGCTGCCGCCTCCTTGTCATTTATTTATAACAAAAAAATATATATATATGTCTAAAAGCTGATATGTGACAATGTGTATAGCAAACAAGCTAAAAAAAAAACAATAAATACGTTTTTATAAGCTGTCGACCCCAAAAAACGAGCGTTTTAGGACATAAAAGTGGATTAAAAAGAGATGACAGACCCTCCAATCATCACGCAGACGCTCGGAGTCCGGGCCAGCCAACTCCTCCATTCATCCCAGAGACGCTGAGCGTCCGTGGGCGGGACATAATCGCAGCATTATCCAATGACCGTCTTGTTTCTAAGCACTGAAAAAAACTGTTTAAAGCAGCCCCATTGAAGTCAATGGACGCTGGGCTTCAACAGAGTAATGCACTGTACGCTACGGGAATGAATGAGAAGGAAATCGAGTCAGCCGACCTAAGTAGCTGATTCTGAACGAAATTGTTTTCGTTCGAGATGAACGTGTTTAACGCATTTTTAGTCAATAAAATGTTAACATAATAGTACATATATTTGACCATTCATTTTTTGACAATTATAGGGGAAGCTGAGCTTCCCTTGCAGTCTTAAATAAATCGCGTCTGGTGTAGATGTCCTGGAGGGAGGGAAGCTCACCTCCAACAATGTGGCGGGCAGTTCGCACAACCCTTTGCAGAGCCCTGTGGTTGCCAGCGGTGCTGTTTCCAAAATGAAGTTTAGAAACAAAGTTTATAAATTAGGTTCGGGAGGAGCACATCAGATACTCAGCCTAATTAACACAGGTGGTACACAATCTAGGTAATCAACCCTTGGACATAAATACAGCTGTCTTACCTCCATCCAGTTGACGGTTAAGCAGCATTCGGTGGCACCATTTTCCATTGCATCACAGACCCAACATTTCCGTCCAAACAACGAGACCCATGCTGGGGATTTTTCATAGCCTCCGGTCAATCTGCCGGCCCCAGGATCGTCTATATATATTTTTTTTTTTTTTTTACCAGACACGGCCGCCGAGCTCCGGGCTTCGTCACGACCGCTGACCTCCGCTCAACCAGTCACACGCTCTCCTCCGCCGGCCAGAGGTCGCAGCAGCAGGCCTTCAACGAGCCTGGGCCACGCCCCAGTTTCCACCGCAGCAAAGCTCCACTC
Source organism: Schizopygopsis pylzovi (assembly GCA_027422435.1). Lineage (NCBI taxonomy): Eukaryota > Metazoa > Chordata > Actinopteri > Cypriniformes > Cyprinidae > Schizopygopsis > Schizopygopsis pylzovi. The sequence goes on along the minus strand of CM049825.1, from coordinate 3,813,670 downwards.
GCTTCCCGCTTCGGCTCCTCAGCCTTCACCGCGGCTCTCCCAGCTGCAGCGCAAGTATGCAGCCGGGCCTCTAGCTTCTAGTTTCAGATGTTAACGCGAGGCGGCCTCCGTTAGCATGCAACCACCAATGTTGCCAATAATTCTCAGGAAAGCTCCAAAGGCAAAATTGTTAAAAGACCTCGCAAAGACATTGAATGTTAATGCCACCATGTAACCACGACACCATGCCCAGAATACACACCGGACGTACTTAAACCCCGTATTTTACCGGCATTTAATTGGCATAAAATTCCTTAGATAAGCTGGATGAGACAATGCGTTTTGCAAATACACTCTTGATCACCGTGGACCAACAGTAAATATGAACGTGCACAAGTTATTCTCATTCGACCTGTGTTATATTAATGTTTCGTTTTTGACCTAAATCATAGAGACACTGACATTGATTTGCATATGCATTTCAGAGGGCTAAATAGATCCCCTTCACAACAGATTTAGTTCCCAAACAACTGTCAGTTTTGACCCAAATATGATTTTCAGTTACACAATTAATCCAAAATTCGACAGTAATAAATTATCTTGCAGCCTCAGTTGTGCACGCACCCCCAAAATCTCACAGTTCTCTCGTGTATTTCAGTTCACCGGAGACGTCACTTTAATCGACCATTTGAATCAGTGAGTTGTCAACTCGAGAACAGCTGCTATCGGATCATTCCAACTTGCAAAGGAAGTGTTGGAGCATATTGCGAACCAATTTTACAGGTTCATAAAAATAAAAAAAATAAAAAATAAAAACACCTTGTTCATGAATCAGACACCGCTCCTGCGTCCCAGAGTACATTATAAGGAGTAACGGTACGTTTCACGATTCGTAGCGAAGTAAAAAGCACAATCTTTGGAACACAGTAAAGTTACTAAATAAACGACTCCAGAAGTACAGATTTTCGAAAAATGTACTTTAGTACGGTAGTGAACTAAAGCTACTTCGTTACTGACTACCACCGGCCCTGCGAAACGTCACAACCTTTTTTCCATGGCCTACAGCTACAGCCGCAGGCGCACCTCGAAGCTGCCTCCACTTGCATCACAGCCCCACACATCTCAGTCTTTTTCCTTCTGCTATGAATAACCCTCTTTTTCCTTTACAGTGGCTTCCAGCTCCCGTAGCAGACACTAGAGTGAGGCTACCTCCATTAGCAGAGCAGGCTACGATAGCTCTTCAGGACCCCCTTCCTGTGGCCTACAGCTACGGCAGTCAAAGCAAGCGCAATGCTGCCTTCGCTCACAACACAGACCCACACATCTTTTTTCTCGTTCTGCTTTCTCTCTTGCGCTTCTATCAATTTTCCACTCCAAGATCCAGAGGCCGTCGTTCAGCGTGATACTGCCTCCGCTCTCTACTTTATTTAACATCACCATATTCTCTTTTACAGCAACATCACTGCTCGACCCACCAAATGCTGTTGCCTCGGTGTCACCGCTAGGGGCATACAACATCCGAGCACCGATCCGGCAGGTGCAGACATAGACTCCTACCCCTCATCCAAGGCCGTCACCAAGGACTAATTGGGTAACGGATGTATTGCAGGCCATTATAATCGTTTAAAATATGAAAAGTAACACACGGTTAAGTAAAAAAAAATCGTATGTTATGGTATAACTTGCAATGCAAGCAAGTAGCAGATGATAAAAGGAACATTTATGTTAACATTTGTGTTTAGATTTATTTCGCGTCATGAAACCATTTTGAGACGCAAGAACATTAAACCCCTTACACGGAGTCGTGCACAGCTGCATGCGCGAGCAGTCTACACAATCAAGCGCGCATCAGCATTTAAAAGAGCAGCCTTCCGTTAGTTCATATCTTGCATTTATAATTCCACTGCATTCCAAACCACAGGCATTATGACTCCACAGAGCATTTGTAAGGAAAACACAGACTGGCGAGACCGCACACTTCAAGCGTACATCAAACAAACGCGTGTCTCTCTCAGCGCTCCTGCGCAATGAAGCCAGCGAATCTCCTTGTAACTTGCTCCAACCTTTCCAAACCTTATGAAAGATTATTTTACAGAAGGTTCAAGGGGCTCATGCACGTGAGGAATTGGAAGCAAGCAGCATATGGGCGTTTCTAAAGCAACTCTGCGTCATCGCTCATCTGGTTAAAATCTAAGCCCAGAATTGATTCTGAAATTCTCAGAATCATTTGAGAGAGAATCGCGACGTATTGCCAATTCAATGTCCACCTAATCTCTAACCCTTGGCCATCTCTCCATGACAGAAGCGCTGCAACAATCACAAATAATTGAATATGGACATCAAAGTTGCCATTTACCAAATTCTCCATTGAGTTCAGCCGTTTCCTGAAATAACCTGTGCAGCTTTTCCCTATAGGCGGCACAAATTAAACGAGGGTTCATGACCAGATCTTTCGTTGACAGCCATTTCAGCACTAGCCATCAGAGTGGCTACCAGGACATTGTGATGTAAGGAAACCTTTGTAATCTATTGTCAGCGCCGCATAACTCCCCGTTCAAGCATAAACACCTTGATTCCTTTGACTGTTCTCTCCCAATATTAGAACATTGACCATGCAATCCATGAAATCATGGGCCTTAGCACCTGGCTGGCAAAGTCGACACCACCTCAGATTCCAAGCTATGCCATCCATCCAAATTCACGGCACTTATTTGGGATATGCAACACAGGGAATTCTATTCAGCCCAAGATTTCAAGACTGATCAGGAACCGCTACTAGATTCGTTTTACAAGCATACAAGCAAACCTCATAGCTTCTACCCCATTAGAGCCTATCATTCAGAGTATGGAACTCTGTCAGATGTGGCCGGCAGAGCAAACGTTTCCCTGTCGGCTATCGGCGAGGCTCACCATCTGACGCTGCGGGTAACGAACTCAATCACATGCACGAGAGCTTCCTGGTCGAGCAACCTCGAGCTCCGTCCGACTATCAACGAACTTACATGTTCAATGCCGCAAGGGCGGAACCCCCGTCAGATGCCGCGTAAGCCTTCCCGGTTGAGTGAATACGTCGAACAAACGCCTTAAAATCGGTGCGAGCTATCCTGGCTTCTACTTAACCTTTCTAACCCCACGCTTGGCGAGGCTCTCCCTTCTGACACCTTGTCTAACTCTGGCCAGAGCCTCCCAGCAAATACTTGCCTTTTCCACCCTACGGACGGAGAGTCTCACCCATCCAGGCTGCGAGCTTCCATCTCCAGTCAGGTGATGGCGAGTGCCTTCCGGCCACCCAACTTTACCTTTCTGTCTTCACCTGTCCGACAGCGAGTCTTAATCTCCCGTCGGACGCCGGCGAGAGCCTCCCGGCCAGACAACCTTACCTTTTCCACCCCACGGCCGACTTACCTTTCCGTCTTTACCTGTCCGACACAGCGAGCCTCGACCTCCCGTCGGACGCCGGCGAGAGCCTCCCGGCCAGACAACTTTACCTTTTCGAACCTGTTGCTCAACGAGGCTCACCCGTCCGACACGGCGATCTCGAAACCAGTCGGCGTCGGCGAGAGCCTACCGGTCAGTCAAACTTATCTTTTCCATTCTGCGGCCGGCAAAAGCCTACCCAACCACGCTGCCGGTTGACTGCAAGGCTTTCCGACCACTTAACTTTACCCTTCCGTCTAATCCTGTCCAACTCGGTGAAACCCGATCTCCCGACGGACACCGGCGAGAGCACTCCCAGCCAGACAATCTTCTCTTTTCAAGTCCACGCTCGTCGAGGCTAACCGTCCGACACGACGATCCAGAAACCACAGTCAGACGAGAGCCTCCCAGCTAGACAATCTTACCTTTTCAAGTCCCACGCTCGGCGAGGCTTACCCGTTTTTAAGCCTCCCGGTGGGCTCCTATGCTTGCCGCCCGCAAGTGACGCTCATCCATTCGATGCCGTGAGCCTCGATCTCCCATCGGATGTCACGAGAGCCTCCTTGTCGGGCGTCCCAAACTCTTTTTACCTGCCATCCGATAGGACCCACTCGTCTGATGAAGGGGTATTGCGCCCTAGTCGGAGGCTTCATGGGCCCTCTCGGTCAGATACCGCCCTCTGTCCTCTGATTAGCAGGGGCTGACGGCCAGTAGGGCCGGTACGCCGACTCCGTGACCTATCCCACTGCAGGCAACTCGAGTCCTCCTGGCCAGGGCTTCAACCACGCTGCTCCTCCATCGGCGGACAGGGCTCACCCGTCCCAAGCGGTGAGCCATCGCTGGGCCTCGGTTGAGCCCTCCCCGACCGGTCGCCCTAAAACCACGAAGTCCACTCCGGCAGTCGGTGGGGCCTACCCATACATGCCAAACCGCTCCCTCAGAGCAAGTAGGCCCCCCCGGCCTGCCTCACAATTACTCCTGGGACCTAGCTCCCGCCAGATCTCAAACGCGTATTTGGGGGGGATCTTAGTCTGGCGGCTGTCCTACGCTCTATTGCTTTTTGGGGGTACTCTGGGTTCAGGCCCTTCCCGAGCTCAGAGCCCTCCCCCAGGACAGCACGCCTACAACGTATTACCATACTCGCCAAATACGCATTACGTTTATCGTGCTAGTAGATGTAAGTGTGAAATCGTGAAATAAAGTTTAGAAACAAAGTTTATAAACTAGGTTCGGGAGGAGCACGTCAGATACTCAGCCTAATTAACACAGGTGGTACACAATCTAACCCTAACCCTAACGCGAAATATAACGCAATGCTCTAACCACTGAAAAAAGTAAAAGTATTAGAGTATCTGATTTAACAGTACTTGAGTATTTTACCTATACTAAATATAGGCTCAAAGATGCACTAGTAAAAGAGACATGCCAGTCAAAAACTGTAACGTTGTGGAGAAGCTGGAGAAAACAGGCAGAGGAAATTATCTATGTGCAGGTATTTCATGGAAAAACTAGAACAAACAATAAGCCAACAACCACAGGAAAACAGACAACCATTAAATTAAACCACTCACAAAGAACTAAAGAAACACTAGGGCTGTATATTTATATAATGAGTGTTACGACCCCTTTTAAGATTGTCTAGGGAAAAAGGAGTTACATTGAGATTATGGAAAAACTGTGGAATGATGGAGGTAGCAAGGAGAAAATGCAAGACACGAACTGCCAATGAAAGTGAATTTATTATATAATGTGAAAAAATCCATATAATAATAAAGTATATTTACAAAAGTATAAATCATTAAAGAGACAATCAATATATACAAATATTTACAACTCAAGAAAAGTAAGCTAAGACTTAAACAAATCAACCCTAGAGAAAGGGGACGCTAGTGACGTCAAAATAAAGAAAGAAACAAAACCAATTCTACCTTAATTAAACCTCTTACCTAGCTAAAGGGAAAATAAGTCTTCAGTGCCAAGCGCTGTATACTTCCCTACTCTCAACTAACAAACAAAACATACAGTGGGTGGCGTTCACCTCTTACCTGGTGTTTCTATACAAAGAGTTACCTAAGGGTTGCACAATGGATGTCGTATGACATCTTCCCTATTCACCTTCCTCTTAACTGAAGAGTAAGTGTCATAGAGCATAACTAAAAGATCAAATAATAACACCATACAAATCAAAGTAACAAAGACCAAAACAAAATAACCAAGAGGTTATAAAGATCAAGAAACAAACTCAAAGGGTCTAGGCATAAACTAATAACAAATCAAAACAAGTGCAAATGACAGCAAGCAAGGAGCAAAAAGAGAAGCCTCTCCATTTCTCTTTTCAGCATCCCTTTAACTCCTTAACTGGAAGCGCATAGGTTGACATCACATCGCCTAACGATGATTGACAACTTCGTGAGCCAATCAGCAGTCAAAGGGGAGCAGCCGAAGAAAACGACAGGCAAAAGAGAGAAGACAAGCAGGAGGGAGAGAGACAAAAACAAACACTCCTACAATGACATTTATACACGTAACACTCCCACCCTTAAGAACAAACTCGTTTGTTAAAACAAGAATACTACCCTCTCGAAAGTGCATCAGCCAAGACATTCTCCGAACCCTTTTTATGTCTGATTTCTATGTTGTAACTCTGTACAACAAGAGCCCAACGCATTAAGTGCTGATTGTGATTGTACATACGAGATAAAAACACAAGAGGATTATGATCCGTGTATACCACAATTGGAAGACTACTTCAACGTAGACTTTGAAGTGCTGTAATGAGAGTAATAGAGCAAGAGCTTCTTTTTCAATTGTTGAATAATTTAACTGATGTTTGTTAAACTTGCGAGAATAATAACTGATAGGATGTTCGATTCCATTAAAATCCTCCTGAATAAGAACTGCTCCAGCACCCAGTGCGCTTGCATCAACTAAAATTTTGTGTAAAGTCAGGTGCCATTAAAACAGGAGCCATTAAATACACATCAAAGTTTTACCTGAATCGAAAGCATGCTGACTCTCAGCAGACCACTCATAATACTTAGATGGACTAAGTAGGGAAGTAAGAGGGCTCACAACAGTCGAACAATTCTTACAGAATAAAAAGCCTGCCACGATAAAAGCCTGCCATTCCCAAGAGCCTCCGCAACTTTCTGCGGGGTAGTAGGAACTGGACATTCTGCCATGGCCGTGACCTTGGCCTCTACTGGTCGAACTTGGCCTTGACCAACTTCCATACCGAGGTAAGTAACAGTTACTTTGCCAAATTCACATTTTGCTAAGTTAAGTGTCAAATTTGCTTTCACAAGTCGTTCAAACACTCACTTAACACGTTTGTCTCAACAGACAAACGTGTTAAGTTCAACTTAACGAATACAACACTAGATCATCAAGATACGCGTTGCAATTTGGTACATCATGTAAAACAATATTAACAAGGCGTTGGAGAGTTGCTGAGGCATTTCTAAGCCCGAAAGCCATCGCCATATACTGAAGGAAATTATCTGGAGTTACGAAGGCTGAAATCTCCGAAGCTTGTGAGGTGAGAGGAACTTACCAGTATCCTTTTAGCATATCAAGCTTTGTAACAAAACGTGCAGAACCGATGTTATCTATACAATCCTCCATCCGAGGTAACGGATAACTGTCTGGCACAGTCACAGCATTTACCTTACGGTAATCTGTGCAGAATCTAAATGTGCCATCAGATTTAGGAACAAGTAGGCACGGAGAACTCTAGGGACTGCAACTGGCCTTGGCTAGACCATTTTCCAACATATACTCTACCTCTTGACACATAACAAGTCTTTCACTGTATTTACACGGTAAGCATGTTGCTTAATAGGACGAGCACCATTCACCTTAATATCATGCAGTGGTGGTCAGTAACGAAGTAAAACAACTTTGTTACTGTACTTAAGTACATTTTTCAGGTATCTGTACTTTACTGGAGTAGTTTTATTTTGAGTAACTTTTACTTTTACTTCACTACATTCCAAAGCATAAGATCGTACTTTTTACTTCACTACATTTCATAAAACATATCGTTACTCCTTATAATACATCACGTGCTCCGAGACGCAGAAGCGTTGTATGATTCATGAACAAACTGATTATTTTCAATGAACCTGTTCAATCGGTTCGCAAATCGCAACAGACGATTCATTGACGAACTGCAATGATCCGATTGCAGCTGTTCTTGAGTCGAAAACTCACTGATTCAAATGATCCGTTTAGAGCGAGTCTTCTTCAGTGAACTGAACTCACGAGTAAAGAACCGGGAGATCTTGTGAACGCGCGCGCAACAGCTACTGCGAAAAGTAAGTTACTAATGTCGGATTTTAAGATTAATTATTGTAACTGAAAATAATATTTAGGTCAAAACTGTCAGTTGTTTGTGAACTAAATCTGCTGTGATCTATTTAAGCCCACTGAAATGCTTGAATGCAGACAGATCAACATCAGTGTCTCTAACGTTATGTTTCAGGTCAAAAAACAAAACATTAAAATAACACCGATTAAATAAAATAACTCATGCACCTTCATATTCCCCGCTGCTGTAACGTTAGCAGTTTTATTAAAATGCTATGCATTTAGACCTATGTGACCTCTGTTTTATATTGTTTATCAACAGTATACATTTTTATATTGTTTAGATACACTAGCCGAGTAGACAGATTTGAATGTTTATTCATAACCATACTGAAAATAAGTAAATATTGTTAGCTGATGCTAACTGTCTAGCTAACAAGCTTGCTGGTGCTAAGTTGAGGAAATTTTTAGATATAAAGTCCAAATATCTTTATTCAGCCACCTAGATAGATTCCATCTGAGGGAAAAAGAAAGCATGTGATGTTCAGAACATAGTAACTACAGTAATTATCAGAGTGGGAAGTGATGATGCCCTCGGGGGGCATTTGGCCAGGGGTGTTTTTACACCACAGACAAGGTTTGAGAAGAAAAAAAATCATTATGAAAATATAATTAGATTTTCCTTAAAATGTTCTTCCTAATTTCAGGCCTAATTCTCATGTCATAACCGACGTTCTGCAAAACAACAAGTTCTAAAACACTTTTTTCTTCCTGGTGAAAATTAGATGGTGAAATCTGTTTTCTCTCAGGTACATGGCAGTGTAAGCTTCACAGTGAACATTACTACATCACTCTCATCAACGTAGTCCATATCAACAAAATATATATCTTTATCTTGACTCTATATAGTGGTTATTTTGGGAAAAAAACTGGTATTTTGGGCAGTAGGATTATACAAATATGTGCTAATATAAAATTAAATAAAGTAGTCTATATAAAATTGCTAAATAAATCTGTCTATCAGTACTTTTTTACTTAAGTACATAAAAAAATTGAGTACTTTTGTACTTTCACTCGAGTAAAATTGAAAAAGCATTACTTTTACTGGAGTAATATTTTATTATACGTATCTGTACTTTTACTCAAGTACTTGATCTGTGTACTTTGCCCACCACTGATATCATGTTGCAAAACATTGGTTTATGTAGGAACATCACCAAACAGACATTTCAAATCAGAAAGTAATTTTACAATGTTTATTCTCTGATTCATAGTCAAATAATTAAGATACGAGTGACGATCTTTTAAAATTTCTACATTTTCTAACCTTGCACCTTGCTGAAAAGCATGGCGAAGCACCACACCATCTGTGTCCATATCCAAAATACCAGGAGATGACGTCATATCCAAAATGCACAAGATGTACTTTCAGTGCCCTGTAGTTGGCGATATCATATATTTTCTAGCATAAATAAACTGCTGCAGAAAAGCTATGTACCAAGTAAAGTGTAATTTGTAACTGCAACACTCATTTCAAATATAGTTCAGTAAAGAGTACAGATACTCATTCAGAAATGTATTGAAGTAGAGAGTAAAAGTTGCTCATATCTTTGATACTCAGTATAGCTACAAAGTATCTGAAAAGATACTTAAGTACAGTAACGTAGGCTAACCATGTTCCGTACACTTTTCGCCCTTCCGCCGCACGCCGGCGACCATTCCTCCATTGTTGAAAGCAAGACAAGCATGTTTGTGTGATCATTCTCTGGGGGAATACCCATTGGACAGACTAAACTTGATTGATGTCTTTTGGACCAATAGTTTTTGAGAAAAGTGGGGAAAAGTACCGCCTCCACACATGTGCGGAAGATGAGAAGCGTTAACGGTGTTCCGTACAGGCTACAATGATGTTCCGTACAGAGAGTATACTTTGCATTTAACGTATCAAATGAGAAATATTTATTTATTTTAACTGAAGAAAACAAGATTTCAATGAATAAGAAAGGTGAGTACCTTTTGATTTGTTTTAAAATTTAAGGTATTTGCTGCTTTAATAAGCTAGAGGAGCATGCGAGCTGGGCAATTGTATCGTGATATTGATTATGCCATGTGAGTTAAGCATGAACCATGTGAAAATAGTAAAATTTTGTAAATAAAGTTACCACATCTTTCAGAACACAAAAAGGCAAACAATTTGAACTGATTCAACATATTTAATGATTAACCAACGTGACTACAACACATAAATGATCAGGTGTGTGTGTGTTTGTGTTTACTACTATATACATTCAACACTAATTACTAGAAATTGGTTGTTATTAATCTTCTGAGACTAAATTTGCAATTCTATCTCCTCCTAGAGCTTTAACTCTACAAACTCGAAACTCGCACCATATCTCCGAACTATTCTGACTCGCGTTGCTATATCTTTTCTAAGCGATCGGGTTTATGCTAATCGTACAATTAGCGAAAAACCGCGCAAAAAAACGCATCGACAATGCATGGCGGCAAACTTCGACGGGTTGTAGCGCAGAGCGAGAATTTCGTAGAAACTTGTGAATCACAGCATTTGAAGAGGCTATCAAGCTGAGCGAGAACATACCCCGCAGTGGGGTATAAGTTTTACCCCTGGGGCGCAAGAGCCCCCCAAAATTGTCCCATAGACTTACATGGTGAGGGGACGGCCCATGAAATAGCATATAGGTTGAAACTTTTTACATAGGAAATGATCTATTGACTCTTTCTATCTACTGACACTATCTATCTATCTATCTATCTATCTATCTATCTACTGACTATCTATCTATCTATCTACTGACTCTATCTATCTATCTATCTATCTATCTATCTATCTATCTATCTATCTATCTATGCTAGCAACATGCTAGCAACATGCTAATCATGCTAAAATCATGCTGGCAACATGCTAATCATGTTAAAATCATGCTATCAAAATGCTAGCAACATGCTAATCATGCTAAAATCATGCTAGCAAAATGCTAGCAACATGCTAATCATGCTAAAATCATGCTAGCAACATGCTAATCATGCTAGCGACATGCTAGCAACATGCTAATCATGCTACCGACATGCTAGCAACTTGCTAATAATGCTAGCAACATGCTAATCATGCTTAAATCATGCTAGCGGCATGCTAATCATGCTAAAATCATGCTAGCAACATGCTAGCAACATGCTAATCATGCTAAAATCATGCTAGCGACATGCTAATTATGCTAGCAACATGCTAGCAACATGCTAATCATGCTAAAATCATGCTAGCAACATGCTAGCAAAATGCTAAAAACATGCTAGCAACATGCTAATCATGCTAGCAACATGCTAGCAACATGCTAATCATGCTAGTGACATGCTAGCAACATGCTAATCATGTTAGCAACATGCTAATCATGCTAAAATCACACTAGCAAAATGCTAGCAACATGTTAACAACATGCTAATCATGCTAGCAACATGCTAATCATGCTAAAATCATGCTAGCAACATGCTAATCACGTTAGCAAACATGCTAGCAACATGCTAATCATGCTAAAAACAAGCTAGCAACATGCTAGCAACATGCTAGCAACATGCTAATCATGCTAAAATCATGCTAGCAACATGCTAATCACGCTAGCAACATGCTAGCAACATGCTAATCATGCTAGCAACATGCTAGCAACATGCTAATCATGCTAGCAACATGCTAGCAAATGCTAATCACGCTAGCAACATGCTAGCAACATGCTAGCAACATGCTAATCATGTTAGAAACATGCTAGCAACATGCTAACAACATGCTAATCATGCTAAAATAATGCTAGCAATATGCTAGCAACATGCTAATCATGCTAGAAACATGCTAGAATATATTATTATTATTCTTACGAGACTAAATTTGCAATTGCTACTCCTCCTAGAGCTTTAACTCTACAAACTCGAAACTCGCAACATATCTCCGAACTATTCTGACTCGAGTTGCTATATCTTTTCTAAGCGATCGGGTTTATGCTAATCGTACAATTAGCGAAAAACCGCGCAAAAAAACGCATCGACAATGCATGGCGGCAAACTTCGACGGGTTGTAGCGCAGAGCGAGAATTTCGTAGAAACTTGTGAATCACAACATTTGAAGAGGCTATCAAGCTGAGCGAGATCATACCCCGCAGTGGGGTATAAGTTTTACCACTGGGGCGCAAGAGCCCCCCAAAATTGTCCCATAGACTTACATGGTGAGGGGACGGCCCATGAAATAGCATATAGGTTGAAACTACGATGGTAATTTACATAGGAAATGATCTATTGACTCTTTCTATCTATCTATCTATCTATCTATCTATCTATCTATCTATCTATCTATCTATCTATCTATCGACTCTATCTATCTATCTATCTACTGACTCTATCTATCTATCTACTGACTCTATCTATCTATCTACTGACTCTATCTATCTATCTATCCATCTATCTATCTATCTATCTATGCTAGCAACATGCTAGTCACTTGCTAATCATGCTGGCAACATGCTAGCAACATGCTAATCATGCTAAAATCATGCTAGCAACATGCTAATCATGCTAAAATCAAGCTAGCAAAATGCTAGCAACATGCTAATCATGCTAAAATCATGCTAGCAACATGCTAATCATGCTAGCAACATGCTAATCACGCTAGCAACATGCTAGCAACATGCTAATCATGCTAAAAACATGTTAGCAACATGCTAATCACGCTAGCAACATGCTAGCAACATGCCAATCATGTTAAAAACATACTAGCAAAATGCTAATCACGCTTGCAACATGCTAGCAACATGCTAGCAACATGCTAATCACGCTAAAATCATGCTAGCAACATGCTAATCACACTAGCAACATGCTAGCAACATGCTACTCACGCTAAAATCATGCTAGCAACATGCTAGCAACATGCTAATCACGCTAGCAACATGCTAGCAACATGCTAATCAAGCTAGCAACATGCTAGCAACACGCTAATCATGCTAAAATCATGCTAGCAACATGCTAATCATGCTAGCAACATGCTAGCAACATGCTAATCATGCTAAAAACATGCTAGCAACATGCTAATCACGCTAGCAACATGCTAATCATGCTAAAATCATGCTAGCAAACATGCTAATCACGCTAGCAACATGCTAGCAACATGCTAATCATGCTAAAATCATGCTAGCAACATGCTAGCAACATGCTAATCATGCTAAAATAATGCTAGCAACATGCTAGCAACATGCTACCAACATGCTAATCATGCTAGCAAAATGCTAATCATGCTAGCAACATGCTAATCACGCTAGCAACATGCTAACAACATGCTAATCGTGCTAAAATCATGCTAGCAACATGCTAGCAACATGCTAATCATGCTAGCAACATGCTAATCACGCTAGCAACATGCTAGCAACATGCTAATCATGCTAAAATCATGCTAGCAACATGCTAATCACGCTAGCAACATGCTAGCAACATGTTAGCAACATGCTAATCACGCTAGCAACATGCTAGCAACATGCTAATCATGCTAAAATCATGCTAGCAACATGCTAGCAACATGCTAATGATGCTAGCAACATGCTAGCAACATGCTAATCACGCTAGCAACATGCTAGCAACATGCTAATAATGCTAAAATCATGCTAGCAACATGCTAATCACGCTAGCAACATGCTAGCAACATGCTAGCAACATGCTAATCATGCTACAACATGCTAATCATGCTAAATCATGCTAGCAACATGCTAGCATACATGCTAAATCATGCTAGCAACATGCTAATCACGCTAGCAACATGCTAGCAACATGCTAATAATGCTAAAATCATGCTAGCAACATGCTAATCACGCTAGCAAAATGCTAGCAACATGTTAGCAACATGCTAATCATGCTAGCAACATGCTAGCAACATGCTAATCACGCTAGCAACATGCTAGCAACATGCTAATCATGCTAGCAACATGCTAATCACGCTAGCAACATGCTAGCAACATGCTAATCATGCTAAAATCATGCTAGCAACATGCTAATCACGCTAGCAACATGCTAGCAACATGTTAGCAACATGCTAATCACGCTAGCAACATGCTAGCAACATGCTAATCATGCTAAAATCATGCTAGCAACATGCTAGCAACATGCTAATGATGCTAGCAACATGCTAGCAACATGCTAATCACGCTAGCAACATGCTAGCAACATGCTAATAATGCTAAAATCATGCTAGCAACATGCTAATCACGCTAGCAAAATGCTAGCAACATGTTAGCAACATGCTAATCATGCTATCAACATGCTAGCAACATGCTAATCATGCTAGCAAAATGCTAATCATGCTAGCAACATGCTAGCAAACATGCTAATCACGCTAGCAACATGCTAACAACATGCTAATCAAGCTAAAATTATGCTAGCAACATGCTAGCAACATGCTAATCATGCTAAAAACATGCTAGCAACATGCTAATCACGCTAGCAACATGCTAGTAACATGCTAATCATGCTAAAATCATGCTAGCAACATGCTAGCAACATGCTAATCATGCTAAAATCATGCTAGCAACATGCTAATCATGCTAGCAACATGCTAGCAACATGCTAATCACGCTAGCAACATGCTAGCAACATGCTAATCATGCTAAAATCATGCTAGCAAACATGTTAATCACGCTAGCAACATGCTAGCAACATGCTAATCATGCTAAAATCATGCTAGCAACATGCTAATGATGCTAGCAACATGCTAGCAACATGCTAATCACGCTAGCAACATGCTAGCAATATGCTAATCATGCTAAAATCATGCTAGCAACATGCTAGCATAATGCTAATGATGCTAGCAACATGCTAGCAACATGCTAATCACGCTAGCAACATGCTAGCAACATGCTAATAATGCTAAAATCATGCTAGCAACATGCTAATCATGCTAGCAACATGCTAGCAACATGCTAATCACGCTAGCAACATGCTAGTAACAGGCTAATCATGCTAAAATCATGCTAGCAACATGCTAATCACGCTAGCAACATGCTAGCAACATGCTAGCAACATGCTAATGATGCTAGCAACATGCTAGCAACATGCTAATCACACTAGCAACATGCTAGCAACATGCTAATAATGCTAAAATCATGCTAGCAACATGCTAATCACGCTAGCAACATGCTAGCAACATGCTAATCATGCTAAAATAATGCTAGCAACATGCTAGCAACATGCTAGCAACATGCTAATCATGCTAGCAAAATGCTAATCATGCTAGCAACATGCTAGCAACATGCTAATCACGCTAGCAACATGCTAATCACGCTAGCAACATGCTAGAAACATGCTAATCATGCTAAAATCATGCTAGCAACATGCTAATCACGCTAGCAACATGCTAGCAACATGCATAATCACGCTAGCAACATGCTAGCAACATGCTAATCATGCTAAAATCATGCTAGTGACATGCTAGCAACATGCTAATCATGCTAACAACATGCTAATCATGCTATCAAAATGTTAGCAACATTTAATCATGACAATCTATCGACTCTTTCTATCTATCGACTATTTCTATC
>CM049825.1:3551397-3798283 GCA_027422435.1 Schizopygopsis pylzovi | reverse complement strand
GTTGAAAGAGATGAGTTTTCAGTTGTTGCTTGAAAATTGACAGGGATCCAGCATTCCGGATGGGGGTGGGAAGATCATTCCACCGGCCAGGAGCGGTGAAAGAGAATGTTCTGGAGAGTGATTTTGAGCCTCTCTGTGATGGTACCACGAGGCGTCGCTCACTAGCAGATCTCAGGCTTCTGGAGGGGATGTAAGTTTGTAATAGTGAGTGGAAGTAGGTGGGTGCTGAGCCTGTGATTGTTCTATACGCAAGCATCAGTGTCTTGAACTGGATGCGAGCTGCAACTGGTAGCCAGTGCAAGGAGACAAAGAGAGGTGTAACATGGGCTCTCTTGGGCTCGTTGAAGACCAGTCGTGCCGCTGCATTCTGAATCATTTGTAAAGGTTTGATTGTGTTTGATGGAAGTCCAGCTAGAAGAGCATTGCAGTAGTCCAGTCTAGAAATGACAAGGGCCTGGACAAGAAGTTGTGCAGCATGCTCTGTCAGAAAGGGCCTGATCTTTCTGATGTTGTGTAGTGCAAACCTGCAAGATCGAGCAGTCTTTGCAATGTGCTCTTTGAAGGTCAGCTGGTCATCGAAGATTACACCAAGATTTCTGACCGAAGCTGATGGGGTAATTGTTGATGAACCTAACTGAATCGTGAAATCATGCTGTAGAGTTGGAGTTGCAGGGAAGACAAGAAGCTCAGTCTTTGCCAGGTTGAGCTGTAGATGGTTTTCTTTCATCCATGCCGAGATGTCCGCCAGGCAGCCTGAGATCCGTGCAGCTACCGTTGGATCATCTGGTCGAAATGAGAGATAGAGCTGTGTGTCATCAGCATAGAAGTGGTAGGAGAAGCCATGTGCCTGTATGATGGGAGCCAGTGATGTAGTGTATGTGGAGAAGAGGAGGGGTCCAAGAACCGATCCCTGGGGAACCCCAGTGACCAATTTATGTGCTTTGGATACCTCCCCTCCCCAGGCCACCTTGAAAGACCGACCAGTGAGATAGGATTCAAACCAGCGAAGTGGAATCCCAGTGATATCCAGTGATGAGAGGGTGGACAGGAGGATCTGATGATTGACAGTGTCAAAAGCGGCAGAGAGATCCAGCAGAATGAGGACTGATGATTTGGAATTGGCTTTTGCAATTCGCAGGGCTTCAGTGACCGATAGTAGCGCAGTCTCAGTTGAATGGCCACTCCTGAAACCTGACTGTTTAGTGTCCAGTTTGTTGTTCTGTGAAAGAAACAATGAGACCTGGTTAAAGACAACTCGTTCGAGTGTTTTGGCAATGAATGGAAGGAGAGAGATAGGTCTGTAGTTTTCTAAAAGAGAAGTGTTTAATGTAGGTTTTTTGAGCAGTGGGGTTACCCGAGCCTGCTTGAATGCAGTGGGGAAGATGCCTGTGAGGAGAGATGTGTTGATAATGTGTGTGAGTGCTGGTAGGAGTGCGGGAGAGATTGCTTGGAGAAGGTGTGAGGGGATAGGGTCTAGAGGACATGTTGTAGGATGGCTGGAGAGGAGAAGTTTGGATACTTCCGCCTCAGTGAGGGGACAGAAGGAGAAGATGGGAGTTTGAGCAGTGGATCTAGTTGGTTGGGGGTCCTGTGTGAGTGGAGGTGAAAACTGACTGCTGATTGTTTTAGTTTTGTTTGTAAAAAAAGTTGCAAAGTCATCAGCTGTGATAGAAGTGGTGGGAGGTGGTGGAGGGGGACAGAGGAGAGAATTAAATGTTCTGAAGAGATCACGCATATCTGGAGCATTGTTGATCTTGTTATGGAAATGTGACGATTTGGCAGTGTGGACTTCAGCAGAGAAAGATGAAAGAGACGATTGATACATACTCAGGTCCGACGGCTCGTTTGATTTTCGCCATTTTCTCTCTGCCGCTCGGAGTCTGGTCCGATGTTCACGAAGAACATCAGATAACCAGGGGTTAGAAGGGGCAGTCCGTGCTGGCCTGGAGGAGAGAGGACAAATACATTTGTATTTATACTAATGCATATCTATACACACACACACACACGCATTTATACTTCTATATTTATAATTTGTATTTTTAATTACATTTTTATAACGTAATTATATATTCCAATATTGTACATATGCATTAGTATAAATACAAATGTCTATCTATATACACACACACAAAATACTTATATATTTTTTATATAATTGTATAGCTAATATAAAACGTATAACTTTATATACAAAATAAAGTTTTTTATAAAAGTCACCATTTATAAAGTCAGTAAGTGTATGATGCCTAGTGTTTTAAAAATCTGTTCAGATTGTAAAAGTTGTGTAGTGTATTCCAGCCTTTAACTGTTAATTTAAGCAACATTCAAAGAGGTAACGTTAATCTCCTTTTTTCTGCATTTGCTAAGTAAAGCATTTATCACAACAGGCGATGAGCATGTGAGGGAAAATGTTAAGTTCTGAGTTAATTTGAGCTTTTATATGTTCGTTTGTATGATTGTTTAATCAGTGTTTCTCAGCTGGTGGGTCACGACCCAAAAGTGGGTCGCCAAACCGTTGTGAGTGGGTCGCGGAGCGTGTGGCCAAAGAAAAGACATCAACAACAAACAAAGTCATTCTAAATGTTTTTTTCTGATGCGAGACTTTTAACTTAAAACACGGGCATGAAAGCTGTTGACACGTCTGTCAGATGCACTTTAAGTAAAGAGTGCCTGAGAAAAACATGCTCTCCCGATACAGTATCTGCGGTCAGATGAGATGTTGACAGGTTTTTTTGATAGTTAAACATGTGTATATCAATAATGAATTCAAATCATTCGTAAGTAGGCATTACTAGGGGTGCTGCAGCACCCCCTGGCGTGTAGCCCAAGAAGAAATGTGGGGGGATGGGGGTGTGGTGTTAAAAAATAAATCAATCATAATTTTGTAACAAAATAAATAAGACTCATTTTATTAATTTATATATGTATTACAATTTGTAGAAAAAGAAGCCTAAGCCTACAATGACAATAAGCAACAGTAAAACATGAATTAAGTTGATTGTGAAAGTCGTTTCAACTTAAACTCACACTTCTCCGGGATATGGAACGAGGAGACGAGGAGATACTTCAAACATAATCCTTTTAATTCCACAAACATCCGAGAATCCAATACAGGAACACATGGAGACAGATACATGACGTTTAACAGCAGACAGGAAACATGGGGCAGAACACACTCTAAATAGACAAACGAGACACACCTGGAACAGAATCAACACACTTCGGACGGCTGGGACTAACTGAACTAATAATGAACTAATAACAATACTAGAACAGGAAAACCAAATATGGGCACGGAAACACAGGAAGCACGTGGAAACACAAGACACAGGGAAACGAAGTCTGACACTTAGGAAGTCGTTTGTTGCCATTCATTTTTTTTTTATCATACTATTGATGTTTCATATTCATATCATATTTCCCCAATTGTAAGTCGCTTTGGATAAAAGCGTCTGCTAAATGACTAAATGTAAATGTATTACCTGCACCATGCCCAAATCAAGAATTAATGACCATTTCTACAGCCATTGTAAAGATATAGCAGAGTAAGATTGAGAGCGTAGCAGCAGCAGCCAATCTTGCATTCTCACATCTGCAGTGCTTATTCTGATCTTTAACGTTAGATCTTTCCTATTCTTGGATCAAAATTAATGCTTAAGGTTGATTCGGTATTAGGCTACTCTTAATGAAAAAAAATCCCACACACATAATCAGTACAAGTCGCTTATATTAAACATAAAACTTGAATTAACTGACTGAATAAGACATAGGATACCCGTGTTGTAACAAATAAATAAAAGGTTTCCCCTTACTTCAAACGAATGCTTAGTTTGGCTCATTATCTTTATTTATAATAATAATAAGAAGAAAAGGCTATAGCCTACAATGACAAATTAATTTAGGCCTATATTAAACTTTTATTAACAATATTAATAAGGGAAATCAGTTTTACCCACATTGTAACACAAATAAATAAACATTCTTTGTATTTCCCCTTTCATTAAAACGATCATAGTTTGGGGTTCATTATTATCCTTTAATTTAAACACATCAGCTATAGAATAGTACAATGGCAAATTTGCATAGGCCTGTATTTAACATCTAACTTTTTTATTAACAAAATGAATAAGACAGATATAGCTAACTTGCGTTGTACATGGTCTTTACTCTCTTTTAAAACAAATGCGTTGTGTAGTAGTGAACACCTCACTTCTTTTTAGGGACTTTTCTAAACTCCTTGAAAACGGCAGTTGTTACGCCTCCTTCTGAAAAAGTGCAATCTTGATAACACCATGTTGAGCAACTATAGACCAATGTCAAATCCTCCTTTTATAGGTAAGATTATTGAAAATCTAGTTTTTAATCAGCTGAACAACTACTTAAATTCAAATGGATACCTGGATAATTTTCAATCTGGTTTCCGAGCGCATCACAGCATAGAGATTATTAAGATAATAAATGTT
This sequence comes from Schizopygopsis pylzovi, assembly GCA_027422435.1. Taxonomy (NCBI): domain Eukaryota; kingdom Metazoa; phylum Chordata; class Actinopteri; order Cypriniformes; family Cyprinidae; genus Schizopygopsis; species Schizopygopsis pylzovi. Next base: position 3,793,817 of record CM049825.1, on the reverse strand, counting down.
ATTCGCCTTAACTCTGATTCTGGCAAAATATCAGTGCTGGTACTACTAGATTTTAGTGCTGCGTTTGACACTGTCGATCATAACATACTTCTAGAGAGACTGGAAAACTGGGTCGGGCTTTCTGGGATGGTACACAAATGGTTCAGGTCAAACTTAGACGGGAAAGGTTATTATTTCCCGGTTAGGTTATAAAGGTTATTATAAAGGTTATTACTCACATTATGTGAGTATAGGAGAGCATAAGTCTCAGTGGACGTCCATGACATGCGGAGTCCCACAAGGCTCAATACTTGCACCGCTGTTGTTTAGCCTGTATATGCTCCCACTAAGTCAAATGATGAGGAAGAACCAAATTGCCTATCACAGCTATGCTGATGATACCCAGATCTACCTAGCCTTATCTCCAAATGATTACAGCCCCATGGACTCCCTCTGCCAATGCATTGATGAAATTAACAGTTGAATGTGCCAAAATTTTCTTCAGTTAAACAAGGAGAAAACTGAAGTCATTGCATTTGGAAACAAAGATGAAGTTCTCAAGGTGAATTCATACCTTGACTCTAGGGGTCAAACAACTAAAAATCAAGTCAGAAATCTTGGGGTGATTCTGGAGACAGACCTTAGCTTTAGTAGTCATGTCAAAGCAGTAACTAAATCAGCATACTATCATCTCAAAAACATTGCAAGAATTAGATTTTTTGTTTGCAGTCAAGACTTGGAGAAACTTTTTCATATCTTTATCACAATTAGGGTGGATTACTGTAATGGTCTCCTTCCAAAGAAGACCATTAGACAGCTGCAGCTCATCCAGAACACTGCTGCCAGGATATTGACTAGAACCAGAAAATCTTTTAAATTAATTGAATTTTTTTTTTGTATCATTTAGTTTTTATTATTGTTGTTTTTTTAATTCCTTGTTTTTATTATTATTTTCAACGTCTATTTCACTTCCTTTTATGTGAAGCACTTTGAATTACCACTGTGTATGAAATGTGTTATATGAATAAACTTGCCTTGCCTACTGCCTGCACCACTGAAACTGTTGAATTAAATGTATTTTTTGTTATCTTGAGTGTCAACCAGACATTGGTGGGCGGAACTAGTGTAAATAGCGTTGGCCAATAAGCATGCTATTTGCACTTAAAGACACTCCCCATTTTGGTCTTCCCCTCACTTGGGCCCCAAGTGCGCATGGGCCCCTGGGCCAGTGCCCATAATGCCCGCTGGATAATCCGGCCATGCATACTATGGTGCAGGAGGTGGCGGTATGCACCTGATAAATCATGATTGCAATCCGCCATAAAAGTAATAATAAGAAGAACCCCATAATGATGAGTTAAATTAGTAAAGTATCTGTCATGTCCCTCTACACACTCCTGTACCGTAGGTGGCGATATGCAATAATAACAAGTTGCAAAAGCCTAGAAAAAGTAGAAGAAAAATCCCAGGCCTGACTGAGACTGATCTGCTGTCTATCTACATCAGTAAAGGTTTCATCCTTATTTTTCTGTATCACGAGTGTCTGTATTAATGTGTCGAAAACGTATTACAAACTTAAGGAGAAAGAGAAGCACTGGAGTGATTGCCTCAGTTTTTAATGTACTGGGTGAGTGCAGAAAGCTGCTAGCATGCTAGCTAGCATCTGTAAACAGCACTGAAATATCACTGATGATCTGCTGCGTGAGATCACTTCAGGCGCTCCCTCTGGCATGATAATCTTAATTATATCTTGTAGTGTGTGATGCGCCACAATTTTCAAATCTTGTAGTGTGTCCATGTTTAAAATTTAAGGGAAGATAATCTGCAAAGATTATCCTTATTTGTGTGCTGTAACCATATTTTATAATCGGTTAGGATTTTAAAATTCCTGTAGTGTGAGCCAGGCTTAAAACACACTTAATCGTGGAATACACTACGCGATTTTTGCCATGATTTTCCCCTGATTTTACAGTCTGAACAAGTTGACGCTAGTTGAGGAAAGTCAGAGCCAGTTTTACAGTCTGCAGATTACAGCTGGCAGATTGCACAGAAAATCTCGTAGTGTATTATGGTCACAGACGATTTTTTTAGCTTCAGACTTTGATTCTATCCAGTCGGAGGATATCAAACATGTTTGATATTTTCAGCCAATTTTACAAAACATATGTTTTCATTTGTCATGCGTCTCCTAGCAAAAAGGCGCACGTTTCGGCGTGAGTTCATTGTGATTGGAACAACTTTAAAGTCTGGTAGTGTATGATCTTCAGACACGTTGTGTATGATGCCTAGTTTTCTTCTGTCACCATTTATAAAGTCGGTAAGTGTATGATGCCTAGTGTTTTAAAAATCTGTTCAGATTTTAAAAGTTGTGTAGTGTATTCCAGCCTTTAACCGTTAATTTAAGCAACGTTCAAAGAGGTAACGTTACTCTATTTTTTTCTGCATTTGCTAAGTAAAGCATTTATCACAACAGGCGATGAGCATGTGAGGGGAAATATTAAGTTCTGAGTTAATTTGTATTTTTATATGTTCGTTTGTATGATTGTTTAATCAGTGTTTCTCAGCTGATGGGTCGTGACTCAAAAGTGGGTCGCCAAACCGTTGTGAGTGGGTCGCGGAGCGTGTGGCCAAAGAAAAGACATCAACAACAAACAAAGTTATTCTAAATGTTTTTTTTCTGATGCAAGACTTTTAATTTAAAACACAGGCATGAAAGCTGTTGACACACTTCTGTCATATTCACTTTAAGTAAAGAGTGCCTGAGAAAAACACGCTTTCCCGATTCAGTATCTGCAGTCTTATGAGATGTTGACAGGTTTAATGTCAGTGCCATTATTCTATCGTTATTTTTGTAACTTATGAAAAGTTTCTCACCTCAGAAAAGCTAATTATCTTGTGCTGTCAGATGTTATACTGTGCCGGTAGCGTGCACTCTTCTATAGCACCGCGCTGTATATGACTGAAACTACAAGCATGCAATGCGTGAAATACAAGTACAGTATCGATAAATCACATAACTGTACTGCGTGTGTTGGGAAGGATTTTCATGAAGGTATGATATTCATTCTATTTAGGAGCAGTTTCCATGTTTCATTAACAGTTCATGTTAGTATTGTATTCACCAATAACTGTTGTTTCCATAACCCAACAATAGTATGTTATTTTCACTTTGTGTCATTTTGCATATGTTTAAATGAATGTGGTGGCTCATACCATCTTAATTGTATTAACAAAAACTAGTTTAGGACTGCTATTTAATAGCCTTACCTATAGGCTGTTTATTCAGTATTAGTCTTATTCTTAACAGACTTTTAACCTAATTTTTGTGAAATAAATTAGCTTTGCTTTTGTTTTTTAACCAATTAACCAACTATATATGTATGTATATGTGTACGTATAAAAAAGTGGGTCGCGGCTTGATGACCATGGGAAAACATGAGTCCCAAGACCAAACAAGTTGAGAACCACTGGTTTAGATGTTTAGAGTGATAATGTTGCTGGTACTGAATGCTCTTTATTTTTAAAGGTTTTATAATTTGTCAGTTTCTGGACATACCAAAAAAGATGTGTTAGCTAGTTACTTTATTGCTAAGAATGTGGTTATTAATTCAAACTATGTGGCTCAGTGGTAGAGCACTGAGTTAGCAGCGCAAAAGGTTGTGGGTTCAATTCCCAGGGAACACATATACTGGAAAAGATGTATAGCCTGAATGCACTGTAAGTCGCTTTGGATAAAAGCGTCTGGTAAATGTAATATGCAAACATTTTGGTTGATGTAAGTGATGTCATTAGTGCCTGTCTTTATATTATTATATATTCTGAAATAATTTTATTAGACGATCATATTATGTTTCAATAGAGCAGTTTTATAGTCTTTCAGCTAATATCCTTATGCAAATAATCAGTTTCTACCCACAAATACTTATATTTAAAGTGAGATGATCCTGAATGTCTTGTTTAATGAGTGTTTATAGTCTGAGGCTCATCAATATTATCAGCTGCTGAAAATCCTCTTTATTTCAAGTCAATAGATCCTGTTTTCACCTCATTCATTATGCTGATGACTTCTGATCAGTTAATTGCCACATTAAGCTCATTTAATTACTTCAACAGACTTAAGCAATCGACAGGCATCAGCTATTGTGGCATTACAAGATTTAACTTCAACAGCATTTATTCATTAATCTCTGATAAACCATGTTTCATAGCTATAAAACACAAAACACTCAAAATAGTGGGTTATTTGTTTTTCTGTATTTAGTCTTTAGTTTTTATCATTCTTTACATTGTTTATATTTGGTTTTCTTTCGATTATTCAATTATCAAATTTTCTGTATATCTGATTTTTTTGTATATGTCCTTGCTTGTTAATTTGAGGCAAATAAATGCAGGGATGAAATATGTGGTCAAAATTTGTATAAAAATAGGAATATGGTTTGCCCTGCTCTGAAAAAGATAAATCAATAAAAATGCTTATAAAATAAGCAGAAACAACAAAATTTTTTTTTTACTACATAACTAATTTCTATTATGATCCGTATATTTACATTTGTAAAATTAAGTGAACATAATCATTGTTTTTTTAGGAGTACTGTACATTCATAATTTATGTTGACACAACTAAGCAGTGAATGCGTAGTTCCCAGCAAGCTTTGCATGTGATCACATTAAATAATTGAACATAATTGTAATTTTAAGTGTTTTTAAAGTAAAGAGAATTATATGTTAGACTTGTTATACGTGTAATGGTGAGTTATTTTGGAGATTAGAATATGTTTTAAGGTTACCGCTGTGCTCATGCTTAAATGCTGGCGGCTTCAATGATAACTTGTTGATTCAGTGAACAATAACCGTGCTAAAGACAGTTCTGAGGTCAGCTGCCATCTAACACAGGAATTTCAATCTGTTATATTGGTTCAACAAAATATTATTTGTTTTAAATTAAGTATAAAACATTGTACAATTATCTGACAAAATTTACAGTGCTAGATATATAGATAATAGGTAAACATAAATGCTTAAAATGTGTGATTTAATGTAATAAAATAAATTAAATTAAGTAACTGATTTATTCTTGATTTTGACAGATCAGCTCCTCCTAGTGAACAGTCATGTCACGGAAGCTCCTCCCACAACAACCACACCTTCAGTGAAGCTCCTCCCACAACAATCACACCTTCAGTGAAGCTCCTCCCACAACAACCACAGCTTCAGTGAAGCTCCTCCCACAACAACCACATCTTCAGTGAAGCTCCTCCCACTGCAGTTCAGCAATAAATGCTGGAATATTTCCATCAGTCTACAAGTGAAGACGAGCATCAGAGCATCAGTTTGAAGTGAAATCTGCAGACAGAGTTTATTGAAGGACAGAGAGAACATGAGAGATCCAGAACCCTGCAGAATGAAACACACTGAAGAACAAACAGGTTGGTGTTTATTCTTGATTCTTTAGTAATGAGGCTGAAAAACAATAATAATATAAACTTTAAGAAGTTTTAGATTTGTTGCAGTATGAAAAAATGTAAAAGCTGTACAATAATATAGTTGAAGCAGCAAATGACAAAGACACTTTGTATAAATTGGGTACATTTTCATTTATTTGTTTATTTTTCAACATTAATTTATGTTAGATAATTGTGCAGTTAATCAAACATATTTATTCTTGCTACAAAAACGTCACAAAATTGTGCCTCTATTGTTTAAAAATGTTTGATAATTATTAAGTAATAGTTACAATTTAGTTACTCATTTTTCAAAACAGTTTACTGAAAATGATAATTTTTTCTTTAATTTCAGAGTTGATTGAAGAAAACGAGGAAAATGAGGAACTGAATGAAGAGGAGAAACATGTCAAAACTGTAGAAAAACCTTTGAGTCACTCTCAAACCAAACAGAACGATTTAAAGAAAAGAAGAGGCAAGAAATCATTCACCTGCACTCAGTGTGGAACGAGTTTGACAACCAAACAGAGTCTCAAGATTCACATGAGGATCCACACTGGAGAGAAACCGTTCACATGTGATCAGTGCGGGAAGATTTTCACACAACAAGGAAACCTCAAGATTCACATGATCATCCACACTGGAGAGAAACTGCATGAATGTGATCAATGTGGGAAAACATTTTTGATGACTTCAAGTCTGAAGAGTCACCTGAAAGTTCATTCAATGGAGAAACCACATTCATGCTCTTTGTGTGGAAAGAGTTTTTCACATCTGCAGAATTTAAAACTACATCAGAAGAGACACACTGGTGTGAGAGAATATATGTGCTTTGAGTGTGAGAAGACTTTTATTACAATTACAGATTTGATAAAGCATGAGAGGATCCACACTGGAGAGAAACCTTACAAGTGTTCACACTGCGACAAGAGATTCAGTCAGTCAGGAGACCTGAAACCACACGAGAGGAGTCACACTGGAGAGAAACCGTATCACTGCACTGCATGCGGGAAGAGTTTCACTCAATCATCTTCTCTACACAAGCATAAGAAAAATATTCACAGTACTTTCCAGCACTGACACCTCGTCCTCACCAAACATGACACAATAATGCGTCAAGCAATAAAATATCTTCTGTATAAATCTGTCCTAACAAAAAACATCATATAAAGTCCCCATGAACAAAGTTCATCTTCAAGACCAGCAGTTTCAACTTTAAAGTGTTTGTGGGCTTCAGCCTGAAGAGTCACCTGAAAGTTCATTCAAAGGAGAAACCACATTCATGTTCTTTGTGTGGAAAGAGTTTTTCACATCTGCAGAATTTAAAAGTACATCAGAAGAGACACACTGGTGTGAGAGAATATATGTGCTTTCAGTGTGAGAAGACTTTTATTACAGATGGAGATTTTAAGAGGATCCACACTGGAGAGAAACCTTACAAGTGAGATTCAGGGTGTATTCACACCAGGAAAGTCCGATAGTTCACTTGCTTTGGTCCAGACCAAATAGAATGTTTTTTTTTTGTTTGGTGCGGTTCGCTTTCACACTGCCCTTTTTTAAAGTGAACCAGAAATTGTAAACAAAACCACACGTGTGCTAAGGTCATCAATTCATTGGACAGAAATTCTCAAGCAGGGAAAAGCAGGAAGTTCGAAAACAGGCTAATCATGGAGATTTTTCGTAGTGCAATTGTTATTATTTTACTGATTTTTTTTTATCAGTTACAAACGCAATATGCAGACACCTATGAACATCAGATGAGACAATGTCATCTATACCATAACAAGGATTTTGCGAAGACGAAGTGCTGCAAGACAGTTCCGACGGAGAGAGCATGCTTTTATGTGCACCTACCATGGCATACTGACAGTAGCACTGCGCAGAACACGGATCAGGTATAAAGAAAGCGAAAGTGAAACCTAAAAAAACATCGCGCATAGGAGAGCGATTGCAGGCTTTCGCACGTGTCAGCTAACTGCACGATCGCCCGAAAACACCACCCCCTGCTCAACGTGATTTGTGCCCCCTAAAATTTTAAATTGTTCATACAATTACAATCACTGCTATTATTATTGCATACTAATATGTGTAGGCACAGTGCTCTCTGCAATTGGGTCGGATCGAGGCCGGTTCATATTCACACCTTAAACGAACCGTACCAGAGTTCGTTTGGAACCGAACCGAGACCACCTCTTCAGCTGGGTCTCGGTTCGGTTGTTTGGTGCGCACCAGAGTGCGATTGCTGTGTTCACACCTGCCCAAAAGATCCGCACCAAAGGGGGAAACGAACCAGAGTTCGTTTTAATCGATCCAAACAAGACAGGTGTGAATACACCCTCAGATCAAATCAAAGATGGAGTTCCTCCCCAAAGAACAATATCTAAGTTTTATTCTTGCATTTAATTTTGCTTCATGATATTAATGATGTAATTGTGTTTTCTTATGAGTTTCATTCATTTTTTTTTTGTTTACTTCAGACTTTTATGATGGAAAGTAGTGTTTTTTGTGCAAAATGTTCTTGTTCTGTAAGCTGAAGTAAAAAAAAATATTAAACTGACATTTTTTATCCCGTTTTTTTTAAATCAAGTATATATTATTCCATCTATGATGTATTTATAAAACCCATCAATATACTGCAGCATTGCAACTGATCCTCCTTTGCTTCTCTCATAAGTAGGGATTGGTACCAGAACCAGGTATAGTCTGTTTAAAATTAAGAAAAAATAATTTATTTAATAAAATTACCATTAAAAATTGTATCTTGTGAGTTTTGTTTCACTAAACACTTCTATATTGTATTACATAGCTAGTCTATGTTGCATCTTTGCTATTAACAGCAGAAGAGAGATCTCTCTCACACTTTAGAGCTGTGCGGTTAATGTCATTTTATTTTCGATTTTGGGTTTGGTTTCCAATGATAATGAAAACAAATATTTGAGGTAAAGTGATTATTGCTGCATTGGGTCTACCTTTCCTTCACAGCTCTTTTGTTCCTCTCTAAAAGTCCAAACACAACATTGTAGGATCTCCGAGTGAATCAGACCGTGATAATGTGACCAGAACTGAAACTGACCAAGAAGCTGAATTAGGAGTCCATATTTAGGACCAAATAATCAGAGATATTTCCATGTGACTCCAGCGAGACTGAAGCTGACATTTTATTAAAACTTTTTTGAGAAATTTAAAACAGAAAGTCCAAATTGCAAACATAATACTTAATGGCTTTCAGATATAGCTCTCTCTCTTTCTATATATATATATATTAATTCTTATGCAATTACAGTCAGCAGACAATTTCCTAATAAACAATTTCACCCCACAACTGACTGAGACTGAATGACTGAATGTCTACATCAGTAACTGGTTTCAATGTTATTTTTTCGTGAAGTGTTAATTACTTACAAGTGTAATCATGTTTTGTCCTTTTAATTTTAATTTGGCGCTTTTTTGCTGATCTACCGTTGAGATCGGCTTGTGGCGATGACGTCATCACTCGCGCGCTCACACCAGGCACGTCCTGATTTTGCGCCTGTAAAACTATCTACCTTTCACGCTCAAGCCTTGTTGGCTTGGAAATTGATTTACAAGCACAACTTCTCTCCGCAGCGTTACTTTATTTGGAACAATCGTTGTATTTTGTATAAGCACAAAAGTATTTTTTTGAAAAACAGGTTTGATAAGGGTATTGTTTTAGTGTCTCATTTGTTTAACACTCAGGGTATCTTATGACTTATGAGGAGTTTCTTGTGCACTTTAATTTTCCTGTGACTCCCACGGAATTCTCTCTTGTTTTCTCTGCAATTAATTCGTGTATTGTTTCCTTATTTAGAGATGTGAAATTGGTTGATATGCCCATAGTCAATCTAACGGATACAATATGTGGTAAAATTTGTTTTTCACAGACTAAAAACAACAAATCTATTCGCTCTGTATTTTTAAAGGAGGTTGCTACTAAGCCTCGCTCTATATCTTATTGGTCTAAATTTGTTAGAATCCCTAAGTGGGAAAGTGTTTGGTTATTACCTCATACGTTTTTTGTTACAAACAAGGTAAAATAAATTTATTTCAATTTATTCTATCCTGTTAAACATTTTCTTAGTAAGTTTAAGAAGGATATTGACGTTAACTGCTCTTTTTGCTCTTTACACTTGGAAACTACCTCACATCTTCTGGCACTGTAGTTTTGTTAAAAAGTTATGGTATGATGTCTCAGTATTTATCTCAGAAAAGGTACTCTCTAACTTTATTTTGCATTTAGAAAATGTAGTTTTTGGATATTTTATTCAAGATAATGTGAATAACAAAGCGTTTGTCATTAATCTACTTGTTTTATTAGTTACAGGGTTCGTACGGTCATGAAAAACCTGGAAAAGTCATGGAATTTTAAAACCGCAATTTCCAGTCCTGGAAAAGTTTTGAAAAAATAAATAAACCCAGAAAGTTTTGGAAAAGTCATGGAAATCTATTTTACAAATCTCTGTATAATACAATTATATTTATTCAGGTCCTGCATTTCGGTACGGGATTGCGCATGGGCTATATCGCATATTTCTACTCTTTCCCGCAACTTTCGACTTTAAAATGATGGATATTCACACATTTATTTAATAGCCTATAGCTTATAGGCTGATGAGTAAATAGATCCACACAGAATATCAAATCGGTCATTTTAAAACGGATTCATCAGCTGTGTTTTCTCTCTTTGGCTTTCTCTTAAAACACGTAATCAGCGCATCTCGTCTGCACTAAAGAGCTGCACGGTGCGATACAAGTCTTTCTCTGGCATTTTGGTACAGTTGACAGAATTGTAACCTGCCTAATCGGGTCATTGTTGCATTGTCACTAAAATGTAGCCTATTATTTATTTGCACGTCTTTTTAAGCAGTTCTGTACTCGCGCGCTCCAGAGGCGGTTTCCGCTGCACTCAGTCATGTCCAAATGGCGTCCGTATAAAGCCGCCTTGCGAGTACCAAATTGACTTTGGTACCAAACAAGCTCAGTAGAATCCTGCACGGGCCTCAAACATACGCCCCAGTCCAATCCTTGTTCAGCAGATTATCAGAATTACCTTCCTGAGTCCGACTGGAGCCCATGTCTTTCTTTCTCTCTTCCCCATTATACGGCTGCTGTTCTAGCCATTAAAATAGTTCAGTTTCGGTTTTAATGGCAAAGCGTATTTCGTTTCTTTATTAAGTTAATTTAGAAATATGTTTGGAAAATGTATTTGTTTTGTTAAATTCAAGTTTTTATTTTTAAAGTAGGCTAGCTTTTGAGCAATCGGCCAGCTGCAGACAGTGAGTTTGCCTATTATGTTTGATCAATTTAGCCTTCTTAAATCACCACTTGACTAAAATAAAATCTATATATAAAATACTTAAAAAAGCATATCACAATGTTAGTTTAAACGTTTAACCTAGACACATGTGTGCTATTAGACAGGTCGAGCTGCTCTTGTCAGTCGCGGTATTGTTTCCACGAGCGGCTAATCCTTTTCATCGCCATAATAATTTATGGATTTCTAAAATACAAAAATAAGGAGGAATCCTAAAACAAGCCCGATACCCGGCCCGCGTCTGACGTGAAAATTGTCCCGAAGCCATAAACTAAAAGTCGAAGCTGAAATATGGGGCTCTAAAAGTGCAGCTTGTTGCTTTAAGCGGCAAAATTACACACAAAATGACGTTAAAATGGCCATCCTGGTGAGCAGGGTCTCAACAAATATTGGGTCTCAAAAAATCTCAAAAAATATTGACTGTGTTATTTTGACGTGCAATTTCAGTTTTGTGTACTGTGATCATCGTGGATTATTATGTGTAAAATTGCAACAACGAAAATCGTTAATTAATGCTTGACAACGATTTAAACCTAATTCACTTCAATAAAGATAATTATAGGCCTACATGAGCATCTGCTGTCCTCGATTACGCAGCGCTCTTGTTAGGATGACAAAATAAAGCTTTAAAAGTCTGTTCTGCTTCAGCGGGCAAACAGCGCTCGTCAATGTCAAAGTAATTGAATTTCAAATCAAATCAAAGTAGGCGGAGTTTAGCGTTCACAGATGCTGAGCGCGCGACGAAGCGTCAGATTAATAAAAGAGAGCAATCAATAAAGATGTTTAGTCAACTGTTTTACGAAAGAAATGTTAAATGACCGACAATTATATTCAGTGAAGCAAACTACTCGACTTGTTTCTCAAATATGCCCATTTTGAGAGTGACAGAGAAAGAGATGAAATGTGCATGTTTTAATTATCTGCATCTGTTTGTCCCTACAAACAATGAAACTGTGAATTTAGTTCTACTTCAAAAACACATCACCTACTAGTGTTGAAAAATAATAAAACTTTATTTTATTAAGACATAATCACAAAATATTTTATTTTTAATAGTAGGCTAAATCCCCTTTATTTTTCAACATGTAAATGTTTAATTTTTAGTCATTCAAATATAAATTAAATCGATGTTTCATGCCTTAATCTGATAACCAGTCACATTTAAATACACAACACAGAATTTCTGAGGAAAAAAAACTATTAATAAGGCTACTGTAAGAGTAAAAAATGTTTGTATGAATTCAAATAATCAGATGAGCTAAAACAGAATTTGGCAACAATAAAACATAAGGTGAGAAAAAAATATACCATTTCATACGGCCCTAAACATGTCATTTTTGTTACACTTTTAATAAATTAGTGTTAAATTGTATAAGTTTCATGATTTTAATTAATTAGACATGCTTTTTGATAAATACAATTTAATTTGATCATTAAAAATTAGTCCATAAAATGAAAATGGAAAAAAACGGAGTCTAGAAAAATTGAAACGGAAAAAAATGTATTTAGAAAAAAATAAAATAGAATTTGGAAAAAATTAAAACGGATTTCATAGGGCCCTACATATATATATAATTGCCCCCCCCCCCCCCCCCCCCCCCCCCCATAGCTTTTATGTATCTTTGTAAGCCCATCGCAAGCGCACAAAATCCCCCCGTTATAAAAAAAAGAAAGAAATGGGCTCCCCAAAGTCCACGGTATAGTTCGAACACTGCTGGCGAGTATCCTTGTAAGCATTGTAATTTTTTCTTAATGTAAACACTTGCGAAAGAGAAAAGTTTCCAAAACGAAATTCTGGCCCTGCGTTTAACTGAGTTAAATAAATGATAATACTGATGTGATATGTTCTCTGTGTGGAGTAAAGGTCCTTACACACCGAGTCAGAAATTTTTGTATGCGTTTTTGCGTGCGGAAATTTCGGATTGCAAGGACCTTCACATCTGGCGCACACTCAAAAAAATGATTTTTGCTCTTTGTTCAATTTCATTAATTAAAATGAGCTCATACAACATAACTCTTGGTAAAAATGGTCCCAACTTAATTTTATTAAATATAAACAATGTAATTTAAAAACAATTAGGTTTACACGTTTTTTTTTAATTGAGTCAACAAGAATATTTTTCGTTCGATTTTACTTGTGTAACTAGGAAGTGGATTTCCCTTCCCATCATGCTTTGCACAGGGCTGGATAAGGAGAGTAAATCTTGAAATAAAATGTTATTTTATGCATTTTTTATTTAGATGATAAAATTGGGAGACTTGTTAATGTTGAATGTTCTTTTATGTTTGTATTTAAAAGAGTTTCTGGTATGTTAGTGTTTTGGGGGGTTACCATTGTGGTAAAGTGTAGAGCATGTGCTTGGGTTGAGGACCAGCTAACATGACACAAAGATGTTTTAATAACAAAAAAACAATTATGGGCATGCCATGGATGTAACAATATCATCATATGCTATGCCTAACAAATTGGCTAATGCCTAAAGTTAAGTAAATCCAACAAATAATTTAGTGTAATCTAGTGTCTAATCTAGTGTCTAATCTATCTATTGTAGAAACAATTTATAATCCAGTTAAATGTTTTAGCAAGCATAAAAACATCACTTCATCAATGCATCAATTTAATTTAAACTATATTTGATCAAATTGAGTTGGCCCAACTCAATTACAATTCATCCAATGAATAATTTTTTTGAGTGTAGTCTACTGATGTTAAAATTACAATGTAGCGGCTGGATTGCAACTATTACATATATAATTTGCCTATTTACATTGTCTATTTTGTATGTATATACCTAATTTATCTGTTGAATGTTTCTTTATTTGCTTATCATATTTTATATTTTACTGTGCCCTGCTGTTGTTTTGTGCACAGGCATGGCATGGCAAAACTTTATCTAGTAGGAATGACCCAATTTTTTTTTGTAGTCTTCACTAAAGGAATTTAAGTTTATACAACAAGATTACAACAACTCATTTCAAACAGATTAGATTTTGGTGGAAAAATGTAATTAAATTTCGTGGAAAAGTTTACTCTAATTTTTTTAAGTTCGTTCAACAACTTTTTTTTTTGAGTGCAGTTTCAGCTTGTACTAAAACAAAAAAGCAAACAATAGTATTAATAGTCATTCATTTTAGTTAACATGCTATGACAATTTGAACAGATTTGTATTATTATTGTAAAATAATGTAAAATTAGGTCATGAATATTGTCCCAAAAGTCATGGAAAATGGAAATTTGTTGGTAAAAATGTGTACGAACCCTGTCATTGAGAAAGTTACCTTTTTATTAATACGGTATCTTTAGTTTATACATTTCATCAACAAGTTTTATTTTCTGCTGACTATTTCCATTATGATTTATTTTTTAATATAATTTTATCACCAATAAGTATTTTGTTTGCCATTTGGACTTTCTGTTTTAGATTTCTCGATAAAGCTTTTAAATGCCTAATAAACAATTTCACCCCACACCTGACTGAGACTACATCAGTAACTTTTTCACCCTTATTTATCTGTGATGTGTTGTTTTATAGATGTTTTGATATTTTAATTAGTATTTGGCACTTTTTTGATGATCTACACTAAGGTGACCAGATTTCTGATATGAAAACCGGATACATTTCTTAATTCAGTGGTCAAAATACAACAGAAATTGTTTTATTGTTGTGGGTTCCATATGTTAATATCATAATTAATAATTACAGTGATGTTTGAGGATCAAACTTCGACCGTCCTGAAGTGTTTCCAGAAAAGTGTACCATATGCATCAGACGTTTAGCTAACGGTCCGTGGGCGTGACGTCTGAAGCGGAGACTAGCATCGCACTGGTTCCCTCCACAAAAAAGCATATAGGATTTTTCCATAGGCTTTTGGATTATCGCAAAAAATAAGCTGTGTTCAACCATAGTTCACGAAAATTACACGTTTTGTCCATCAAGATAATCTTCACAAAATAACATAACTTTGATTAATTTTGAAGCCTAAATAAAAGCGCCAGAACTGAAAAGTTAAACTTAGGCTATAAACGAACAACTGCAAAAAGGTCGCTCGCCTTCAACGTCACCAGCACCGACAACTTTCTCAAACTTATTTTTAACGTTCAGTGAAAAGAATTTACACTGTATATGAATTTTAATCCACGCTATATGAACCGTTTCATATTAACTGGAATAAATATAAAACTAGAGCCAAACTAAAATTGAAATGAGACATTAGTAATAAATAGTATAGTGATTAAATGAAATAATCATAACTAAAGGACATATGAAAGCACGTATTGCTGTACATTTCGAAATAAGGTGCATTAAAGGTCAATAATTCCTTGATTAATTTGAACATTTTAATTGAAAATGTGTCAACAGCAGATCGAGCAAGTTTTTGGATATGGAAAGATTAAACTTATTTTAGTGAATAAAGCAGCACATTTCAGCTCGTTTTGTTAAGGTGGGTACACAATGTTATTTTATCCTTGCTTCTAGGAAATCCTCAATCTGTATACTTTCTAACAGCTTCATGTGGCTGTAAACATTTCATTTTAACTTGGCTTTAAGCACTATGCATCGTTAAAGTTTCACTTCCACTGTGACTAAGCCGGTAAATGTGGTGTGTACATGTAATAATCATATGAGTTTACCTTATGTTACGAACCCAGAGTCTCTGCATCATTAGGAAAGCGATATAAAACGAACACCTTCCCTCCAAAGACTTTTGTCTTTGAAACTGTACTTTGATCATCTTTGTTTTGAAGTTCCTTTAAAGCAAATCATTCATCTAAATAAATCCATAAAGTAAAGAAGTTACTATGTGTCAGGCATTACAGTAATAAATAAATGTAATATTTTTTCATGGAAGGTGTGTCAATGATTAAACCCATACAATGATGGTATATTGATCATCTTGAGTAAATACTTCTACATTAAAGACTTGATGCTGTTTCTATAGTGTCAAATAAACATTTTGCACCTTGTTTTGTTTCGGGGTGACACTCCTTTGGAAAGCTATTGACCTGTAAGGCGGGCTTTTGAAAGAACCCCATTGAATACAGTAATGGTACATATTTAATGTAAATATAAAAGTTTGTCCAAATAAACTTCCTCTATGATGTCATGTTCTCTGATGACTTTAGTACCATGCACAGTAATTCGTTGCAGGCTGCAGTAATCGAAACATGTTATTTGTAGATGGTCCCTCAGATACGGAATGACGACACTGAAAGGGGGCTCTGGGTGAGACTCGCGGGTTTTCTTATCAAGGCTCGTTCTTGTGAAGGTCTGTGATCGCTCTGCGGCTTCGAAAAAGGCGGATTGATTTGTTTTGGCTCGGAAAAAATGGCGGCGACATCAGCAGGACGAGGTCGAGGAAATAGTAATCGACTGAAAGCGGGAAATTCAAAAAACATTGGAAATACTGTTTTAGGAGCGGTTGAGCACGGCTGTTTCGTGAATGAATCAGACGTAGGTAGGTGGGCGGAAATGGATTACAGTGAAGAGAATGAAGAAGAAAATGAGGGAAAATTGAAGGGAGAGTTTTCAAAAAAGAGAGTCAGTCAGGTAAAAGGGAATAAAAGAATAAGAAATGAAAATGATGAGATTTCGGAAAGTGAGGAAGAAGGACATGAGCAAAATAAGAAGGAAATACATGATAATTTTATAGTCATAATACGATTCAATGATAAAGATCAAGAAAACATGAAGATAATCAACCCGTTTGTATTAACAAAACATCTGGCAAGTAAGATAGGGGAGATCTTATATGCTAAGGTCCTAAATGATGGAAATTTGTTGGTCAATTGTGCAAATGAAGATCAGTTTGAGAAAGCGATCAAAGTAAAAGAGATTGGAAAACTGAAAGTGATAAACACACAGAGGGTGGGAGCACGAAATGGTGGAGGATGCAAAGGAGTGATCACAGGGGTACCAATGAATGTAGGAATGGAAGAACTTAAGAGACATCTTAAAGGGGGGGAAATAGTGATTGCACAAAGATTAAAAACAACAAGAGAAGGAGTGAAAAAGGATAGTGAAACGGTATTGATTGAATTTGAGGGGGCAAATATGCCAAAAAAGGTATACCTTGGTTATATGAGCTACCCAGTGAGAATGTATGTACCAAAACCATTAAGGTGTTTTAACTGTCAGAGGTTTGGACACATAGCCAATAACTGTAAAGAGAATAAGAGATGTGCTAGATGTGGGGGCGAGCATGACTACGGAAAATGTGGAACAGGAGTGCAACCAAAATGTTGTAATTGTGGAGGAAGCCATAATGTGGCATATGGAGGATGTGAGGTGATGAGACAGGAAAATAAAATCCAGAAAATAAGAGTTGAAAGAAGGATCACATATGCAGAAGCAGCAAGAGTGTCAAGAGTACACGATAATATCACCATAGAACAAGCAGAATTGGGGGTGGAAGAGCAACAACAAAGAACAAGTGACAAGTTTTATGTGGACAAAAAGGACTTGGTGACGTTTATTGCAGGAGTGATAAACAGTACAGCTGAAGTTAAATCAAAAAATGATAAAATACAGCTGGTTGTCAAAGCGGCAGTAAATCATTTAGGACTAGTGGGACTGACGTGGGAAGAAGTGAGGGAGAACCTCACCAATCAGTCAAGCCAGGAAGCACCATGTATTGGTTAATATTAATGGTTATCATCTTACAATGGAATGCAAGAAGCTTACTGGCCAATGGCCAGGAATTCAAACATTTCATTAAAGACAGGAAAATAAATCCAGATGTAGTGTGTATCCAGGAAACTTGGTTAAAGCCAAATTTAGAGTTTGTGATTCATGGATATAGGAATAAGAAATGACAGAGAAAATGGGGGACGGGGAGGAGGAGGATGTGCTACATTTATTAAGCAAGATGTTCCATATAGGGTACTGGAAAAGGGAGAGGATCTAGAATACATTATGGTAGTATTGTGGGAAAGAGGGGAGGGAGTGGTTGTAATAAACTACTATAATCCTTGCAAAAGGTTGGAAGTAGATAAGTTATTAAGGATACAAGGAAATAATAGACACAAAGTAATATGGTGTGCAGATTTTAATGCTCACAGTAAAATATGGGGGGGTTCACATACAGATGTAAATGGAAGGGTAATAGAAGATTTGATGGATGATAAGGAATTAGTGTGTATAAATGACGGAAGAGGAACAAGAATAAATATAACAACAGGAAATGAATCGGCATTAGATATTACACTAGTGTCTAATCCCCTGGCTGGAATAAGTAACTGGCATGTTTGGAACGATACTACAGTGGGCAGCGATCACTACCCAGTATCATGCTCAGTGGGAGAGCGAGTGGAAATAAGACCAGGTGAAGGAATGCCAAAATGGGGTTTTAGAAGAGCAGATTGGGTAAAATTCCAGCAATTAAGTGAGGAATCATTATCAAGGATATACATTTCTGGAAATATAGACGAAACAAACAAACAAATAACATCAGCAATTATTATGGCAGCAGATGGATCTATTCCCAGGAGTAAACAAAGGAGGAATAAAAGACCGGTACCATGGTGGACAGAAGAATGTCGTCAAGCTGTTAAAAACAGGAATAGAGCGTTTAAACTAGTTAAAAACACCCATAACATGCAGCATTTGATTCAGTATAAAAAGGCACAGGCTAATGTGAGAAGAACAGTGCGTCAAGCTAAAAGGGCAAGTTGGAGGACATTTTGCAATGAAATAGGAAGATCAACACCTGTGGGTGAGGTTTGGGGAATGATAAAAAGGATGGGTGGAGTAAGGAGGGAATGGGAAATTCCAGTTATAATTACTGAGGAAGGTACAGCAATCTCCAATAAGGATAAGGCAGAAATAATGGTAAAAGCATTTGCAAAAATTCACAGTTCAGATAACTTGTCAGAAGTATGCAAAATGAGAAAGGAAAGAACAATGAATCAGCATCCAGGAGTGTTAGACTGGAGGGAAAAAACTGATGGTAAAATTGATGAACCTTTTAATATGGCAGAGTTGATGAGAGCAATAAATAAAGCTAAACCAACATATCCAGGAAAAGATCAGATATGCTATGTGATGCTAAAACATCTAGGGAAAGGAGCGCTCTTAAAGTTGCTGCACCTTTATAACAGAGTGTGGGAGGAGGGAAGATTACCGAATGCATGGAAAGAAGCAGTAGTCATTCCAATAAGAAAACCTGGCAAGGATTCTTCTAAACCCACAAGTTATAGGCCAATAGCATTAACATCAAATGTATGCAAAATTATGGAAAGGATGATAACAGAAAGGTTATCATACATACTAAGAAAAAGTAGAAAGCTAGCAAACTATCAAAGTGGTTTTAGGAAAGGGAGGAGTACCATGGATTCGGTTATAAGACTAGAAAATGAAATAAGAAAGGTTCAGGCAAATAAGGAATCAGTCATTACAGTGTTTTTTGATATAGAAAAAGCTTATGACATGATGTGGAAGGAAGGATTGTTGATAAAGTTGCACTTGATGGGTGTAGGTGGAAGAGTTTTTAATTGGATAAATACTTTTTTGTTTGGAAGAAAAATTGAAGTACGAATAGGGTCAGACATATCAAGTCAGTTCGATGTGGGCAATGGAACACCTCAAGGCAGTGTGATAAGTCCGCTACTTTTTATCATCATGATTGATGATGTCTTTTCAAAGGTGTCAATGGATATAGGGAGGTCACTGTTTGCGGATGATGGGGCTTTGTGGAAAAGGGGAAGGAATATGGAGCATGCAATCAGGAAAGTACAAGGAGCAATTGATGAGGTGGTGGAGTGGGGATATGATTGGGGGTTTAAGTTCTCAATAGAAAAAACTCAAACAGTCTTTTTCACCAAGAAACAAATTAAGGAAGGGATGAAGTTAAATATGTATGGGAAAGAATTAGAAAGGGTTGGAACATTCAAATTTTTGGGAGTTATTTTCGATTCACGGTTAACATGGGCAGATCATATAAAGAAAATAGAAGGAAAATGCAATAAAGTAATTAATGTGATGAGATGTTTGACAGGTAGGGAATGGGGAGCAAGTTGCTCTGCGTCAAAAACAATATATGTGGCATTGATTAGATCTGTGTTGGATTATGGCAGTGTAGCTTATGGGTCAGCAGCCAAATCTCTATTAAAGAAACTAGATAGGATCCAGGCACAGGCATTAAGAGTGTGTAGTGGTGCTTTTAAAACTTCACCAGTACCTGCACTGCAGGTAGAAATTGGAGAAATGCCGTTAGCATTAAGAAGGAGGCAGCTGATGACAAATTATTGGGCTAATTTGCAGGGTCATAATGATTTCCACCCCACAAAAGAAGTGTTGCAGGAGACATGGGAGAATGCAAGATACAACGGAGATAATTTTAGTAGAATAGGCAATGAGGTAGCAAGAGAATTTGGAGTATTTTATATGAAGATGAGCCCTACTGTAGTATATCCGATGGAGGCTCCATGGTTACTTGTTTGGCCTGATATTGACTGGTATTTGTTAGAATTAAAAAGGAAAGAAAAATATCAAACAGATTTGGTAAATGCATTTAAGTACCGTATAAATAAAGATTATAAAGAATTTGTACATGTGTATACAGATGGTTCTAAGGAACCTGAGACAGGAGTGACAGGGTATGGGGTGGCAATACCGGCTAAAGGAATAGGAATTAATAGAAGAACATCAGATTTTTTAGGAGTATATACAGTGGAAATGGTGGCAGTATTAGTTGCGTTAAGGTGGGTGGAAAAAACAAGACAAGAAAAGGTTCTGATATGCTCCGATTCATCCTCAGTCCTTGAGAGTTTAAGGTCTTTTCACTCAAAAAGCCGTCAAGATGTATTATATGAAGTCCTCCAGTCAGTAACAAGGATTACAAATCAAGGAGGACAGGTACAATTTATGTGGTTTCCAGCTCATGTAGGGGTGAAAGGGAATGAGCAGGTGGATGAATTGGCAAAAAGGGCTGTAAAGAAGGGAAATATAGAAATGCAAATTAAAATAAGTAAAGCAGAGGTCAAAAGTATCATCTGGGAAAAAATAACCAAATTTGGCAAGAAAGGTGGGACAGAGAGGAGAAAGGAAGGCATTTATATCAAATTCAAAAGAGTGTAAAAATAATTAGGTTAGGTGGTGGGCACAGGAGAGAGGAAACAGTAATGACAAGGTTAAGGCTGGGGCACGGTGCTCTAAACAAATCACTGAAAATGATAGGAAAACACGAGACAGGCTTATGTGAGTGGTGTCAGGAAGAGGAGTCAGTGGAACATATAATTATAAGATGTAGAAGGTATGAGGTACAGAGAGTGATGAGGAATAATTTGAGGGAATTAGGGGTGCAGGAATTAACTTTAAAAGGAGTGTTGAGCATAGGTGACAGAGCACAGGTTAGGGTATTGTTAACTTTCTTAAGGGAAACTGGTTTGTTTAATAGGTTATGAGGATAAAACAGGGATATGGGAAAGCGTGATGGGTAATGAATGAATGTGTGTGATAAGATTATTATTTTCTTTTATTTCTTTTGTTTCTTTTTATGTGGAAACTAGATTGTAAGCCTATTGTCTGATTCACACTCCGGAGCAGAAGGGGGCGGTAATGCACCAAAAGCTGGTTGCCAACCGCCGTTAAAAACAAAGAAGAAGAAGAAGATACGCGATGACGTCACTACACAGCATAGAGGTAAGCGTGTTTATCAGCTTCTTTAAAACGTCCGAGTTCTACAGAAAAATGTGTTGTAGTTTGTGCTTATAACAGTCGTAATGATAATTGACCGACAGTAGCCTTTTTACATGCAGATCAGCTTAGTTATTGAACAAGGAAGTCCGAATGTGCGAATATAAAACCAACTTTAACGTTACCCAGGTCAAATACCATGCTTAAACTAGCAAAAAGCAAGTTAAAAACTAATGAAACATGTTTTGCTACCATGGTTTGCCATGTTTTTTGGTTGTAACCACGGTTAATTTTCGTAAGGGATATTTTCATGTTATTTTATTTATTTTTATTTTACGTGAAAATGATTAGGCTATACTGTACGTTTAGCACACCACACAATACTGTGCGTTTCAATGCACTCCAGTAGACCTTAAATACATATGTTTTGTCAATGTTAAAATTATTATATATATATATATATCAATAAAAAAGTATGACAGACTTTTACTCTAGTCTTTATCAAAATTAAGCAAACAAAACAACAAATGTTTACTTTCACAAGCCGTCAAGTGCAGGCTCTTATAGTAAGCCGTCTCTTGCCTGGAGATTTAATCAAGTAACACAAAGTGTCGGGAAAGACACCTCTGGTCATTCCGTTGGGTCGTTTGTCCTGTCACAGATACTGTACGGACAGTCCGACCCAATACGGCTCAGTTTGTTGATGTTTTTTGCTCTGTCGGGCGGCAGAAATGTCTATGTAAACCATTCCGGGTCAACATCATGCTTTTCCAATGAATGGGGAAAGGATCGTTTTCCACTCGCCGACTCCGCCCACTTCTATGACGCGACACAGACCGAGTCTATTGTAAAACACTCTTAACCGTTTATAAAGAGGGTGGCCTAATATCCCAATTGTTTTGTTCCTGCGTTTGCTGACTAAAACATTTATCACAGCAGGCGACGAACATGTGAGGGAAAATATTCAGATCTGAGTGAATTTGTGTTTTTATATGTCCGTTCGTATGATTATTTTGATGTTTGGAGTGATAATGTTGCTGGTACTGAATGCTCTTTATCTTTAAAGGTTTTATAATTTGTCAGTTTCTGGACATACCAAAAATATGTGTTGGTTATCTAGTTAGTTTATACTAGTTGCTATGAATCAAACTAAAACAATATGCAAAGTAATGTCATTTTATGAGACGATCATATGTTTTAATAAAGAAGTTATATAGTCTTTCAGTAAATATCCTTACAAAGATAATCACTACCCACTTAACTATAGAAAGTGAGATGATCTGCAGCTGATCCTGAATGGCTTGTTTAATGAGTGTTTATAGTCTGAGGCTCATCAATATTATCAGCTGCTTAAAATCCTCTTTATTTCATGTCAATAGATCCTGTTTTCACCTCATTCATTATGCTGATGACTTCAGATCTGTTAATTGCCACATTAAGCTCATTTAATTCCTTCAACAGACTTAAGCAATCGACAGGCATCAGCTATTGTGACATTACAAGATATAACTTCAACAGCATTTATTCATTAATCTCTGATAAACCAAGTTTCATAGCTATAAAACACAAAACACTCAAATTAGTGGGTTATTTGTTTTTCTGTGTTTAGTCTTTAGTTTTTATCATTCTTTACATTGTTTATATTTGGTTTCCTTATAATTCTGGTGTTTATTCAATTATCAAATGTTCTGTATATCTTCATTTTTTTAAGTATTTCCTTGCTTGTTAATTTGGGGCAAATAAATGCAGGGATTAAATATGTGGTCAAATTGTTTATAAAAAGAGAGAAAAATAGCAATATGGTTTGCCCTGCACTGAAAAAGATAAATTAATAAAAATGCTTATAAAATAAGCAGAAACAACAAAATTCGTGATTTTTTTTCTACATAACTAATTTCTATTATGATCCGTATATTTACATTTGTAAAATTAAGTGAACATAATCATTGTGTGTTAGGAGTACTGTACATTCATAATTTTTGTTGACACAACTAAGCAGTGAATGCGTAGTTCCCAGCATGCTTTGCATGTGATCACATTAATAACTGAAAATAATTGTAATTGTAAGTGTTTTTAAGTAAAGAGAATTAGATGTTAGACTTGTTATACGTGTAATGGTGAGTTATTTTTTAGATTTAGAAGAGGTTTGGAGATTAGAATATGTTTTAAGGTTACCGCTGTGCTCATGCTTAAATGCTGGCGGCTTCAATGATAACTTGTTGATTCAGTGAACAATAACCGTGCTAAAGACAGTTCTGAGGTCAGCCGCCATCTAACACAGGAATTTAAATCTGTTATATTGGTTTAACAAAATTTTTATTTGTTTTAAATTAAGTATAAAACATTGAACAATGAACTGACAAAATTTACAGTGCTAGATATATAGATAATAGGTAAACATAAATGCTTAAAATGTGTGGTTTAATGCAGAGCATGTGAGCGGAGCTGAGCGGTGAGAATTTCCGCTCCCCGCTCACGTGGGTGTTCGCTCCCCCGCTCAAAGTCGGACCAGATCGCTCCGCTCAATTCCGCTCCCCGCTCATCTACACTTTCATCCCGCTCCGGTGAAATCGCTCCACGCTCGCTCAAATTTAAAATTACTCTGCATGCCTAAGACCTGCCGTTTTCAACCGAAGTCTTATGCCTCCGACACACTGTCTGCGTGGCAGACGTGGAGCGGGTTTGTTGCGTGACTGCTGCGGAAAAAATCCGCTTCACTTCTATTCTGTCGTGGAGCCGCAGTTGCGGCGTGGTTGGACCACACCTGATACGCGCGTATTCCGCAGGCAATGTGGCTGCTCTAATCTACGACGGCGTTTTAGTGCCACATAAAAAAAAAAAAAAATCTAAGATTACGAGATTAAACTCGTAATATTTCGAGAATAAACTCGAAACTACGAGAATAAAGTCGAAACTACGAGAAAAAAAGTCGAAATGTTACGAGAATAAAGTCGAAACACTTCGAGAATAAAGTCGAAACACTTCGAGAATAAAGTCGAAATATTTCGAGAATAAAGTCGTAATATTTCGAGAATAAAGTCGTAATATTTCGAGAATAAACTCGTAGTAATACGAGATTAAACTCCTAATATTTTGAGAAAAATCACAGAATTGCTAGAAACAATGGATGTGGAGGATTTGGTTAAATCCTACTTTAGATTAGGATTTAGCAATAAGGAAATTCTTTGTCTTTTGGCGCATCAGCACAGAGTTATAATTAGTAAAAGGACACTGCAGCGGTTATGTAGGAAACTTAATTTATTCAGAAGAAAAAATCAGACAGACATTGAGGAAATTGGCTCTTTTGTGCAGTCTGAGATGGCGACCAGTGGTCGATGGTTACATCTGCGTGCTATTCGAAGAGGATATGTTGTTTCTCAAGAGACTATGAGGATGGTGATCAAAGAAATCGACCCTGAAGGAGTTGAACTTCGGCGCGCTCGACGTCTCCGAATATGCCATAATGCCACAACGCGTTGGGACCCCGGCTGAAGTACTGGCGACGTCGTTATTTTTCTTCTGAATAAATTAAGTTTCCTACATAACCACTGCAGTGTCCTTTTACTAATTATAACTCCGTGCTGATGCGCCAAAAGACAAAGAATTTCCTTATTGCTAAATCCTAATCTAAAGTAGGATTTAACCAAATCCTCCACATCCATTGTTTCTAGCAATTCTATGATTTTCTCAAAATATTAGGAGTTTAATCTCGTATTACTACAAGTTTATTCTCGAAATATTACGACTTTATTCTCGAAATATTACGACTTTATTCTCGAAATATTACGACTTTATTCTCGAAGTGTTTCGACTTTATTCTCGTAACATTTCGACTTTATTCTCGTAACATTTCGACTTTATTCTCGTAACATTTCGACTTTATTCTCGAAGTGTTTCGACTTTATTCTCGTAACATTTCGACTTTATTCTCGTAGTTTCGAGTTTATTCTCGAAATATTACGACTTTAATCTCGTAATCTTAGATTTATTTATTTTTTTTATGTGGCACTAAAACGCCGTCGTACTAATCTGTTAACATGGGTGCGGAAAGGAAAATCAACACGCTGCAAACACGCACCGCGACGCGTCCGCCACGCAGCCTATATCCTATAAAGAACTCACAGCAACATCAGTCAAAATAGAACATATATATCACCACATTCCTGATCATGTTTAACATTATCATCTATTTTTTTGACAGGAATTGTGCACCTGTATGACCTGTCGGTTTGCTTTTGGAAATATTTAACGAACTCTCGTTACTGGAATATCTAACGAGAATTAAAATACTCCTTCACAACGAACGATTTTTAAAGTATAGGCTGATGGTTTTGTTAATTGTTGAAGGCACAGGTGAATTCAGGGTGGATTTGTGCATGCCCTAGGCTCGTGGTGTGAGCGGTATCGGAGCGGAACCGGAGCGAGACAGAGCGATCGCTCCAGCCTTTGGATAAAAACCCGCTCCGCGCTCCGACTATATTTTGCACGCTCCGCTCCTCGCTCGCTCCACGCTCCGCTCCGCTCACATGCTCTGGTTTAATGTAATAAAATAAATTAAGTAACTGATTTATTCTTGATTTTGACAGATCAGCTCCTCCTACTGAACAGTCATGTCACGGAAGCTCCTCCCACAACAATCACACCTTCAGTGAAGCTCCTCCCACAACAATCACACCTTCAGTGAAGCTCCTCCCACAACAATCACACCTTCAGTGAAGCTCCTCCCACAACAATCACACCTCCAGTGAAGCTCCTCCCACAACAATCACCCCTTCAATGAAGCTCCTCCCACAACAACCACAGCTTCAGTGAAGCTCCTCCCACAACAATCACAGCTTCAGTGAAGCTCCTCCCACTGCAGTTCAGCAATAAATGCTGGAATTTTCCATCAGTCTACAAGTGAAGACGAGCATCAGAGCATCATTTTGAAGTGAAATCTGCAGAGACAGAGTTTATTGAAGGACAGAGAGAACGTGAGATATCCAGAACCCTGCAGAATGAAACACACTGAAGAACAAACAGGTTTGTGTTTATTCTTGATTCTTTAGTAATGAGGCTGAAAAACAATAATAATATGAACTTTAAGCAGTTTTTGATTTATTTCAAAACAGTTTGATGTTCCTGTGGCTCAGTGGTTAGAGCATTGCGTTAGCAATTCGTTGTGGGTTCGATTCCTAGGGAACACACGTACTGACAAAAAAAAAATGTATAGCCTGAGTGCACTGTAAGTCGCTTTGGATAAAAGCGTCTGCTAAATGCATAAATGTAAATGTTTCAGTAGGAAAAATGTAAAAGCTGTACAATAATATAGTTGAAGCAGCAAATGACAAAGACACTTTGTATAAATTGGGTAAATTTTTATTTATTTGTTTATTTTTCAACATTAATTTATGTTTTTGTGCAGTTAATCAAAAATATGTATTATTGCCACAAAAACATGTCACAAAATTGTGCCTCTATTTTTTTTTAAATGTTTGATAATTATTAAGTAATAGTTACAATTTAGTTACTAATTTTTCAAAACATTTTACTGAAAACATCTTTTTTCTTTAATTTCAGAGTTGATTGAAGAAAACGAGGAGAATGAGGAACTGAATGAAGAGGAGAAACATGTCAAAACTGTAGAAAAACCTTTGAGTCGCTCTCAAACCAAACAGAACGATTTAAAGAAAAGAAGAGACAAGAAATCATTCACCTGCACTCAGTGTGGAACGAGTTTGACAAGCAAACAGAGTCTCAAGTTTCACATGAAGATCCACACTGGAGAGAAACCGTTCACATGTGATCAGTGTGGAACGAGTTTTAGACAATCACCAAACCTTAAGAGTCACATGAGGATCCACACTGGAGAGAAACCGTTCACATGTGATCAGTGCGGGAAGAGTTTCACACAATCATCAAACCTTAAGAGTCACATGATCATCCACACTGGAGAGAAACTGCATGAATGTGATCAATGTGGGAAAACATTTGTGTGTGCTTCAGGCCTGAAGAATCACCTGAAAGTTCATTCAAAGGAGAAACCACATTCATGCTCCTTGTGTGGAAAGAGTTTTTCACGGCTGCATAGTTTAAAAGTACATCAGAAGATACACACTGGTGTGAGAGAATATATGTGCTTTGAGTGTGAGAAGACTTTTATTACATCTAATCAACTGAAACTGCACCAGATGATCCACACTGGAGAGAAACCTTACAAGTGTTCACACTGCGACAAGAGATTCAGTCAGTCAGAAACCCTGAAAACACACGAGAGGATCCACACTGGAGAGAAACCTTACAAGTGTTCACACTGCGACAAGAGATTCAGTCATTCAGGAGACCTGAAATCACACGAGAGGATTCACACTGGAGAGAAACCGTATCACTGCACTGCATGCGGGAAGAGTTTCACTCAATCATCTAATCTACTCAAGCATAAGAAAAATATTCACAGTACTTTCAGCACTGACGCCTCGTCCTCACCAAACGTGACACAATAATGCGTCAAGCAATAAAATATCTTCTGTATAAATCTGTCCTAACAAAAAAACATCAACTTTAAAATGTTTGTGGGCTTCATGCCTGAGGAGTCACCTGAAAGTTCATTCAAAGGAGAAACCACATTCATGCTCTTTGTGTGGAAAGAGTTTTTCACAGCTGCATAATTTAAAAGCACATCAGAAGATACACACTGGTGCGAGAGATCATATGTGCTTTCAGTGTGAGAAGACTTTTATAACAGCTAAAGATTTGAAGAGGATTCACACTGGAGAGAAACCTTAAAAGTGAGATTCAGATCAAATCAAAGGAGTTCCTCCCCAAAGAACAATATCTAAGTTTTATTCTTGCATTTAATTTTGCTTCATGATATTAATGATATAATTGTGTTTTCTTATGAGTTTCATTCATTTATTTTAGTTTGTTTACTTCAGACTTTTATGAAGGAAAGTAGTGTTTTTTTGTGCAAAATGTTCTTCTTCTGGAAGCTGAAAAAGTAAAAAAAATATTAAACTGACATTATTTATCCCATTTTTTTGTTTGTTTTTAAATCAAGTAGATATTCTTCCATCTATGATGTATTTATAAAACCCATCAATATACTGCAGCATTGCAACTGATCCTTCTTTGCTTCTCTCATAAGTAGGGATTGGTACCAGAACCAGGTATAGTCCGTTTAAAATTAAGAAAAAACATTTTATTTAATAAAATTACCATATTATAAATGGTATCTTGTGAGTTGTGTTTCACTAAACACTTCTATATTGTATTACATAGCTAGTCTATGTTGCATCGTTGCTATTAACACCAGAAGAGAGATCTCTCGCACTTTAGAGCTGTGCGGTTAATGTCATTTTATTTTCGATTTTTGGTTTGGTGTCCAATGATAATGAAAACAAAATATTTGAGGTAAAGTGATTATTGCTGCATTCCGGCTACCTTTCCTTCACAGCTCTTTTGGTCCTCTCTAAAAGTCCAAACACAACATTGTAGGATCTCCGAGTGAATCAGACCGTGATAATGTGACCAGAGCTGAAACTGACCAAGAAGCTGAATTACACCGGAGACCCCGAGTCCACATTTAGGACCAAATAATCAGAGATATTTTCATGTGACGCCAGCGAGACTGAAGCTGAGTTTACATTTAAATAATTAATTCAGTTTCTTTTGTAGGCTATAGAAGTAAGGAGAGATCAATCAAGTTAGTTTTAATGTTTACTATTTTTTGTAGCTTATAATTTAGTAAACACACCTTTTTATTAATACCTTATCTTTATTTTATAACTTTTATCACCACATTTTATAAAAAAAAAATTGAGAAATTTTAAACAGAAAGTCCAAATTGCAAACATAATACTTAATGGCTTTCAGATATAGCTCTCTCTCTTTCTATATATATATATATATATATATTATTATGCAATTACAGTCAGCAGACAATTTCCTAATAAACAATTTCACCCCAAAACTGACTGAATGTCTACATCAGTAACTGTTTCAATGTTATTTTTCCGTGATGTGTTAATTACTTACAAGTGTAATCATGTTTTGTCCTTTTAATTTCAATTTGGCGCTTTTTTTGCTGATCTACCGTTGAGATCGGCTTGTGGCGATGACGTCATCACTCGCGCGCTCACACCAGGCACATCCTGATTTTGCTGAGTTAGATGTGTTCCTGGGTCAACATATATTGTTGACCCTGGGACAACATTTTAATCAAAAAATTTAATCTTGAACATTTCCCTACACCTAAACCTAACCTTAACCATGAGTAATCCCTAAAATCAGAGGAAATGATAGATGAATGACACTGATGTACAAGCAACAAACACTGATTATAAGCCTAAACTTCACAAAAATTATAAACTTGTTCTTCAAATCTGATTGGTTAATAACAAATGTTGTTCCAGGGTCAACAAAGATGTTGACCCAGGAACATGTGGCACTTGGTAAAATCAGGTTCTGCCTCACACCAGCCAGCGTCGCGTCTCGTGAGGTGAGCAGTTCGCGGTAGCCTACTTCACGTGTTTAAAAAAAAAACATAACGTATTAAAATATAGAGGGTAAACAACAGATAAGAAGAAAATAAAGAGGTTGTATACCTCCTGTTATTTCAAGTCAATCAGATCATTGCACGCTAAAATATGAGTCTCCATGTGTTCACACTGTCTGGCGGCCATTTTGAAAGATGTCTAAAAACTTTCACCAAAAGAGGAGCCCCTTAAATTTGCATTTTTTTTAGATGTTTAAGCCTGTATTTGGGGTAAGTTTCACTACTTATTGTAAAATTAAGAGATTAATGTTCAACATTTGGCATATTATAACCTGAAACTTGAATGTGGGAAATAATATCATATTAGATCTAAAAGATAGTTTTAGCAACCTAGCGCAGATGCTACAGAACACAGTTAACTGAATAGCTGTATAAGAGTGTGTGCTATGCTAATACATTACTTCATGTGCATTACTGTCTTGTACTTTTACATCCATAATATTATAAACTGACAGTTTATTGCTGGTCTGTCATTTTACAGTGCTGTCATTTTTTAAGAATTCATTATTTTAAGGTGAGCTCAGCATGGAACTAAAGATGGTGAATAACAATGCCGTTTGAAATGCCAAATAGGTCAGACCTGACCAAACGTGCCATCATGAAATGAATGGACAATGTTGACAAATTTCTCTGGGCATCCGATCTTAGGCAGAATGAGTCGGGGTCCAGTGTGAGAGTCAAAGTTTCCCGCAGACGGACATGACATGAAAGCGTTCTTAAATTTTAATGTGTTGTTTTTCCTTCTGGAGTATCAGTGAGCGTTCAATACTCAAAAATTCTGAAAAACCATAGAATTTGTGGGACCTGAAGGATTTTCTGAAGAACAGAAGGCAGTTTAACTGTTCAGGCCAAACAAGGGACTCATGAACAACTATCACTAAACAAAAAAAGAAAAACACAATTCTGGATCATTCAGATAACAGCTGATTGATTCAGACAATTGACTGATAAACAAGATGTTTATTAGATTCTGTACCCACTAAATTACTGGAAGAGTTGTTACCTGTAGCAGAAGAACCGCTTCTCAATATCATAAACTCCTCGTTATCTTTAGGTCACGTCCCAAAACCATTCAAGCTGGCGGTTATTAAGCCTCTTATTAAGAAACCAAAACTAGATCCTTGTGAACTGGCAAATTACAGTCCCATTTCAAATCTTCCGTTTATGTCAAACATTTTCGAAAAAGTTGTCTGCTCAACTGTGCTCCTTCTTGCGAAAAAAATTATATCTATGAAGAATTTCAATCAGGTTTTAGGCCCCGCCATAGCACAGAAACTGCACTTGTTAAAATTACAAATGACTTGCTTCTTGCATCAGATTAAAGCTGCATCTCATTGCTAGTTTTACTTGATCTTAGTGCTGCGTTCGACACTATAGATCATGACATACTCATGGACCGATTACAAAACTATACAGGTATTCAAAGGCAGGCTCTAAGATGGTTTAGATCCTACCTGTCCGATCGCTACCACTTTGTTTATTTAAACGGGGAGGCATCTCAATTATCACCAGTAAAGTATGGTGTACCACAAGGATCTGTCCGAGGTCCTCTGCTATTTTCATTTTACATGTTGCCCCTTGGTTATATTATTAGAAAATACAGGATTAGTTTCCATTGTTATGATGACACAACTATATATACACTCAACTTTTATTAAAATAAGCCTCTGAGTAATTTCTTTATGACAACCTGTTATCTGAACCTGAATGCAATTCTGATCGAGCCCTAAGAAGTCCGGACCTGACTGAGTGAGCACGGACACCGGGACAGGGGTCCTGAATCTTCTGATCACATCCATCCAGATACGAGGTAATAGCGGATTTGTTATTGTTTAATTGTTTGCGGATGCGAGAAATATGATTTAGAGGTTTTAGGGGTTCTGATCGGTATAACAAACTTAACATTGTCGTCAGAGTCTTACTTGGGATAAGGAGAAGAAGAACTGGACTGTTGCCCAGTGGTCCAAAGTCCTCTTTTCAGCAAGTTTTGTATTTCATTTGGAAACCAAGGTCCTAGAGTCTGGAGGAAGGGTGGAGAAGCTCATAGCCCAAATTGCATGAAGTCCAGGGTTAAGTTTCCACAGTATGTGATGATTTGGGGTGCAATGCCATTTGCTGGTGTTGGTCCATTGTGTTTTTGAAAACCAACGTCACTGCACCCGTTTACCAAGAGATTTTTTGTTTTCCACTTGCTTACTCCGCCCACATCTATGACGCGACATCAAGTCTATTGTAAAACACTCTTAAGCGTTTATAAAGAGGGTGGCCTAATATCCCAATTGTTTTGTTTATGCGTTTGCTGACTAAATCATTTATCACAGCAGGCGACGAGCATGTGAGGGAAAATATTCAGATCTGAGTTTTTATAAGTTCGATTGTTTGATTATTTTGGTGTTTGGAGTGATAATGTTGCTGGTACTGAATGCTCTTTATCTTTAAATGTTTTATAATTTGTCAGTTTCTGGACATACCAAAAATATGTGTTGGTGATCTAGTTAGTTTATACTAGTTGCTATGAATCAAACTAAAACAATATGCAAAGTAATGCCATTTTATGAGACGATCATATGTTTTAATGAAGCAGTTATATAGTCTTTCAGTAAATATCCTTACAAAAATATTCACTACCCACTTAACTATAGAAAGTGAGATGATCTGCAGCTGATCCTGAATGGCTTGTTTAATGAGTGTTTATAGTCTGAGGCTCATCAATATTATCAGCTGCTTAAAATCCTCTTTATTTAATTTCAATAGATCCTGTTTTCACCTCATTCATTATGCTGATGACTTCAGATCTGTTAATTGCCACATTAACCTCATTTAATTACTTCAACAGACTTAAGCAATCGACAGGCATCAGCTATTGTGACATTACAAGATATAACTTCAACAGCATTTATTCATTAATCTCTGATAAACCATGTTTCATAGCTATAAAACAAAACACTCAAATTAGTGGGTTATTTGTTTTTCTGTGTTTAATCTTTAGTTTTTATCATTCTTTACATTGTTTATATTTGGTTTCCTTCGATTATTCAATTATCACATTGTCTGTATATCTTCATTTTTTTATATATGTCCTTGCTTGTTAATTTGAGGCAAATAAATGCAGGGATGAAATATGTGGTCAAAATTTGTATAAAAAAAAATAGGAATATGGTTTGCCCTGCACTGAAAAAGATAAATTAATAAAAATGCTTATAAAATAAGCAGAAACAACAAAATTCATGATTTTTTATTTTTTTACATAACTAATTTCAATTATGATCCGTATATTTACATTTGTAAAATTAAGTGAACATAATCATTGTTTTTTAGGAGTACTGTACATTCATAATTTTTGTTGAGACAACTAAGCAGTGAATGCGTAGTTCCCAGCATGCTTTGCATGTGATCACATTAAATAATTGAACATAATTGTAATTTTAAGTAAAGAGAATTATATGTTAGACTTGTTATACGTGTAATGGTGAGTTATTTTGGAGATTAGAATATGTTTTAAGGTTACCGCTCTGCTCATGCTTAAATGCTGGCTGCTTCAATGATAACTTGTTGATTCAGTGAACAATAACCGTGCTAAAGACAGTTCTGAGGTCAGCTGCCATCTAACACAGGAATTTCAATCTGTTATATTGGTTCAACAAAATATTATTTGTTTTAAATTAAGTATAAAACATTGTACAATTAACTGACAAAATTTATAGTGCTAGATATATAGATAATAGGTAAACATAAATGCTTAAAATGGGTGATTTAATGTAATAAAATAAATTAAATTAAGTAACTGATTTATTCTTGATTTTGACAGATCAGCTCCGTCCACTGAACAGTCATGTCACGGAAGCTCCTCCCACAACAATCACAGCTTCAGTGAAGCTCCTCCCACAACAATCACTCCTTCAGTGAAGCTCCTCCCACACCAACCACACTTTCAGTGAAGCTCCTCCCACTGCAGTTCAGCAATAAATGCTGGAATATTTCCATCAGTCTACAAGTGAAGACGAGCATCAGAGCATCAGTTTGAAGTGAAATCTGCAGAGACAGAGTTTATTGAAGGACAGAGAGAACATGAGAGATCCAGAACCCTGCAGAATGAAACACACTGAAGAACAAACAGGTTTGTGTTTATTCTTGATTCTTTAGTAATGAGGCTGAAAAACAATAATAATATAAACTTTAAGCAGTTTTTGATTTGTTTCAGTAGGAAAAATGTAAAAGTTGTACAATAATATAGTTGAAGCAGCAAATGACAAAGACACTTTGTATAATTGGGTACATTTTTATTTATTTGTTTATATTCAACATTAATTTATGTTAGATAATTGTGCAGTTAATTAAACATATTTATTCTTTCTACAAAAACATGTCACAAAATTGTGCCTCTATTGTTTAAAAATGTTTGATAATTATTAATTAACTTACAATTTAGTTACTCCTTTTTCAAAACAGTTTACTGAAAATTATTATTTTTTCTTTAATTTCAGAGTTGATTGAAGAAAACGAGGAGAATGAGGAACTGAATGAAGAGGAGAAACATGTCAAAACTGTAGAAAAACCTTTTAGTCGCTCTCTTACCAAACAGAAAGATTTAAAAAAACAAGAGACAAGAAATCATTCACCTGCACTCAGTGTGGACCGAGTTTGACTAGCAAACAGAGTCTCAAGAGTCACATGAGGATCCACACTGGAGAGAAGCTGTATGAATGTGATCAATGTGGAAAGAGTTTCCCAAGCAAACAGAGTCTCAAGATTCACATGAGGATCCACACTGGAGAGAGACTGTTCACATGTGATCAGTGCGGGAAGAGATTCAGAGAACAAGGACACCTTAAGAGTCACATGATCATCCACACTGGAGAGAAACTGCATGAATGTGATCAATGTTGGAAAACATTTTTGAGGGCTTCAGGCCTGAAGAATCATCTGAAAGTTCATTCAAAGGAGAAACCACATTCATGCTCTTTGTGTGGAAAGAGTTTTTCACTGCTGCAGAATTTGAAAGTACATCAGAAGATACACACTGGTGTGAGAGAATATATGTGCTTTGAGTGTGAGAAGACTTTTATTACATCTGATCAACTGAAACGGCACCAGATGATTCACACTGGAGAGAAACCTTACAAGTGTTCACACTGCGACAAGAGATTCAGTCGGTCAGAAACCCTGAAAATACACGAGAGGATTCACACTGGAGAGAAACCTTACAAGTGTTCACATTGCGACAAGAGATTCAGTCAGTCAGAACGTCTGAAAATACAAGAGAGGATTCACACTGGAGAGAAACCTTACAAGTGTTCACACTGCGACAAGAGATTCAGTCAGTCAGGAGACCTGAAATCACACGAGAGGATTCACACTGGAGAGAAACCGTATCACTGCACTGCATGCGGGAAGAGTTTCAGACATTCATCTAATCTACTCAAGCATAAAAAAAATATGCACAGTATTTTCCAACACTGACGTCTCGTCCTCACCAAACGTGACACAATAATGCGTCAAGCAATAAAATATCTTCTGTATAAATCTGTCCTAACAAAAAAACATCAACTTTAAAATGTTTGTGGGCTTCATGCTTGAAGAATCACCTGAAAGTTCATTCAAACGAGAAACCACATTTATGTTCTTTATGTGGAACGAGTTTTTCACATCTGCAGAATTTAAAAGCACATCAGAAGATACACAATGGTGTGAGAGATCATATGTGCTTTCAGTGTGAGAAGACTTTTAAAATTATAATCTTGTTCTTCAAATCTGATTGGTTAATAACAATGTTGTTCCAGGGTCAACAAAGATGTTGACCCAGGAACATGTGGCACTTGGTAAAATCAGGTTCTGCCTCACACCAGCCAGCGTCGTGTCTCGCGAGGTGAGCAGTTCGCGGTAGCTTACTTCACGTGCTTAAAAAAACAACATAACGTATTAAAGTAAACAACAGAGAAGAAGAAAGTAAAGAGGGTAAACAACAAAGAAGAAGAAAGTAAGGAGGGTAGGAATTGGGAACAGGAGAGAGGAAATTGTGTTGATGAGGTTAAGACCAGATGTGTAAAGTACTTGAGTAAATGTAACTAATTACTGTACTTAAGAATCTTTTCGGATACTTTGTAGTTGTACCGAGTTTCAAAGATATTAACAGGTTTTACTCTCTACGTCAATACATTTCTGAATGAGTATCTGTTCTCTTTACTCAGCTACATTTAAAATTAAAGCTGCAAGCAGCGATGGAAGGGACCTCGCACCCGGCTCACCGCCGACCGGTGGCTTCAGAAAGACAGGGAACGGTGAGCAATATACATTTAAAAAGGTAAATATAGAGGAATATGTCAAAGTCATTATATGTACAAACCTGCTGCCAGCTGGTGGCGCCATGTCCATAACTGAACATTAACATGTAGATGTCTTCAGGCTAGCACTTTTTTAAAACATGGTACATTTTGTGCAGATTGAACATTGCATGTTTAAGCTAGTGTAAAACAAGTAAATTCCTGGAGCCAGCAGGTGGCGCTATGTCTATAACTAAACATTGGCACGTAGATGTCTTCAGGCCATGGCTCTTAAAAAACCTGTGAAGTTTGGTGCAGATTGGACATAGTATGTCTGAGTTAGCGTAAAGCCTGACACATCCTGTTGTCAACAGGTGGTGCTATGGTTACATCTGAATATTGGCCATTAGAGGTCTTCAGGCCAGGAATCTTACCAAATATGTGAAGTTTGGTGCAGATTGAACACAGTATGTTTGAGTTAGTGTAAAGCCTGACACATCCTTTTGTCAACAGGTGGCGCTATGGTTACATCTGAATATTGGCCTTTAGATGTCTTCAGGCCTGGAATCTTACCAAATATGTAAAGTTTGGTGCGGATTGGACAATGCATGTTTGATTTACTGTAAAACAATGGATTTCCTGTGGCCAGCAGGTGGCACTATATATATAACTGAACTGAAAATTTGGTATATGTCTTCAGACCAGTAATTTAAAAAAACATATGAAGTTTGGTGCAGATTGAACATTGCATGTTGAATTTGGTGTAAAACAAGTCATTTCCTGTAGCCAGCAGGTGGCGCTATGTCTATAACTAAACATTGGCACGTAGATGTCTTCAGGCCATGGCTCTTATCAAACCTGTGAAGTTTGTGGCAGATCGGATATTTTATGGCTGAGTTAGTGCAAAGCATGACATATCCTGTTGTCAGCAGGTGGCGCTATGTCTTTAACTAAACATTGGCACTTAGATGTCTTCAGGCCATGGCTCTTATCAAACGTGTGTAGTTTGGTGCAGATTGAACATAGCATGCTTGAGTTAGTGTAAAACAAGTAATTTCCTGTAGCCAGCAGGTGGCGCTATGTCTATAACTAAACATTGGCACGTAGATGTCTTCAGGCCATGGCTCTTATCAAACGTGTGAAGTTTGGGGCAGATTGGACATTTTATGGCTGAGTAACAACAGCTTCTATTCCCATGGCGAGACATCGAATTTTGTCACGCCGCCATGGTCACGCCCATTAGCGAAAACTCAAGCTCTTCGCAATATAACATCACAAAGGCCTTTAGATTAGACTGACCTAAATATTATGTTAATTTCATGAAATCTCTAGGAGGAGTTAGTTACAGAGTAAAACATGTCACTTCTTGTTGCCAGCAGGTGGCACTATGAATTTATATGAATATGGTCACTTAGATCTCTTCAGGTCAGGAGTCTTACCAAATATGTGAAGTTTGGTTCAGATTGGACATTGCATGTTTAAGATAGTGTAAAATAAGTCATTTCCTGTTGCCAGCAGGTGGCGCTCTAATTATAATTAAATATTCGTGTTTAGATGTGTTCGGGCCTGGATTCTTATCGAACGTGTGAAGTCTGGGGCAGATCGGACATTGTATGGCTGAGTTACAATAACTTTTATTCCTTTGGCGAGACATCGAAATTTGTGATGCCGCCATGGACACGCCCTTTAACGAAAACTCTAGATCTTCGCAATTTAACATCACAAAGGCCTTTAGGTTAGACTGACCTAAATATTATGTTTATGTCATTAAATCTCTAGGAGGAGTTAGTTACAGAGTAAAACATGTCACTTCCTGTTGCCAGCAGGTGGCGCTATGACTATAACTGAATATGGTCACTTAGATCTCTTCAGGTCAGGATTCTTATCAAACATGTGAAGTATGTTGTAGATCGGACATAGCATGCCTGAGATATAACAACTTCCTGTTTCATGGCGAAACATCAAAATTTGACAGGACGCCACGGACATGCCCTCCGATGAAAACTCTAGATCTTCGCAATTTAACGTCACAAAGGGCTTTAGATTACACTGACCAATTTTGGCGTTCATCTGAATAAATCTCTGGGAGGAGTTCGTTAAAGTATGACACCTGAAAATGGCAAAAATGACACAAAATATGATGAGAAAATTCAAAATAGCCGACTTCCTGTTGGGTTTCTGATTTCGTACCTGGAGACTTTTGTGTAGGTATTGTTAAGTTACATAAGTGTACCGATTTTCGTACATGTACGTGAAACGTAGCTCGAGGCGCACTCTGCTGAATATTTATAGGTGGCGCTGTCGAGCCATTTTGCCACACCTACTTCTGAAACCCATATAAGACGTAAATTTTCACCAGTTCTGATGCGTGTGCAAAGTTTCCTGACTTTTCGAGCATGTTTAGGCCCTCTAAAATGCGATTAAGTTTGGAGAAGAAGAAGAAGAAGAAGAAGAAGAAGAAGAAGAAGAAGAAGAAGAAGAAGAAGAAGAAGAAGAATAAACGGAGCAGATTCAATAGGGTCCTCGCACCATCGGTGCTCGGTCCCTAATTAAAGCTGCAAGCAGCGATGGAAGGGACCTCGCACCCAGCACCGCCGACCGGTGGCTTCAGAAAGAAAGGGAACGGTGAGCAATATGCATTTAAAAAGGTAAATATAGAGGAACGTGTCATAGTCATTTATATGTGTCAAACCTGCTGCCAGCTGGTGGCGCTATGTCCATAACTGAACATTAACATGTAGATGTCTTCAGTCTAGCACTTTTATCAAACATATGAAGTTTGGTGCAGATTGAACATAGTATGTTTGAGTTAGTGTAAAGCCTGACACATCCTGTGGTCAACAGGTGGCGCTATGATTATATCTGATTTTTGTTCTTTAGGTGTTTTCAGGTCAGGACTCTTACCAAATATGTGAAGCTTGGTGCAGATTGAACATTGCATGTTTAAGATAGTGAAAAAGACATTTCCTGTTGCCAGCAGGTGGCGCTCTAATTATAATGAAATATTCGTATTTAGATGTGTTCAGGCCTGGATTCTTATCGAACGTGTGAAGTCTGGGGCAGATCGAACATTGTATGGCTGAGTTACAACAACTTTTATTCCCATTGCGAGACATCGAAATTTGTGATGCCGCCATGGACACGCCCTTTAATGAAAACTCTAGATCTTTGCAATTTAACATCACAAAGGCCTTTAGATTAAACTGACCTAAATATTATGTTTATGTCATTAAATCTCTAGGAGGAGTTAGTTACAGAGTAAAACATTCCACTTCCTGTTGCCAGCAGGTGGCGCTATGACTATAACTGAATATGGTCACTTAGATCTCTTCAGGTCAGGATTCTTATCAAACATGTGAAGTTTGGTGTAGATCGGACATAGCATGCCTGAGATATAACAACTTCCTGTTTCATGGCGAAACATCAAAATTTGACAGGACGCCACGGACACGCCCTCCGATGAAAACTCTAGATCTTCGCAATTTAACGTCACAAAGGGCTTTAGATTACACTGACCAATTTTGGTGTTCATCTGAATAAATCTCTGGGAGGAGTTTGTTAAAGTATGACACCTGAAATGGCAAAAATGCTACAAAATATGACGAGAAAATTCAAAATAGCCGACTTCCTTTTGGGTTTCTGATTTTGTACCTGGAGACTTTTTTTCGTACATGTACGTGAAACGTAGCTCGAGGCACACTCCGCTGAATATTTATAGGTGGCGCTGTCGAGCCATTTTGCCACACCTACTTCTGAAACCCATATCAGACGTAAATTTTCACCAGTTCTGACGCGTGTGCAAAGTTTCCTGACTTTTCGAGCATGTTTAGGCCCTCTAAAATGCGATTAAGTTTGGAGAAGAAGAAGAACAAGAAGAAGAATAAGAATAATAAACGGAGCAGATTCAATAGGGTCCTCGCACCATCGGTGCTCGGTCCCTAATAAACGGAGCAGATTCAATAGGGTCCTCGCACCATCGGTGCTCGGTCCCTAATAAACAACACAGATACAATTACGACTAGTCATAATTGTAATATAGATATCTGGAATTACAATTGTGACTATCCGAAATTATATTTATGGATAGTCAAAAAAAAGTTTTAAATGTTAAAAGGGCTTGCCATAGAAAGAATCGTTTTCCACTCGCCGACTCCGCCCACATCGATGACGCGACACCCACCGAGTCTATTGTAAAACACTCTTAACCGTTTATAAAGAGGGTGGCCTAATATCCCAATTGTTTTGTTTCTGCATTTGCTGACTAAAACATTTATCAGAGCAGGCGACGAGCATGTGAGAGAAAATATTCAGATCTGATTGAATTTGTGTTTTTATATTCCGTTTCGTATGATTATTTTGATGTTTGGAGTGATAATGTTGCTGGTACTGAATGCTCTTTATCTTTAAATGTTTTATAATTTGTCCGTTTTTGGAAATACCAAAAATATGTGTTGGTTATCTAGTTAGTTTATACTAGTTGCTATGAATCAAACTAAAACAATATGCAAAGTAATGCCATTTTATGAGACGATCATATGTTTTAATAAAGAATTTATATAGTCTCTCAGTAAATATCCTTACAAAAATAATCACTACCCACTTAACTATAGAAAGTGAGATGATCTGCAGCTGATCCTGAATGGCTTGTTTAATGAGTGTTTATAGTCTGAGGCTCATCAATATTATCAGCTTCTTAAAATCCTCTTTATTTCATGTCAATAGATCCTGATTTCACCTCATTCATTATGCTGATGACTTCAGATCTGTTAACTTAATTGCCACATTAAGCTCATTTAATTACTTCAACAGACTTAAGCAATCGACAGGCATCAGCTATTGTGACATTACAAGATTTAACTTCAACAGCATGTATTCTTTAATCTCTGATAAACCATGTTTCATAGCTATAAAACACAAAACACTCAATTAGTGGGTTATTTGTTTTTTCTGTTTTTAGTCTTTAGTTTTATCATTCTTTACATTGTTTATAGTTGGTTTTCTTCGATTATTCAATATTCAATTATCAAATTTTCTGTATATCTTAATTTTTTATATATATGTCCTTGCTTGTTAATTTGAGGCAAATAAATGCAGGGATGAAATATGTGGTCAAAATTTGAGAGATAAAGATAAATCAATAAAAATGCTAATAAAATATGCAGAAACAACTAAATTCGTGATTTTTATTCTACATAACTAATTTCTATTATGATCTGTATATTTACATTTGTAAAATTAAGTGAATATAATCATTGTTTTTTTAGGAGTACTGTACATTCATAATTTTTGTTGACACAACTAAGCAGTGAATGCGTAGTTCCCAGCATGCTTTGCATGTGATCACATTAATAACTGAAAATAATTGTAATTTTAAGTGTTTTTAAGTAAAGAGAATTATATGTTAGACTTGTTATACGTGTAATGGTGAGTTATTTTGGAGATTAGAATATGTTTTAAGGTTACCGCTGTGCTCATGCTTAAATGCTGGCGGCTTCAATGATAACTTGTTGATTCAGTGAACAATAACCGTGCTAAAGACAGTTCTGAGGTCAGCCGCCACCTAACACAGGAATTTAAATCTGTTTATATTGGTTCAACAAAATATTATTTGTTTTAAATTAAGTAAAAACATTGTACAATTAACTGACAAAATTTACAGTGCTAGATATA
Organism: Schizopygopsis pylzovi; assembly: GCA_027422435.1. Lineage (NCBI taxonomy): Eukaryota > Metazoa > Chordata > Actinopteri > Cypriniformes > Cyprinidae > Schizopygopsis > Schizopygopsis pylzovi. The sequence continues at coordinate 3,751,968 of CM049825.1, read as the reverse complement.
TAGATAATAGGTAAACATAAATGCTTAAAATGTGTGATTTAATGTAATAAAATAAATTAAATTAAGTAACTGATTTATTCTTGATTTGACAGATCAGCTCCTCCTACTGAACAGGCATGTCACGGAAGCTCCTCCCACAACAATAACACCTTCAGTGAAGCTCCTCCCACAACAATCACACCTTCAGTGAAGCTCCTCCCACAACAATCACACCTTCAGTGAAGCTCCTCCCACAACAATCACACCTCCAGTGAAGCTCCTCCCACAACAACCACAGCTTCAGTGAAGCTCCTCCCACAACAATCACAGCTTCAGTGAAGCTCCTCCCACACCTTCAGTGAAGCTCCTCCCACAACAATCACATCTTCAGTGAAGCTCCTCCCACTGCAGTTCAGCAATAATGCTGGAATATTTCCATCAGTCTACAAGTGAAGACGAGCATCAGAGCATCAGTTTGAAGTGAAATCTGCAGAGACAGTTTATTGAAGGACAGAGAGAACGAGAGAGATCCAGAACCCTGCAGAATGAAACACACTGAAGAACAAACAGGTTTGTGTTTATTCTTGATTCTTTAGTAATGAGGCTGAAAAACAATAATAATATGAACTTTAAGCAGTTTTTGATTTATTTCAAAACAGTTTGATGTTCCTGTGGCTCAGTGGTTAGAGCATTGCGTTAGCATTCGTTGTGGGTTCGATTCCCAGGGAACACACGTACTGACAAAAAAAAAATGTATAGCCTGAGTGCACTGTAAGTCGCTTTGGATAAAAGCGTCTGCTAAATGCATAAATGTAAATGTTTCAGTAGGAAAAATTTAAAAGCTGTACAATAATATAGTTGAAGCAGCAAATGACAAAGACACTTTGTATAAATTGGGTACATTTTTATTTATTTGTTTATTTTTCAACATTAATTTATGTTTTTGTGCAGTTAATCAAACATATGTATTATTGCCACAAAAACATGTCACAAAATTTTGTCTCAATTTTTTTTTAATGTTTGATAATTATTAAGTAATAGTTACAATTTAGTTACTAATTTTTCAAAACATTTTACTGAAAACATATTTTTTCTTTAATTTCAGAGTTGATTGAAGAAAACGAGGAGAATGAGGAACTGAATGAAAAGGAGAAACATGTCAAAACTGTAGAAAAACCTTTGAGTCGCTCTCAAACCAAACAGAACGATTTAAACAAAAGAAGAGACAATAAATCATTCACCTGCACTCAGTGTGGAACGAGTTTGACAAGCAAACAGAGTCTCAAGTTTCACATGAGGATCCACACTGGAGAGAAACCGTTCACATGTGATCAGTGCGGGAAGAGTTTCAGAAAATCATCAAACCTTAAGAATCACATGAGGATCCACACTGGAGAGAAACCTTACACATGTGATCAGTGCGGGAAGAGTTTTAGACAATCATCAACCCTTAAGAGACACATGATCATCCACGCTGGAGAGAAACCGTTCACATGTGATCAATGTGGAAAATTTTTTTGATGACTTCAAGTCTGAAGAGTCACTTGAAAGTTCATTCGAAGGAGAAACCACATTCATGCTCTTTGTGTGGAAAGAGTTTTTCACGGCTGCAGAGTTTAAAACTACATCAGAAGAGACACACTGGTGTGAGAGAATATATGTGCTTTGAGTGTGAGAAGACTTTTATTACATCTAATCAACTGAAACTGCACCGATGATCCACACTGGAGAGAAACCTTACAAGTGTTCACACTGCGATAAGAGATTCAGTCAGTCAGAACATCTGAAAACACACGAGAGGATTCACACTGGAGAGAAACCTTACAAGTGTTCACACTGCGACAAGAGATTCAGTCGGTCAGAACATCTGAAAACACACGAGAGGATCCACACTGGAGAGAAGCTGTATGAATGTGATCAATGTGGAAAGAGTTTCACAAACAAACAGAGTCTCAAGATTCACATGAACATCCACACAGAGAGAAACCGTTCACATGTGATCAGTGTGGGAAGAGTTTCACACGATCATCAAACCTTAAGAATCACATGATCATCCACTCTGGAGAGAAACTGCATGAATTGATCAATGTGGAAAAACATTTTTGATGACTTCAAGCCTGAAGAATCACCTGAAAGTTCATTCAAAGGAGAAACCACATTCATGCTCCTTGTGTGGAAAGAGTTTTTTCACGGCTGCATAATTTAAAAGTACATCAGAAGATACACACTGGTGTGAGAGAATATATGTGCTTTCAGTGTGAGAAGACTTTTATTACATCTACAGAATTGAAACGGCACGAGAGGATTCACACTGGAGAGAAACCTTACAAGTGTTCACACTGCGACAAGAGATTCAGTCAGTCAGAAACCCTGAAAACACATGAGAGGATCCACACTGGAGAGAAACCTTACAAGTGTTCACACTGCGACAAGAGATTCAGTCAGTCAGGAATCCTGAAATCACACGAGAGGATCCACACTGGAGAGAAACTTTACAAGTTTCACACTGCGACAAGAGATTCAGTCGGTCAGGAATCCTGAAATCACACGAGAGGATTCACACTGGAGAGAAACCGTATCACTGCACTGCATGCGGGAAGAGTTACAGTCATTTATCTAATCTACTCAAGCATAAGAAAAATATTCACAGTACTTTCCAGCACTGACACCTCGTCCTCACCAAACGTGACACAATAATGCGTCAAGCAATAAAATATCTTCTGTATAAATCTGTCCTAGTAAAAAAACATAAACTTTAAAATGTTTGTGGGCTTCAAGCCTGAAGGGTCACCTGAAAGTTCATTCAAAGGAGAAACCACATTCATGCTCTTTGTGTGGAAAGAGTTTTTTACATATGCACGGTTTAAAAGCACATCAGAAGATACACACTGGTGTGAGAGAAGGTTCAAGGTTCTTTATTATTTGTCACATACACAATCATACAGGGTATAATAAGTAGTGAAATGTTAGTCAGGACAGGTCCGCTCAATGGAAAGTGCAAAAAATTTTTAAAATAAAAATAACATAAAAGCAATAAAAACTATGAAACAAAACACGAGAGAGTATATATATATAAATATGGTGAGAATGAAATAAGAAACAAATAATTAAATAAAATAAGGAGTAAGATGTGCAATGAGATAAAGTGTGCAGTGCAAGAGAATGTGCAAATAGGTTGTACCGGGAATGTACACAAAGCAGCAGTGTGGATGATGGGGAATAATTTGCACTGAAAACGATAAATCAATACAAATGCTTATAAAATAAGCAGAAACAACAAAATGTATGATTTTTTTTTCTAAATAACTAATTTCTATTATGATCCGTATATTTATATTTGTAAAATTAAGTGAACATAATCATTGTTTATTAGGAGTACTGTACATTCATAATTTATGTTGACACAACTAAGCAGTGAATGCGTAGTTCCCAGCATGCTTTGCATGTGATCACATTAAATCATTGAACATAATTGTAATTTTAAGTGTTTTTAAGTAAAGAAAATTATATGTTAGAGTTGTTATACGTGTAATGGTTAGTAATTTTGGTGATTAGAATATGTTTTAAGGTTACGCTGTGCTCATGCTTAATTGCTGGCGGCTTCAATGATAACTTGTTGATTCAGTGAACAATAACCGTGCTAAAGACAGTTCTGAGGTCAGCCGCCATCTAGCACAGGAATTTCAATCTGTTATATTGGTTCAACAAAACATTAGTTGTTTTAAATTAAGTATAAAACATTGTACAATTAACTGACAAAATTTACAGTGCTAGATATATAGATAATAGGTAAACATAAATGCTTAAAATGTGTGATTTAATGTAATAGATTAAATTAAGTAACTGATTTATTCTTGATTTTGAAAAACCTACTGAACAGTCATGTCACGGAAGCTCCTCCCACACCAATCACAGCTTCAGTGAAGCTCCTCCCACAACAATCACATCTTCAGTGAAGATCCTCCCACAACAATCACATCTTCAGTGAAGCTCTTCCCACTGCAGTTCAGCAATAAATGCTGGAATATTTCCATCAGTCTACAAGTGAAGATGAGCATCAGAGCATCAGTTTGAAGTGAAATCTGCAGAGACAGAGTTTATTGAAGGACAGAGAGAACATGAGAGATACAGAACCCTGCAGAATGAAACACACTGAAGAACAAACAGGTTTGTGTTTATTCTTGATTATTTAGTAATGAGGCTGAAAAACAATAATAATATAAACTTTAAGAAGTTTTAGATTTGTTGCAGTAGGAAAAATGGTAAAAGCTGTACAATAATATAGTTGAAGCAGCAAATGACAAAGACACTTTGTATAAATTGGGTACATTTTTATTTATTTGTTTTTTTTTTCAACATTAATTTATGTTTTTGTGCAGTTAATCAAAAATATGTATTATTGCTACAAAAGCATGTCACAAAATTGTGCCTCTATTGTTTAAAAATGTTTGATAATTATTAAGTTGTATAAGTTTGTATAAGTATTAAGTTTGATAATAGTTGAAATTTAGTTTAGTAGAAAAACAGGTTACTGATTTTTTTTTTTTTTCAGAGTTGATTGAAGAAAACGAGGAGGATGAGGAACTGAATGAAGAGGAGAAACATGTCAAAACTGGAGAAAAACCTTTGGGTCGCTCTCAAACCAAACAGAAAGATTTAAAGAAAAGAAGAGACAAGAAATCATTCACCTGCACTCAGTGTGGAACGAGTTTGACAAGCAAACAGAGTCTCGAGGTTCACATGAGGATCCACACTGGAGAGAAACCGTTCACATGTGATCAGTGCAGGAAGAGTTTCACACAACAAGGACACCTTAAGAGACACATGAAGATCCACACTGGAGAGAAACTGCATGAATGTGATCAATGTGGGAAAACTTTTTTGATGACTTCAAGCCTGAAGAGTCACCTGAAAGTTCATTCAAAGGAGAAACCACATTCATGCTCTTTGTGTGGAAAGAGTTTTTCACATATGCACGGTTTAAAAGTACATCAGAAGAGACACGCTGGTGTGAGAGATCATATGTGCTTTCAGTGTGAGAAGACTTTTATTACAACTACAGAATTGATACAGCACCAGATGATTCACACTGGAGAGAAACCTTATACGTGTGATCAGTGTGGTACGAGTTTTAGACAATCGGCCAGACTTAAGCAACACATATACATCCACACTGGAGAGAAGCTGTATGAATGTGATCAATGTGGAAAGAGTTTCACAAACAAACAGAGTCTCAAGATTCACATGAGGATCCACACTGGAGAGAGACTGTTCACATGTGATCTGTGTAGGAAGAGTTTCACACGATCATCAACCCTTAAGATGCACATGAACATCCACACTGGAGAGAAACTGCATGAATGTGATCAATGTGGGAAAACATTTTTGATGACTTCAAGCCTGAAGAGTCACCTGAAAGTTCATTCAAAGGAGAAACCACATTCATGTTCTTTGTGTGGAAAGAGTTTTTCACTGCTGCAGAATTTAAAAGTACATCAGAAGAGACACACTGGTGTGAGAGAATATATGTGCTTTGAGTGTGAGAAGACTTTTATTACAGATGGAGATTTGAAACGGCACCAGATGATCCACACTGGAGAGAAACCTTACAAGTGTTCACACTGCGACAAGAGATTCAGTCAGTCAGATCAACTGAAATCACACGAGAGGATCCACACTGGAGAGAAACCGTATCACTGCACTGCATGCGGGAAGAGTTTCAGTCATTCATCTAATCTACTCAAGCATAAGAAAAATATTCACAGTACTTTCCAGCACTGACGCCTCGTCCTCACCAACCGTGACACAATAATGCGTCAAGCAATAAAATCTCTTCTGTATAAATCTGTCCTAACAAAAAACATCATCTAAAGTCCCCATGAACAAAGTTCATCTTCAAGACCAGCAGTTTCAACTTTAAAATGTTTGTGGGCTTCAAGTCTGAAGAGTCACCTGAAAGTTCATTCAAAGGAGAAACCACATTCATGCTCTTTGTGTGGAAAGAGTTTTTCACTGCTGCAGAATTTAAAAGCACATCAGAAGATACACACTGGTGCGAGAGATAATATGTGCTTTGACTGTGAGAAGACTTTTATTACATCTTAATACTTGAAGAGGATCCACACTGGAAAGAAACCTTATAAGTAAGATTCAGTTCCTCCCCAAAGAACAATATCTAAAAGTTGTATTCTTGCATTTAATTTTGCTTCATGATATTAATGATATCATCTCATGAGTTTCATTCATTTTGTTAGTTTGTTTACTTTAGACTTTTATGAAGAAATGTAGTGTTTTTTTGTGCAAAATGTGCAACATGTTCTTGTTCTGGAAGCTGAAAAAGTAAATAAATATTAAACTGCCATTTTTGTATCCCTTTTTTCTTTAATCAATAGGGATTGGTACCAGAAAATATTAAAAAATAATTAAAATTAAGAAAAAAATATTTTATTTAATAAAATTACCATTATAAATGGCATCTTGTGAGTTGTGTTTCACTAAACACTTCTATATTGTATTACATAGCTAGTCTATGTTGCATCTTTGCTATTAACACCAGAAGAGAGATCTCTCTCGCACTTTAGAGCTGTGCGATTAATGTAATTTTATTTTCGATTTTGTGTTTGGTTTCCAAGGATTATGAAAACAAAATATTTGAGGTAAAGTGATTATTGCTGCATTGCGTCTACCTTTCCTTCACAGCTCGTTTGTTCCTCTCTAAAAGTCCAAACACAACATTGTAGGATCTCCGAGTGAATCAGACCGTGATAATGTGACCAGAACTGAACCTGACCAAGAAGCTGAATTAGGAGTCCACATTTAGGACCAAATAATCAGAGATATTTTCATGTGACGCCAGCGAGACGGAAGCTGAGTTTACATTTAAATAATTAATTCAGTTTCTTTTGTAGGCTATAGAAGTAAGGAGAGATCAATCAAGTTAGTTTTAATGTTTACTATTTTTTGTAGCTTATAATTTAGTAAACACACCTTTTTATTAATACCTTATCTTTACTTTATAACTTTTATCACCACATTATATTAAAACTTTTTTGAGAAATTTAAAACAGAAAGTCCAAATTGCAAACATAATACTTAATGGCTTTCAGATATAGCTCTCTCTCTCTTTATATATATATATATATATATATATATATATATATATATATAATAATACTTATGCAATTACAGTCAGCAGACAATTTCCTAATAAACAATTTCACCCCACAACTGACTGAGACTAATGACTGAATGTCTACATCAGTAACTGTTTCAATGTTATTTTTCCGTGATGTGTTAATTACTTACAAGTGTAATCATGTTTTGTCCTTTTAATTTTAATTTGGCGCTTTTTTGCTGATCTACCGTTGAGATCGGCTTGTGGCGATGACGTCATCACTCGCGCGCTCACACCAGGCACGTCCTGATTTTGCGCCTGTAAAACTATCTACCTTTCACGCTCAAGCCTTGTTGGCTTGGAAATTGATTTACAAAAACAACTTCTCTCCGCAGCGTTACTTTATTTGGAACAATCGTTGTATTCTGTATAAGCACAAAAGTATTTTTTTGAAAAACTGGTTTGATAAGGGTATTGTTTTAGTGTCTCATTTGTTTAACACTCAAGGGTATCTTATGACTTATGAGGAGTTTCTTGTGCACTTTAATTTTCCTGTGACTCCCAAGGAATTCTCTCTTGTTTTCTCTGAAATTAATTCGTGTATTGTTTCCTTATTTAGAGATGTGAAATTGGTTGATATGCCCATAGTCAATCTAGCGAATACAATATGTGGTAAAATATGTTTTTTCACAGACTAAAAACAACAAATCTATTCGCTCTCTATTTTTAAAGGAGGTTGCTACTAAGCCTCGCTCTATATCTTATTTGTCTACATTTGTTAGAATCCCTACGTGGGAAAGTGTTTGGTTATTACCTCATACGTTTTTTGTTACAAACAAGGTAAAATAAAATTTATTTCAATTTATTCTATCCTGTTAAACATTTTCTTAGTAAGTTTAAGAAGGATATTGACGTTAACTGCTCTTTTTGCTCTTTACACTTGGAAACTACCTCACATCTTCTGGCACTGTAGTTTTGTGAAAAAGTTATGGTATGATGTCTCAGTATTTATCTCAGAAAAGGTACTCTCTAACTTTATTTAGCATTTTGAAAATGTAGTTTTTGGATATTTTATTCAAGATAATGTGAATAACAAAGCGTTTGTCATTAATCTACTTGTTTTATTAGTTACAGGGTTCGTACGGTCATGAAAAACCTGGAAAAGTCATGGAATTTTAAAACCGCAATTTCCAGGCCTGGAAAAGTTTTGGAAAAATAAATAAACCCAGAAAGTTTTGGAAAAGTCATGGAAATCTATTTTACAAATCTCTGTGTAATACAATTATATTTATTCAGGTCCTGCATTTCGGTACGGGATTGCGCATGGGCTATATCGCATATTTCTACTCTTTCCCGCAACTTTCGACTTTAAAATGATGGATATTCACACATTTATTTAATAGCCTATAGCTTGTAGGCTGATGAGTAAATAGATCCACACAGAATATCAAATCGGTCATTTTAAAACGGATTCATCAGCTGTGTTTTCTCTCTTTGACTTTCTCTGAAAACACATAATCAGCGCATCTCATCTGCACTAAAGAGCTGCACGGTGCGATACAAGTCTTTCTCTGGCATTTTGGTACAGTTGACAGGATTGTCACGTGCCTAATCGGGTCATTGTTGCATTGTCACTAAAATGTAGCCTATTATTTATTTGCACGTCTTTTTAAGCCGTTCTGTACTCGCGCGCTCCAGAGGCGGTTTCCGCTGCACTCAGTCATGTCCAAATGGCGTCCATATAAAGCCGCCTTGCGAGTACCAAATTGACTTTGGTACCAAACAAGCTCAGTAGAATCCTGCACGGGCCTCAAACATACGCCCCAGTCCAATCCTTGTTCAGCAGATTATCAGAATTACCTTCCCAAGTCCGACTAGAGCCCATGTCTTTCTTTCTCTCTTCCCCATTACACAGCTGCTGTTCTAGCCATTAAAATAGTTCAGTCTCGGTTTTAATGGCAAAGCGTATTTCGTTTCTTTATTAAGTTAATTTAGAAATATGTTTGGAAAATGTATTTGTTTATTAAATTCAAGTTTTTATTTTTAAAGTAGGCTAGCTTTTGAGCAATCGGCCAGCTGCAGACAGTGAGTTTGCCTAATATGTTTGATCAATTTAGCCTTCTTAAATCACCACTTGACTAAAATAAAATCTATATATGAAATACTTAAAAAAGCATATCACAATGTTAGTTTAAACTTTTAACCTAGACAAATGTGTGCTATTAGACAGGTCGAGCTGCTCTTGTCAGTCGCGGTATTGTTTCCACGAGCGGCTAATCCTTTTCATCACCATAATAATTTATGGATATCTAAAATACAAAAATAAGGAGGAATCCTAAAACAAGCCCGATGCTGAAATGAAAATTGATGTGTGATTCATGTGTGGTTCACGTCTGATGTGAAAATTGTCCCGAAGCCATAAACTAAAAGTCGAAGCTGAAATATGGGGCTCTAAAAGTGCAGCTTGTTGCTTTAAGCGGCAAAATTACACACAAAATGACGTTAAAATGGCCATCCTGGTGAGCAGGGTGCGAACTATGGGGGAGCTAGGGGCTCACCTTAATAATACATCGGCTCCCCTGAAAACGTAATTTATGAAAAGTTATTATTTTTTGGGGGGGGTCTCAAAAAATATTGACTGTGTTATTTTGACGTGCAATTTCAGTTTTGTGTACTGTGATCATCGTGGATTATTATGTGTAAAATTGCAACAACGAAAATCGTTAATTAATGCTTGATGGCGATTTAAACCTAATTCACTTCAATAAAGATAATTATAGGCCTACATGAGCATCTGCTGTCCTCGATTACGTAGCGCTCTTGTTAGGATGACAAAAGAAGCTTTAAAAGTCTGCTCTGCCTCAGCGGGCAAACAGCGCTTGTCAATGTCAAAGTAATTGAATTTCAAATCAAATCAAAGTAGGCGGAGTTTAGCGTTCACAGATGCTGAGCGCGCGACGAAGCGTCAGATTAATAAAAGAGAGCGAGGTAAGATGTTTAGTCAACTGTTTTACGAAAGAAATGTTAAATGACCGACAATTATATTCAGTGATGCAAACTACTCGACTTGTTTCTCAAATATGCCCATTTTCAGAGTGACAGAGAAAGAGATGAAATGTGCATGTTTTAATTATCTGCATCTGTTTGTCCCTACAAACAATGAAACTGTGAATTTAGTTCTACTTCAAAAACACGTCACCTACTAGTGTTGAAAAATAATAAAACTTTATTTTATTAAGACATAATCACAAAATATTTTATTTTTAATAGTAGGCTAAATCCCCTTTATTTTTCAACATGTAAATGTTTAATTTTTATTCATTCAAATATAAATTAAATCGATGTTTCATGCCTTAATCTGATAACCAGTTACATTTAAATACACAACACAGAATTTCTGAGGAAAAAAAACTATTCATAAGGCTACTGTAAGAGTAAAAAAAAATGTTTGTATGAATTCAAATAATCAGATGAGCTAAAACAGAATTTGGCAACAATAAAACATAAGGTGAGAAAAAAATATAACATTTCATACGGCCCTAATAATTTTTGTTACACTTTTAATAAATTAGTGTTAAATTGTATAAGTTTCATGATTTTAATTAATTAGACATGCTTTTTGATAAATACAATTTAATTTGATCATTAAAAAGGAGTCCATAAAATGAAAATGGAAAAAACGGAATCTAGAAAAATTGAAATGGAAAAAAATTTATTTAGAAAAAAATTAAATAGAATTTGGGAAAAATTTAAACGGATTTCATAGGGCCCTACATATATATTTGCACCCCCCCCCCCCCCCCCCCCATAGCTTTTATGTATCTTTGTAAGCCCATCGCAAGCGCACAAAAAAGAAAGAAATGGGCTCCCCAAAGTCCACGGTATAGTTCGAACACTGCTGGCGAGTATCCTTGTAAGCATTGTAATTTTTTCTTAATGTAAACACTTGCGAAAGAGAAAAGTTTCCAAAACGAAATTCTGGCCCTGCGTTTAACTGAGTTAAATAAATGATAATAGTGATGTGATGTGTTCTCTGTGTGGAGTAAAGGTCCTTACACACCGAGTCAGAAATTTTTGTATGCGTTTTTGCGTGCGGAAATTTCGGATTGCAAGGACCTTCACATCTGGCGCAGTTTCAGCTTGTACTAAAACAAAAAAGTAAACAATAGTATTAATAGTCATTCATTTTAGTTAACATGCTATGACAATTTGAACAGATTTTTATTCTTATTGTAAAATAATGTAAAATTAGGTCATAAATATTGTCCCAAAAGTCATGGAAAAGTCATGGAAATGTCATGGAAATTTGTTGGTAAAAATGTGTTCACACTGTCATTGAGAAAGTTACCTTTTTATTAATACGGTATCTTTAGTTTATACATTTCATCAACAAGTTTTATTTTCTGCTGACTTTTCCATTATGATTTATTTTTAAATATAATTTTATCACCAAGAAGTATTTTGTTTGCCATTTGGACTTTCTGTTTAAAATTTCTCGATAAAGCTTTTAAATGCCTAATAAACAATTTCACCCCACACCTGACTGAGACTACATCAGTAACTTTTTCACCCTTATTTATCTGTGATGTGTTGTTTTATAGATGTTTTGATATTTTAATTAGTATTTGGCACTTTTTTGATGATCTACACTAAGGTGACCAGATTTCTGATATGAAAACCGGATACATTTCTTAATTCAGTGGTCAAAATATCACAGAAATCTCACTTGTGATGATCAATAAGGGGACAATATATTTTATTTGTTTCATTTTTTTTATTGTTGTGGGTTCCATATGTTAATATCATAATTAATAATTACAGTGATGTTTGAGGATCAAACTTCGACCCTCCTGAAGTGTTTCCAGAAAAGTGTACCATATGCATCAGACGTTTAGCTAACGGTCCGTGGGCGTGACGTCTGAAGCGGAGACTAGCATCGCACTGGTTCCCTACACAAAATGCATATAGGATTTTTCCACAGGCTTTTGGATTATCGCAAAAAATAAGCTCTGTGTTCAACCATACTTCACGAAAATTACACGTTTTGTCCAACAAGATAATCTTCACAAAATAATATAACTTTGATTAATTTTGAAGCCTAAATAAAAGCGCCAGAACTGAAAAAATAAACTTAGGCTATAAACGAACAACTGCACCAAGGTCGCTCGCCTTCAACGTCACCACCACCGACAACTTTCTCAAACTTATTTTTAACGTTCAGTGAAAATAATTTACACTGTATATGAATTTTAATCCACGCTATATGAACCCTTTCATATTAACTGGTATACATACAAAACTAGAGCCAAACTAAAATTGAAATGAGACATTAATAATAAATAGTATAGTGATTAAATGAAATAATCATAACTAAAGGACATATGAAAGCACGTATTGCTGTACATTTCGAAATAAGGTGCATTAAAAGTCAATAATTCTTTGATTAATTTGAATATTTTAATTGAAAATGTGTCAACAGCAGATCGAGCAAGTTTTTGGATATGGAAAGATTAAACTTATTTTAGTGAACTAAGCACCACATTTCAGCTCGTTTTGTTAAGGTGGGTACACAATGTTATTTTATCCTTGCTTCTAGGAAATCCTCAATCTGTATACTTTCTAACAGCTTCATGTGGCTGTAAACATTTCATTTTAACTTGGCTTTAAGCACTATGCATCGTTAAAGTTTCACTTTCACCGTGACTAAGCCGGTAAATGTGGTGTTTACATGTAATAATCATATGAGTTTACCTTATGTTACGAACCCAGAGTCTCTGCATCATTAGGAAAGCGATATAAAACAAGCATCTTCCCTCCAAAGACTTTTGTCTTTGATACTGTACTTTGCTCATCTTTGTTTTGAAGATCCTTTAAAGCAAATCATTAATCTAAATAAATCCATAAAGTACAGAAGTTACTATGTGTCAGGCATTACAGTAATAAATAAATGTATTATTATTTTTTAATGGATTTGTGTCAATGATTAAACCCATACAGTGATGGTATATTGACCATATAGAGTAAATACTTCTACATTAAAGACTTGAAGTTGTTTCTATAGTGTCAAATAAACATTTTGCACCTTGTTTTGTTTCGGGGTGACACTCCTTTGGAAAGTTATTGACATGTAAGGCGTGCTTTTGAAGAATCACATTGAATACAGTAATGGTACATATTTAATGTACATGTAAAAGTTTGTCCAAATAAACTTCCTCTATGATGTATTGTTCCCTGATGACTTCAGTATCATGCACATTAAGTCGTTGCAGGCTGTAGTAATCGAAACATGTTATTTGTAGACGGTCCCTCAGATACGCGATGACGTCACGGCACAGCATAGAGGTAAGCGTGTTTATCAGCTTCTTTAAAACGTCGAGTTCTACAGAAAATGTGTTGTAGTTTGTGCTTATAACAGTCGTAATGATAATTGACCGAAATTAGCCTTTTCATGCAGATCAGCTAGGTTTATTGAAGTCCGAATAAAACCAACGTTACCCAGGTCAAATACCATGCTTAAACTAGCATAAAGTAAGTTAAAAACAAATTAAACATGTTTTGCTACCATGGTTTGCTGGTTGTAACCACGGTTAAATTTCGTAAGGGATATTTTCATGTTATTTTATATATTTTAATTTTACGTGAAAATGATTAGGCTATACTGTACGTTTAGCACACCACATGATACTGTGCGTTTCAATACACCTCGGTAGACCTTAAATACATATGTTTTGTCAATGTTAAAATTATTTTTTATATATCAATAAAAAAGTATGACAGACTTTACTCTAGTCTTTATCACTTTATCAAAATTAAGCAAAACAACACGTTTACTTTCACAAGCCGTCAAGTGCAGGCTCTTATAGTAAGCCGTCTCTTGCCTGGAGATTTAATCAAGTAACACAAAGTGTCGGGAAAGACACCTCTGGTCATTCCGTTGGGTCGTTTGTCCTGTCACAGATACTGTACGGACAGTCCGACCCAATACGGCTCAGTTTGTTGACGTTTTTTGCTCTGTCGGGTGGCAGAAATGTCTATGTAAACCATTCCGGGTCAACACCATGCTTTTCCAATGAGGGGGAAAGGTATGGCAAGCCCTGTTAACATTTAAAACTTTTAATATAACCATATTTAAAACCATAAATATAATTTCGGATAGTCACAATTGTAATTCCAGATATCTATATTACAATTATGACTAGTCGTAATTGTAATCAAGATATCTACAATGTGTTTATGACTAGTCATAAACTGCATTGAAGATATCTACAAAGCAATTACGACTAGTCATAATCTTTCATTGACAAATATTTGCAGATATCTTCAACTGAGTTTTGACTAGTCGTAATTCCAATTCAAGATATCTTTAAAACGATTTGCCTAGTCAAAATACAATTAGAGATATCTCCAATTACAATTGACTAGTGGTAATTCAATTAGAGATATCTTCAAATGAATTTTGACTACTCGTAATCCCAATTGCAGATATCTTTAAATATGATTTGACTAGTCAAATACAATTAGAGATATCTCTAATTTAATTTTTTTTAAAGATATCCCAAATACATTTGTAGATATCTGGAATGTGTTTTATGACTAGTCAAAACTCATTGTAGATATCTTGATTACAATTACGACTAGTCATAATTGTAATATAGATATCTGGAATTACAATTGTGACTATCCGAAATTATATTTATGGATAGTCAAAAAAAAGTTTTAAATGTTAAAAGGGCTTGCCATAGAAAGAATCGTTTTCCACTCGCCGACTCCGCCCACATCGATGACGCGACACCCACCGAGTCTATTGTAAAACACTCTTAACCGTTTATAAAGAGGGTGGCCTAATATCCCAATTGTTTTGTTTCTGCATTTGCTGACTAAAACATTTATCAGAGCAGGCGACGAGCATGTGAGAGAAAATATTCAGATCTGATTGAATTTGTGTTTTTATATTCCGTTTCGTATGATTATTTTGATGTTTGGAGTGATAATGTTGCTGGTACTGAATGCTCTTTATCTTTAAATGTTTTATAATTTGTCCGTTTTTGGAAATACCAAAAATATGTGTTGGTTATCTAGTTAGTTTATACTAGTTGCTATGAATCAAACTAAAACAATATGCAAAGTAATGCCATTTTATGAGACGATCATATGTTTTAATAAAGAATTTATATAGTCTCTCAGTAAATATCCTTACAAAAATAATCACTACCCACTTAACTATAGAAAGTGAGATGATCTGCAGCTGATCCTGAATGGCTTGTTTAATGAGTGTTTATAGTCTGAGGCTCATCAATATTATCAGCTTCTTAAAATCCTCTTTATTTCATGTCAATAGATCCTGATTTCACCTCATTCATTATGCTGATGACTTCAGATCTGTTAACTTAATTGCCACATTAAGCTCATTTAATTACTTCAACAGACTTAAGCAATCGACAGGCATCAGCTATTGTGACATTACAAGATTTAACTTCAACAGCATGTATTCTTTAATCTCTGATAAACCATGTTTCATAGCTATAAAACACAAAACACTCAATTAGTGGGTTATTTGTTTTTTCTGTTTTTAGTCTTTAGTTTTATCATTCTTTACATTGTTTATAGTTGGTTTTCTTCGATTATTCAATATTCAATTATCAAATTTTCTGTATATCTTAATTTTTTATATATATGTCCTTGCTTGTTAATTTGAGGCAAATAAATGCAGGGATGAAATATGTGGTCAAAATTTGAGAGATAAAGATAAATCAATAAAAATGCTAATAAAATATGCAGAAACAACTAAATTCGTGATTTTTATTCTACATAACTAATTTCTATTATGATCTGTATATTTACATTTGTAAAATTAAGTGAATATAATCATTGTTTTTTTAGGAGTACTGTACATTCATAATTTTTGTTGACACAACTAAGCAGTGAATGCGTAGTTCCCAGCATGCTTTGCATGTGATCACATTAATAACTGAAAATAATTGTAATTTTAAGTGTTTTTAAGTAAAGAGAATTATATGTTAGACTTGTTATACGTGTAATGGTGAGTTATTTTGGAGATTAGAATATGTTTTAAGGTTACCGCTGTGCTCATGCTTAAATGCTGGCGGCTTCAATGATAACTTGTTGATTCAGTGAACAATAACCGTGCTAAAGACAGTTCTGAGGTCAGCCGCCACCTAACACAGGAATTTAAATCTGTTTATATTGGTTCAACAAAATATTATTTGTTTTAAATTAAGTAAAAACATTGTACAATTAACTGACAAAATTTACAGTGCTAGATATATAGATAATAGGTAAACATAAATGCTTAAAATGTGTGATTTAATGTAATAAAATAAATTAAATTAAGTAACTGATTTATTCTTGATTTGACAGATCAGCTCCTCCTACTGAACAGGCATGTCACGGAAGCTCCTCCCACAACAATAACACCTTCAGTGAAGCTCCTCCCACAACAATCACACCTTCAGTGAAGCTCCTCCCACAACAATCACACCTTCAGTGAAGCTCCTCCCACAACAATCACACCTCCAGTGAAGCTCCTCCCACAACAACCACAGCTTCAGTGAAGCTCCTCCCACAACAATCACAGCTTCAGTGAAGCTCCTCCCACACCTTCAGTGAAGCTCCTCCCACAACAATCACATCTTCAGTGAAGCTCCTCCCACTGCAGTTCAGCAATAATGCTGGAATATTTCCATCAGTCTACAAGTGAAGACGAGCATCAGAGCATCAGTTTGAAGTGAAATCTGCAGAGACAGTTTATTGAAGGACAGAGAGAACGAGAGAGATCCAGAACCCTGCAGAATGAAACACACTGAAGAACAAACAGGTTTGTGTTTATTCTTGATTCTTTAGTAATGAGGCTGAAAAACAATAATAATATGAACTTTAAGCAGTTTTTGATTTATTTCAAAACAGTTTGATGTTCCTGTGGCTCAGTGGTTAGAGCATTGCGTTAGCATTCGTTGTGGGTTCGATTCCCAGGGAACACACGTACTGACAAAAAAAAAATGTATAGCCTGAGTGCACTGTAAGTCGCTTTGGATAAAAGCGTCTGCTAAATGCATAAATGTAAATGTTTCAGTAGGAAAAATTTAAAAGCTGTACAATAATATAGTTGAAGCAGCAAATGACAAAGACACTTTGTATAAATTGGGTACATTTTTATTTATTTGTTTATTTTTCAACATTAATTTATGTTTTTGTGCAGTTAATCAAACATATGTATTATTGCCACAAAAACATGTCACAAAATTTTGTCTCAATTTTTTTTTAATGTTTGATAATTATTAAGTAATAGTTACAATTTAGTTACTAATTTTTCAAAACATTTTACTGAAAACATATTTTTTCTTTAATTTCAGAGTTGATTGAAGAAAACGAGGAGAATGAGGAACTGAATGAAAAGGAGAAACATGTCAAAACTGTAGAAAAACCTTTGAGTCGCTCTCAAACCAAACAGAACGATTTAAACAAAAGAAGAGACAATAAATCATTCACCTGCACTCAGTGTGGAACGAGTTTGACAAGCAAACAGAGTCTCAAGTTTCACATGAGGATCCACACTGGAGAGAAACCGTTCACATGTGATCAGTGCGGGAAGAGTTTCAGAAAATCATCAAACCTTAAGAATCACATGAGGATCCACACTGGAGAGAAACCTTACACATGTGATCAGTGCGGGAAGAGTTTTAGACAATCATCAACCCTTAAGAGACACATGATCATCCACGCTGGAGAGAAACCGTTCACATGTGATCAATGTGGAAAATTTTTTTGATGACTTCAAGTCTGAAGAGTCACTTGAAAGTTCATTCGAAGGAGAAACCACATTCATGCTCTTTGTGTGGAAAGAGTTTTTCACGGCTGCAGAGTTTAAAACTACATCAGAAGAGACACACTGGTGTGAGAGAATATATGTGCTTTGAGTGTGAGAAGACTTTTATTACATCTAATCAACTGAAACTGCACCGATGATCCACACTGGAGAGAAACCTTACAAGTGTTCACACTGCGATAAGAGATTCAGTCAGTCAGAACATCTGAAAACACACGAGAGGATTCACACTGGAGAGAAACCTTACAAGTGTTCACACTGCGACAAGAGATTCAGTCGGTCAGAACATCTGAAAACACACGAGAGGATCCACACTGGAGAGAAGCTGTATGAATGTGATCAATGTGGAAAGAGTTTCACAAACAAACAGAGTCTCAAGATTCACATGAACATCCACACAGAGAGAAACCGTTCACATGTGATCAGTGTGGGAAGAGTTTCACACGATCATCAAACCTTAAGAATCACATGATCATCCACTCTGGAGAGAAACTGCATGAATTGATCAATGTGGAAAAACATTTTTGATGACTTCAAGCCTGAAGAATCACCTGAAAGTTCATTCAAAGGAGAAACCACATTCATGCTCCTTGTGTGGAAAGAGTTTTTTCACGGCTGCATAATTTAAAAGTACATCAGAAGATACACACTGGTGTGAGAGAATATATGTGCTTTCAGTGTGAGAAAACTTTTATTACATCTACAGAATTGAAACGGCACGAGAGGATTCACACTGGAGAGAAACCTTACAAGTGTTCACACTGCGACAAGAGATTCAGTCAGTCAGAAACCCTGAAAACACATGAGAGGATCCACACTGGAGAGAAACCTTACAAGTGTTCACACTGCGACAAGAGATTCAGTCAGTCAGGAATCCTGAAATCACACGAGAGGATCCACACTGGAGAGAAACTTTACAAGTTTCACACTGCGACAAGAGATTCAGTCGGTCAGGAATCCTGAAATCACACGAGAGGATTCACACTGGAGAGAAACCGTATCACTGCACTGCATGCGGGAAGAGTTACAGTCATTCATCTAATCTACTCAAGCATAAGAAAAATATTCACAGTACTTTCCAGCACTGACGCCTCGTCCTCACCAAACGTGACACAATAATGCGTCAAGCAATAAAATATCTTCTGTATAAATCTGTCCTAGCAAAAAAACATAAACTTTAAAATGTTTGTGGGCTTCAAGCCTGAAGGGTCACCTGAAAGTTCATTCAAAGGAGAAACCACATTCATGTTCTTTGTGTGGAAAGAGTTTTTTACATATGCACGGTTTAAAAGCACATCAGAAGATACACACTGGTGTGAGAGAAGGTTCAAGGTTCAAGGTTCTTTATTATTTGTCACATACACAATCATACAGGGTATAATAAGTAGTGAAATGTTAGTCAGGACAGGTCCGCTCAATGGAAAGTGCAAAAAAATTAAAAATAATAATAAAATAAAAATAACATAAAAGCAATAAAAACTATGAAACAAAACACGAGAGAGTGTATATATATATATAAATATGGTGAGAATGAAATAAGAAACAAATAATTAAATAAAATAAGGAGTAAGATGTGCAATGAGATAAAGTGTGCAGTGCAAGAGAATGTGCAAATAGGTTGTACACAAAGCAGCAGTGTGGATGATGGGGAATAATGGATGTGTTACAGTTTATTAAGTTGAGTCCTGTGGATGTTATGATGTTATGAGACTGAGTTTAGGAGCCTGATGGCCTGGGGGAAGAAACTCCTCCTCAGTCTTTCAGTTTTAGCCAACATGCTCCTGTAGCGCCTGCCAGATGGCAGTAAGATGAAAAGGTGGTTACCAGGGTGATTCGAGTCCTTGATGATTTTAGCAGTTCTGCTTTTACAGCGTTTGAGGTAGATGTCCTGCAGAGAGGGGAGAGTAGACCCTGAGATGCGCTCAGCTAAGCACACGACTCTCTGTAGAGCTTTGCAGTCCTGGTTTGTGGCATTATTATACCACACTGAGATGCACTGAGTCAGTACACATTTACATTTACATTTAGTCATTTAGCAGACGCTTTTATCCAAAGCGACTTACAATTGGGGAATACATAAAGCGATTAATCTTGAAGAGGCAAGCATACAGAGGAAGTGCCAATAACACCAAGTCTCAGGCATTGTTCAAATAAGTACAAGCTAGCAAGGGAAGGAGAGAAAGATAAAGAGAAAGATGAAGATTTTGAAAAAGTGAAAGTTTTTTTTTTTTTTTTTTTTTTTTATATAGTCAAGTAGAGTTGAAAGAGATGAGTTTTCAGTTGTTGCTTGAAAATTGACAGGGATCCAGCATTCCGGATGGGGGTGGGAAGATCATTCCACCGGCCAGGAACGGTGAAAGAGAATGTTCTGGAGAGTGATTTTGAGCCTCTCTGTGATGGTACCACGAGGCGTCGCTCACTAGCAGATCTCAGGCTTCTGGAGGGGATGTAAGTTCGTAATAGTGAGTGGAAGTAGGTGGGTGCTGAGCCTGTGGTTGTTCTATATGCAAGCATCAGTGTCTTGAACTGGATGCGAGCTGCAACTGGTAGCCAGTGCAAGGAGACAAAGAGAGGTGCACTTTCTATGGCCCCTGAATAGAAAGTTTTCAGGATAGCTGGTGAGACCCTGAATTTCCTCAGCTGTCGCAGATGGTACAGCCTTTGCCTGGCTTTCTTCACCTGTGTTTGGATGTGTGCAGTCCATGTCAGGTCCTCGGAGATGTTTACACCGAGGTACTTGAAGCTGCTCACCCTCTCCACAGGGGTCCCACTGATCATAAGAGGGGTGTAGGGCTGCTGCTGTCTCTTCCTGAAGTCTACAATCAGCTCTTTGGTTTTGCTCACGTTCAGAGAGAGACAGTTGTCCTGGCACCATGATGTAAGTCTCTCCACCTCATCCAAGTATGCGGCCTCATCATTGTTGGAAACGAGGCCCAGAACCACAGTATCGTCAGCAA
The DNA here is from genome assembly GCA_027422435.1 of Schizopygopsis pylzovi. Lineage (NCBI taxonomy): Eukaryota > Metazoa > Chordata > Actinopteri > Cypriniformes > Cyprinidae > Schizopygopsis > Schizopygopsis pylzovi. The sequence continues at coordinate 3,731,075 of CM049825.1, read as the reverse complement.
ATTTAACAACGGAAGTGGATCTGTGTGAGGACACGCAGTCGTGGGTGTATAGAGAGTAGAGCAGGGGGCTCAGTACCCAGCCCTGTGGGGCTCCTATGTTCAGGGTGATGGAGTTGGAGGTGAACTGGCCGACTTTCACCACTTGTGGTCTGGCGGTGAGGAAATCTTGAATCCAGTCACAGAGTGAAGTGTTTAGGCCGAGGTCTGATAGTTTGACAGCTAGCTTGGTGGGGACTATAGTGTTGAAAGCTGAGCTATAGTCGATGAATAGCAGCCTGACATAGTTGCCATTTTTGCTGTCAATGTGAGTGAGGGAGGATTGCAGTACCTGGGAGATGGCATCATCAGTAGACCTATTTGGCCGATAGGCAAACTGAAGAGGGTCCAAGGTAGCAGGGATGGAGGAGTAAATGTGTTTCTTTAAAAGTCTCTCAAAAACCTTCATGACTGTCGATGTAAGGGCAACTGGACGATAGTCATTCAGGCAAGAGGGTTTACTGTGGGAAAAAAAACTATTCATAAGGCTACTGTAAGAGTGAAAAAAAATGTTTGTATGAATTCAAATAATCAGATGAGCTAAAACAGAATTTGGCAACAATAAAACATAAGGTGAGAAAAAAAATATAACATTTCATACGGCCCTAAACATGTCATTTTTGTTACACTTTTAATAAATTAGTGTTAAATTGTATAAGTTTCATGATTTTAATTAATTAGACATGCTTTTTGATCATTAAAAAGGAGTCCATAAAATGAAAATGGAAAAAACGGAATCTAGAAAAATGGAAACGGAAAAAAATGTATTTAGAAAAAAATAAAATAGAATTTGGGAAAAATTAAAACGGATTTCATAGGGCCCTACATATATATATAATTGCACCCCCCCCCCCCCCATAGCATCCTTGTAAGCATTGTAATTTTTTCTTAATGTAAACACTTGCGAAAGAGAAAAGTTTCCAAAACGAAATTCTGGCCCTGCGTTTAACTGAGTTAAATAAATGATAATAGTGATGTGATATGTTCTCTGTGTGGAGTAAAGGTCCTTACACACCGAGTCAGAAATTGTTGTATGCGTTTTTGCGTGCGAAAATTTCGGATTGCAAGGACCTTCACATCTGGCGCAGTTTCAGCTTGTACTAAAACAAAAAAGCAAACAATAGTATTAATAGTCATTCATTTTAGTTAACATGCTATGACAATTCGAACAGCTTTTTATTCTTGTTGTAAAATAATGTAAAATTAGGTCATGAATATTGTCACAAAAGTCATGGAAAAGTCATGGAAAAGTCATGGAAATTTGTTGGTAAAAATGTGTACGAACCCTGTCATTGAGAAAGTTACCTTTTTATTAATACGGTATCTGTAGTTTATACATTTCATCAACAAGTTTTATTTTCTGCTGACTATTTCCATTATGATTTATTTTTAAATATAATTTTATCACCAAGAAGTATTTTGTTTGCCATTTGGACTTTCTGTTTTAAATTTCTGGATAAAGCTTTTAAGTGCCTAATAAACAATTTCACCCCACACCTGACTGAGACTACATCAGTAACTTTTTCACCCTTATTTCTCTGTGATGTGTTGTTTTATAGATGTTTTGATATTTTAATTAGTATTTGCCACTTTTTTGATGATCTACAGTAAGGTGACCAGATTTCTGATATCAAGGTCAAGGTCAAGGTCAAGGTTTCTTTATTTGTCACATGATAAATTATACAGGGTATAATCAAAAGTGAAATGTAGGTCAAATCAGGTCCGCTCAGTGGACAGTGCAAAGAATAAAAAAAAAAATTAAATTATATAAAAGTAACACCACCAAGAGTATATATATATATTATTATATATATATATATAGGTAAAAAAAGAAATAAAAAGTAAAAGTGAATAGAATAAAAAAAGTGCAAAACAGTAAGATGTGCAAAACAAATAGGATGTGCAAAAACAGTATATGGGACTTAATAAATTTAGTATAAACAGGAGGGATGAGAGGGATGTGCAACGGGTTGTACTGGGTATGCACACATAGCGGCAATATGGATGATGAGAATATGAATGTTTTTTTTGTTTTTTTTTTTTACAGATAATAATGAGTCTTGTGAAAGTTTATGGAACAGAGTTTGTGTTAAGGAGCCTGATGGCCTGAGGAAGAAGCTCTTCCTCAGTCTCTCTGTCTTTGCCATCAAGCTCCTGTAGCGCCTGCCAGATGGCAGTAAACGGAAAAGATGGTTACCGGGGTGGTTTGAGTCTTTGATGATTTTAGCAGCTCTGCTTCTGCAGCGTTTTGAGGTAGATGCCCTGCAGAGAGGGGAGAGTAGATCCTGAGATGCGCTCAGCTAAGCGCACGACTCTCTGTAGAGCTTTGCAGTCCTGGTTTGTGGCATTATTATACCACACTGAGATGCACTGAGTCAGAACACTTTCTATGGCCCCTGAATAGAAAGTTTTCAGGATAGCTGGTGAGACCCTGAATTTCCTCAGCTGTCGCAGATGGTACAGCCTTTGCCTGGCTTTCTTAACCTGAGTTTGAATGTGTGTAGTCCATGTCAGGTCCTCGGAGATGTTTACACCGAGGTACTTGAAGCTGCTCACCCTCTCCACAGGGGTCCCACTGATCATAAGAGGAGTGTAGGGCCGCTGCTGTCTCTTCCTGAAGTCCACGATCAGCTCTTTGGTTTTGCTCACGTTCAGAGAGAGGCAGTTGTCCTGGCACCATGATGTAAGTCTCTCCACCTCATCCAAGTATGCGGTCTCGTCATCGTTGTTAATGAGGCCTAGGACCACAGTATCATCAGCAAATTTAATGATAGATGTGGAGCTGTGAGAGGACATGCAGTCGTGGGTGTATAGAGAGTATAGCAGGGGGCTCAGGACACAGCCCTGTGGGGCTCCTATGTTCAGGGTGATTGAGTTGGAGGTGAACTGGCCGACTTTCACCACTTGTGGTCTGGCGGTGAGGAAATCTTGAATCCAGTCACAAAGTGAAGTGTTTAGGCCGAGGTCTGATAGTTTGACAGCTAGCTTGGTGGGGACTATAGTATTGAAAGCGGAGCTATAGTCAATGAATAGCAGCCTGACATAGTTGCCATTTTTGCTGTCGATGTGAGTGAGGGAGGAGTGCAGTACCTGGGAGATGGCATCATCAGTAGACCTATTTGGCCTGTAGGCAAACTGAAGAGGGTCCAAAGTAGCAGGGATGGAGGAGCAAATGTGTTTCTTTAAAAGTCTCTCAAAAACCTTCATGACTGTCGATGTAAGGGCAACTGGACGATAGTCATTCAGGCAAGAGGGTTTACTGTTCTTGGGCACAGGGATAATGACAGATTTTTTAAAGGGGGTGGGGACCACAGAGGTAGCGAGGGACTCATTAAATATGGATGTAAACAAACCAGCAAGCTGATCAGCACAGGACCTCAGAACGCGGCCAGTAATCCCATCGGGTCCTGCTGCTTTTCTGAAGTTCACTCTCCTTAGTTCCCTCCGAACATCATCCTCTGAAAGGGTGATGCATAATCATTGCTTTCATTGATATGAAAACCGGGTAAATTTCTTAATTCAGTGGTCAAAATATAACAGAAATCTCACTTGTGATGATCAATAAGGGGACAATATATTTTATTTTTTTCATTTTTTTTATTGTTGGGGTTCCATATATTAATATCATAATTAATAATTACAGTGATGTTTGAGGATCAAACTTTGACCCTCCTGAAGTGTTTCCAGAAAAGTGTACCATATGCATCAGACGTTTAGCTAACGGTCCGTGGGCGTGACGTCTGAAGCTGAGACTAGCATCGCACTGGTTCCCTCCACAAAAAGCATAAAGGACTTTTCCATAGGCTTTTGGATTATCGCAAAAAATAAGCTCTGTGTTCAACCATAGTTCACGAAAATTACACGTTTTGTCCATCAAGATAATCTTCACAAAATAATATAACTTTGATGAATTTTGAAGCCTAAATAAAAGCACCAGAACTGAAAAACTAAACTTAGGCTATAAACGAACAACTGCACCAAGGTCGCTCGCCTTCAACGTCACGACCACCGACAACTTTCTCAAACTTATTTTTAACATTCAGTGAAAAGAATTTACACTGTAATGAATTTTAATCCACGCTATATGAACCGTTTCATATAAACTGGAATACATACGAAACTAGAGCCAAACTAAAATTGAAATGAGACATTAATAATAAATAGTATAGTGATTAAATGAAATGATCATAACTAAAGGACATATGAAAGCACGTATTGCTATACATTTCGAAATAAGGTGCATTAAAGGTCAACAATTCCTTGATTAATTTGAATATTTTAATTGAAAATGTGTCAACAGCAGATCGAGCAAGTTTTTGGATATGGAAAGATTAAACTTATTTTAGTGAACTAAGCACCACATTTCAGCTTGTTTTTTAAGGTGGGTACACAATGTTATTTTATCCTTGCTTCTAGGAAATCCTCAATCTGTATACTTTCTAACAGCTTCATGTGGCTGTAAACATTTCTTTTTAACTTGGCTTTAAGCACTATGCATCGTTAAAGTTTCACTTTCACCGTGACTAAGCCGGTAAATGTGGTGTTTACATGTAATAATCATATGAATTTACCTTATGTTACGAACCCAGAGTCTCTGCATCATTAGGAAAGCGATATAAAACAAGCATCTTCCCTCCAAAGACTTTTGTCTTTGAAACTGTACTTTGATCATCTTTGTTTTGAAATTCCTTTAAAGCAAATCATTCATTAAATAAATCCATAAAGTAAAGAAGTTACTATGTGTCAGGCATTACAGTTAAATAAATGTAATATTTTTTGATGGAAGGTGTGTCAATGATTAAACCCATACAATGATGGTATATTGACCATCTAGAGTAAATACTTCTACATTAAAGACTTGAAGCTGTTTCTATAGTGTCAAATAAACATTTTGCACCTTGTTTTGTTTCGGGGTGACACTCCTTTGGAAAGTTATTGACATGTAAGGCGTGCTTTTGAAGAACCCCATTGAATACAGTAATGGTACATATTTAATGTAATTGTAAGAGTTTGTCCAAATAAACTTCCTCTATGATGTCATGTTCTCTGATGACTTTAGTACCATGCACAGTAATTCGTTGCAGGCTTTAGTAATCGAAACATGTTATTTGTAGACGGTCCCTCAGATACGCGATGACGTCACTACACTGCATAGAGGTAAGCGTGTTTATCAGCTTCTTTAAAACGTCCGAGTTCTACAGAAAATGTGTTGTAGTTTGTGCTTATAACAGTCGTAATGATAATTGACCGAAAGTAGCCTTTGTACATGCAGATCAGCGAAGTTGAACGCGGAAGTCCGAATGTGCGAATATAAAACCAACTTTAACGTTACCCAGGTCAAATACCATGCTTAAACTAGCCAAAAGCAAGTTAAAAACAAATAAACATGTTTTGCTACCATGGTTTGCCATGTTTTTGGTTGTAACCACGGTTAATTTTCGTTAGGGATTTTTCATGTTGTTTTATTTATTTTTTTTACGTGAAAATGATTAGGCTATACTGTACGTTTAGCACACCACACAATACTGTGCGTTTCAATGCACTTCAGTAGACCTTAAATACATGTTTTGTCACTGTTAAAATTATGTTTTATGCATCAATAAAAAAGTATGACAGACTTTTACTCTAGTCTTTATCACTTTGGCTCAGTTTGTTGACGTTTTTTGCTCTGTCGGGCGGCAGAAATGTCTATGTAAACCATTCCGGGTCAACACCATGCTTTTCCAATGAGGGGGAAAGGATCGTTTTCCACTCGCCGACTCCGCCCACTTCTATGACGCGACACCGACCGAGTCTATTGTAAAACACTCTTAACCGTTTATAAAGAGGGTGGCCTAATATCCCAATTGTTTTGTTTCTGCGTTTGCTGACTAAAACATTTATCACAGCAGGCGACGAGCATGTGGGGAAAATATTCAGATCTGAGTGAATTTGTGTTTTTATATGTCCGTTCGTATGATTATTTTGGTGTTTGGAGTGATAATGTTGCTGGTACTGAATGCTCTTTATCTTTAAAGGTTGTATAATTTGTCCATTTCTGGACATACCATAAATATGTGTTGGTGATCTAGTTAGTTTATACTAGAATCAAACTAAAACAATATGCAAAGTAATGCCATTTTATGAGACGATCATATGTTTTAATAAAGAAGTTATATAGTCTCTCAGTAAATATCCTTACAAAAATAATCACTACCCACTTAACTACATATATTGTTGACCCTGGGACAACATTTTAATCCAAAAATGTAATCTTGACCATTTCCCTACACCTAAACCTAACCTTAACCATGAGTAATCCCTAAAATCATTGGAAATTATAGATTAATGACACTGATGTACAAGCAACAAACACGGATTATAAGCCTAAACTTTATAACTTTATATTAAATTATAAACTTGTTCTTCAAATCTGATTGGTTAATAACAATGTTGTTCCAGGGCCAACAAAGATGTTGACCCAGGAACATGTCGCACTTGGTAAAATCAGGTTCTGCCTCACACCAGCCTGCGTCGCGTCTCGTGAGGTGAGCAGTTCGCGGTAGCCTACTTCACGTGTTTAAAAAAAAAAACATAACGTATTAAAATATAGAGGGTAAACAACAGAGAAGAAGAAAGTAAAGAGGGTAAACAACAGAAAAGAAGAAAGTAAAGAGGGTAAACACAAAGAATAAGAAAGTAAAGAGGGTAGGAATTGGGAACAGGGGAGAGGAAATTGTGTTGACTAGGTTAAGACCAGATGTGTAAAGTACTTGAGTAAATGTAACTAATTACTGTACTTAAGAATCTTTTCGGATACTTTGTAGTTGTACCGAGTTTCAAAGATATTAACAGCTTTTACTCTCTACGTCAATACATTTCTGAATGAGTATCTGTTCTCTTTACTCAACTACATTTGAAATGAGTGTTGCAGTTACAAATTACACTTTGCATGGTACCAAGCTTTTCTGCAGCGTTTTATTTATGCTACAAATGATGTGACATCGCCAACTACAGGGCACTGAAAGTACATCTTGTGCATTTTGCCCTTTCCCACCGAAACTTGTCAACAAGGTTACTTTGCATGAATGTGAGCTTCTTAGTGAGTAATTGTTTTATATATTTGTCTCTCTGCAACCAATTGTTCATTGTGAATCTAAATTTCTCTAGATTTTTATCAACATTAATTTTTTTTATCTGTTTTCTACAAATATCTAAGTAGGGTAAACGTACCCATTAAGCACACTTCCACTTTTGAGATCAGATTATAAAAACAAAAAATTATGTATTATCCTACTTGATGTCTTAACCAATATATATGTTTGTTACTATATACCTCTTATATCTATACTATATATATCTTACAGATCTGATACTCATGGATCGATTACAAAACTATACAGGTATTCAAGGGTAGGGTCTAAGATGGTTTAGATCCCACCTGTCCGATCGCTACCACTTTGTTTATTTAAACGGGGAGGCATCTCAATTATCACCAGTAAAGTATGGTGTACCACAAGGATCTGTCCTAGGTCCTCTGCTATTTCCATTATACATGTTGCCCCTTGGTTATATTATTAGAAAATACAGGATTAGTTTCCATTGTTATGATGACACTCAACTATATATCTCAACAAGACCAGATTAAACTTCTAAACTATCTAAGCTAACGGAGTGTGTTAAAAATGTAAAAGATTGGATGACCAATAATTTTCTTCTAATAAATTCAGATAAGAGATATTACTTATTGGTAAGTGTAAGTATTACTTATACTTACACTTTCCAGAACGTTTTCATTCACCGTTCCTGGCTGGTGGAATGAACTTCCCACCCCTATCGGGAACGCTCTGTCGCTTGACAATTTTCAAGCGACACCTGAAAACTCATCTCTTCCTCCTCTTCTTCTTCATAAAAAAAGAAGAAAAACACACCTTTATTCTATTTCCTTATCCTCTTCCTGTCTAGCTAGTTTTTGTTCTGAACAATGCCTGAAATGTTGTATTACAACAAACACTTCCTGTGACTGTTTGCCTCTTTATAATGTATCGCTTATTGTATTCCTCAATTATAAGTCGCTTTGGATAAAAGCGCATGCTAAATGAATAAATGTAAATTGTTAATCTATTCACATTCTTTCTTATATGCCTCAGTCCCAGTGATGGCCCATCAGGGGAGGCCCTTTGTCTCTCAGGTGTGAATCACTAAATATTCATGGCCATCGTCACTCCCTCACACACATCTTTTCTAACACAAAACACATCTTACAAAAGTTAAATCAATATATAGTTTTCTGTGAATGCATGAACAAGGTGTTTTTAACATCATTTTGCAGCAAAAAACTCTAGTCTACCACATCCAGTTCTCAAAAGCACTGTGAACAATTGTTCTGTATGTTTTATGGCCTTATTTCATTGACTTAAAAATATATTTTTTATCTAACCTTTTTTCAAAAGCACAAACTTGAATTGCAGGGAATGCAGTCTTTAAACATTAAGATGTTTCGAAGACAATGCTGCCTAGTTATTAGCTAGCAGATCAAATTACAAATAGTTTCATAAATTGTTGTGTGCTAGGTTATGTTGCCAGTCAAATAAATAGTTGTATTAATAATAGTTATACAAGTTCTGTAACCATTAGTCAGAAGTGTATGCATTTAACAATTCGCAATGTTGTCTACATTGTACTTGAATGCAGGTATGCCAATTACTTGTTTTTTTATTCACACCATGTGCATAATTTAAACCTTTTGCTTGTTCTTAAAGACTGAATAATTCAAAATTAACTAATTTTGACAAGAAAATACAACAAATACTATCATTTAGAAGTAGCATGTCAAATTTTTTTGGTAAAACACTTGCTTTTTCTCTCATGTGTGAGGAAATAAAGAGTAATCTCAGCAGAGAGGCAGTGAGTCTGGGTTTTTAAATGCATAGATTGTGTGAATGACAACATTTTTGAGTGCAGTGTTACTGAATGCGTGTTTTACATTGACTTGCAGTGATCTTTGTGTCGATGCTGTTATATAATGACTTACAAAAAGACAACACGGTCGCTTCAAAGATTGAAGTTGGAGGTGAAGTTGTATATTAGTGAAAAACAAACTCAGTAAACTCGTGCATTAAATAAATGCAATGCACACAATCTTTTAAGTAGTTTAAGTCTTTGGTTCTTTTAATTGTGATGATTTTGGCTCACATCTAACAAAAACCCACCAAATTTGAATTATACCCTAACGGTCGATGACTTGAAAATTATATTGACTGTCATTTGCATCGACTAATTAGGAAAATCAGAGAAATATATAATTTGCATAATAATTTTGAACGCAGTGTGTGTGTGTGTATATATAATTTGTTTTCATTTTTTTTTTTAGTAGATTCATTGAGATACAGGCTAATGATCCATGCAGCATACTACGGTGCAGGAGGTGGCAGTATGCATCTGATAAGTAATGATTTCAATCTGCCATTAAACTAATAATAATAATAAGAAGAACCCCACAATAATGAGTTAAATAAGTAATGTATCTGTCAAGTCCCTCTATGCACTCCTGTACCGTAGGTGGCGATATGCAATAATAACAAGTTGCAAAAGCATAGAAAAAGTAGAAGAATCCCAGACCTGACTGAGACTGATCTGCTGTCTGTCTACATCAGTAAAGGTTTCATCCTTATTTTTCTGTATAACAAGTGTCTGTATTAATGTGTCGAAAAGGTTTTACAAACTTAAGGAGAAAGAGAAGCACTGGAGTGATTGCCTCAGTTTTTAATGTACTGGGTGAGTGCAGAAAGCTGCTAGCATGCTAGCTATTATATGTAAACATCACTAAAATATCACTGACAATCTGCTGCGTGAGATCACTTCAGGAGCTCCCTCTGGCATGATAATCTTAATTATATCTTGTAGTGTGTGATGCGCCACAATTTTCAAATCTTGTAGTGTGTCCATGTTTAAGATTTAAGGGAAGATAATCTGCAAAGATTATCCTTATTTGTGTGCTGTAACCAGATTTTATAATCGGTTAGGATTTTAAAATTCCTGTAGTGGGAGCCAAGCTTAAAACACACTTAATCCTGGAATACATTACGCGATTTTTGCCATGATTTCCCCCTGATTTTACAGTCTGAACAAGTTGACGCTAGTTGAGGAAAGTCAGAGCCAGTTTTACAGTTTACAGATTACAGCTGGCAGATTGCACAGAAAATCTTGTTGTGTATTATGGTCACAGACGATTTTTTAGCTTCAGACTTTGATTCTATCCAGTCGGAGGATATCTCAAACATGTTTGATATTTTCAGCCGATTTTAGAAAACATGTTTTCATTTTTCATGCGTCTCCTAGCAAAAAGGTGCACGTTTCGGCATGAGTTTATTGTGATCAGAACAACTTTAAAGTGTGGTAGTGTATGATCTTCAGACACATTGTGTATGATGCCTAGTTTTCTTCTGTCACCATTTATAAAGTCGGTAAGTGTGTGATGCCTAGTGTTTTAAAAATCTGTTCAGATTTTAAAAGTTGTGTAGTGTATTCCAGCCTTTAACCGTTAATTTAAGCAACATTCAAAGAGGTAACGTTAATCTATTTTTTTCTGCATTTGCTAAGTAAAGCATTTATCACAACAGGCGATGAGCATGTGAGGGAAAATGTTAAGTTCTGAGTTAATTTGTGTTTTTATATGTTCGTTTGTATGATTGTTTAATCAGTGTTTCTCAGCTGGTGGGTCGTGACTCAAAAGTGGGTCGCCAAACCGTTGTGAGTGGGTCGCGGAGCGTGTGGCCAAAGAAACGACATCAACAACAAACAAAGTCATTCTAAATGTTTTTTTCTGATGCGAGACTTTTATTTAAAAACACGGGCATGAAAGCTGTTGACACACTTCTGTCATATGCACTTTAAGTAAAGAGTGCCTGAGAAAAACACGCTTTCCCGATTCAGTATCTGCAGTCTTATGAGATGTTGACAGGTTTAATGTCAGTGCCATTATTCTATCGTTATTTTTGTAACTTATGAAAAGTTTCTCACCTCAGAAAAGCTAATTATCTTGTGCTGTCAGATGTTATACTGTGCCGGTAGCGTGCACTCTTCTATAGCACCGCGCTGTATATGACTGAAACTACAAGCATGCAATGCGTGAAATACAAGTACAGTACCGATAAATCACATAACTGTACTGCGTGTGTTGGGAAGGATTTTCATGAAGGTATGATATTCATTCTATTTAGGAGCAGTTTCCATGTTTCATTAACAGTTCATGTTAGTATTGTATTCACCAATAACTGTTGTTTCCATAACCCAACAATAGTATGTTATTTTCACTTTGTGTCATTTTGCATATGTTTAAATGAATGTGGTGGCTCATACCATCTTAATTGTATTAACAAAAACTAGTTTAGGACTGCTATTTAATAGCCTTACCTATAGGCTGTTTATTCAGTATTAGTCTTATTCTTAACAGACTTTTAACCTAATTTTTGTGAAATAAATTAGCTTTGCTCTTGCCTGGAGATTTAAGCAAGTACACCTATGGTCATTCCGTTGGGTCATTTGTCCTGTCTCAGATACTGTACGGACAGTCCGACCCAATACGGCTCAGTTTGTTGACGTTTTTGCTCTATCGGGCGGCAGAAATGTCTATGTAAACCATTCCGGGTCAACACCATGCTTTTCCAATGAAGGGGAAAGGATCGTTTTCCACTCGCCGACTCCGCCCACATCTATGACGCGACACCGACCGAGTCTAGTGTAAAACACTCTTAACCGTTTATAAAGAGGGTGGCCTAATATCCCAATTGTTTTGTTTCTGCGTTTGCTGACTAAAACATTTATCACAGCAGGCGACGAGCATGTGAGGGAAAATATTCAGATCTGATTGAATTTGTGTTTTTATATGTCCGTTCGTATGATTATTTTGGTATTTGGAGTAATAATGTTGCTGGTACTGAATGCTCTTTATCTTTAAATGTTTTATAATTTGTCAGTTTCTGGACATACCAAAATATGTGTTGGTGATCTAGTTCGTTTATACTAGTTGCTATGAATCAAACTAAAACAATATGCAAAGTAATGCCATTTTATGAGACGATCATATGTTTTTATAAAGAATTGATATAGTCTTTCAGTAAATATCCTTACAAAAATAATCACTACCCACTTAACTATAGAAAGTGAGATGATCTGCAGCTGATCCTGAATGGCTTGTTTAATGAGTGTTTATAGTCTGAGGATCATCAATATTATCAGCTGCCTAAAATCCTCTTTATTTCATGTCAATAGATCCCGTTTTCACCTCATTCATTATGCTGATGACTTCAGATCTGTTAATTGCCACATTAAGCTCATTTAATTACTTCAACAGACTTAAGCAATCGACAGGCATCAGCTATTGTGACATTACAAGATTGAACTTCAACAGCATTTATTCATTAATCTCTGATAAACCAAGTTTCATAGCTATAAAACACAAAACACTCAAATTAGTGGGTTATTTGTGTTTCTGTGTTTAGTCTTTAGTTTTTATCATTCTTTACATTGTTTATATTTGGTTTCCTTATAATTCAGGTGTTTATTAAATTATCAAATGTTCTGTTTATCTTCATTTTTTAAGGATTTCCTTGCTTGTTAATTTGGGGCAAATAAATGCAGGGATGAAATATGTGGTCAAATTGTTTATAAAAATAGAAAAATAGGAATATGGTTTGCCCTGCACTGAAAAAGATAAATCAATAAAAATGCTTATAAAATAAGCAGAAACAACTAAATTCGTGATTTTTTTTCTACATAACTAATTTCTATTATGATCCGTATATTTAAATTTGTAAAATTAAGTGAACATAATCATTGTGTGTTAGGAGTACTGTACATTCATAATTTTTGTTGACACAACTAAGCAGTGAATGCGTAGTTCCCAGCATGCTTTGCATGTGTTCACATTAATAACTGAAAATAATTGTATTTTTTTTTTAGTGTTTTTAAGTAAAGAGAATTATATGTTAGACTTGTTATACGTGTAATGGTGAGTTATTTTGGAGATTAGAATATGTTTTAAGGTTACCGCTGTGCTCATGCTTAAATGCTGGCGGCTTCAATGATAACTTGATGATTCAGTGAACAATAACCGTGCTAAAGACAGTTCTGAGGTCAGCCGCCATCTAACACAAGAATTTCAATCTGTTATATTGGTTCAACAAAATATTATTTGTTTTAAATTAAGTATAAAACATTGTATAATTAACTGACAAAATGTACAGTGCTAGATATATAGATAATAGGTAAACATAAATGCTTAAAATGTGTGATTTAATGTAATAAAATAAATAAAATTAAGTAACTGATTTATTCTTGATTTTGACAGATCAGCTCCTCCTACTGAACAGTCATGTCACGGAAGCTCCTCCCACAACAATCACATCTTCAGTGAAGCTCCTCCCACAACAATCACATCTTCAGTGAAGCTCCTCCCACAACAATCACACCTCCAGTGAAGCTCCTCCCACAACAATCACACCTCCAGTGAAGCTCCTCCCACAACAATCACATCTTCAGGGAAGCTCCTCCCACAACAATCACATCTTCAGGGAAGCTCCTCCCACTGCAGTTCAGCAATAAATGCTGGAATATTTCCATCAGTCTACAAGTGAAGACGAGCATCAGTTTGAAGTGAAATCTGCAGAGACAGAGTTTATTGAAGGACAGAGAGAACATGAGATATCCAGAACCCTGCAGAATGAAACACACTGAAGAACAAACAGGTTGGTGTTTATTCTTGAACCTTCATCAATGAGTCTGAAAAACAATAATAATATAAACTTTAAGCAGTTTTTGATTTGTTGCAGTAGGAAAAATGGTAAAAGCTGTACAATAATATAGTTGAAGCAGCAAATGACAAAGACACTTTGTATAAATTGGGTACATTTTTATTTATTTGTTTATTTTTCAACATTAATTTATGTTTTGTGCAGTTAATCAAAAATATGTATTATTGCTACAAAAACATGTCACACAATTGTGCCTCTATTGTTTAAAAATGTTTGATAATTTTTAAGTAATAGTTACAATTTAGTAACTCATTTTTCAAAACAGTTTACTGAAAATGATTATTTTTTCTTTTATTTCAGAGTTGATTGAAGAAAACGAGGAGAATGAGGAACTGAATGAAGAGGAGAAACATGTCAAAACTGTAGAAAAACCTTTGGGTCTCTCTCAAACCAAACAGAACGATTTAAAGAAAAGAAGAGACAAGAAATCATTCACCTGCACTCAGTGTGGAACGAGTTTGACAAGCAAACAGAGTCTCGAGTTTCACATGAGGATCCACACTGGAGAGAAACCGTTCACATGTGATCAGTGCGGGAAGAGTTTCACACAACAAGGAAACCTTAAGAGACACATGATCATCCACACTGGAGAGAAGCTGTATGAATGTGACCAATGTGGAAAGAGTTTCACACAATCATCAACCCTTAAGAGTCACATGATCATCCACACTGGAGAGAAACTGCATGAATGTGATCAATGTGGAAAAATGTTTTTGATGACTTCAAGCCTGAAGAGTCACCTGAAAGTTCATTCGAAGGAGAAACCACATTCATGCTCTTTGTGCGGAAAGAGTTTTTCACAGCTGCACGGTTTAAAAGTACATCAGAAGAGACACACTGGTGTGAGAGAATATATGTGCTTTGAGTGTGAGAAGACTTTTATTACAGCTACAGAATTGAAACAGCACGAGAGGATTCACACTGGAGAGAAACCTTACAAGTGTTCACACTGCGACAAGAGATTCAGTCATTCAGGAGATCTGAAAAAACACGAGAGGATTCACACTGGAGAGAAACCGTATCACTGCACTGCATGCGGGAAGAGTTTCAGTCATTCATCTAATCTACTCAAGCATAAGAAAAATATTCACAGTACTTTCCAGCACTGACGCCTCGTCCTCACCAAACAGGACACAATAATGCGTCAAGCAATAAAATATCTTCTGTATAAATCTGTCTTAACAAAAAAAACATCAACTTTAAAAAGTTTGTGGGCTTCAAGCCTGAAGAGTCACCTGAAAGTTCATTCGAAGGAGAAACCACATTCATGTTCTTTGTGTGGAAAGAGTTTTTCACATCTGCACAATTTAAAATCACATCAGAAGATACACACTGGTGCGAGAGAATATATGTGCTTTCAGTGTGAGAAGACTTTTATAACAGCTAAAGATTTGAAGAGGATCCACACTGGAGAGAAACCTTACAAGTGAGATTCAGATCAAATCAAAGAACAATATCTAAGTTTTATTCTTGCATTTAATTTTGCTTCATGATATTGATGATATAATTGTGTTTTCTTATGAGTTTCATTCATTTTTTTTAGTTTGTTTACATCAGACTTTTATGAAGGAGAGTAGTGGTTTTTTGTGCAAAATGTTCTTCTTCTGGAAGCTGAAAAAGTAAAAAATTAGAGGTGGGCATAGATTAATTTTTTTAATCTAGATTAATCTAGATTAATTTTGGAATTAATCTAGATTAATCTAGATTAAAATGGCTCATTTGAATTCTGCCGAAGGCATTCAGAATATGTGTGCTACCCAAATAATGACTAAAAGTAAGTCTTTGAGAACGGGTTTTTCAAGCCAGGTGGCGCATTAGACCAGGGGCTCATCTCCTGTTTCCAAAATACATCACAAACTTTAATCTCTTCCCATCCCAATCCCACGAAAAAACTGGAGGAAAATCCCGTTCCACTCCCGGAAGAATGACTCCCATTCCCTCCCACTCCCGTGTTGTTTTTTTTTTTTTTTTTTTTTGCCGATAACTGTCAATTAATGTAAAAATATAGTACAGATCACAGCGTGCCCACCTTATTAGTTGAATAAAAACCCAAAATGTCGTTTTTTGTTATTATATTGAACTGAAAGCCATCTTATTATGCACAGTGTTGCACAGATTAAATTTCATGTAAATCATCCATGCTAACACACACGTCTTCTATTTTTATTTTTTAGACATTTCACTCTCTATAGATATATTTTTCTATGTACTGTATTTTTAGATATATTCGAGTTTCGAAGTTTCTCGCTCAAGTTCACATGAGACCTAAAGCGCATCCTGTTTGCTTAAAAGCGCAACGTTTCGTTGTTATTCTGAGTGCACACAAATAAACGTAGAGTCTTTACAGATTCGAAAGATGTATTAGGCTACTTTTATCTGTATGACCAAAAATGACGGAGATTTTAAGAGCAAGTGAGCGCACCGGAGCCTGTCTTGCAGCAAACGCGCTTCCACACAAACACTTCAATAGCGCACATTTCTCTAGGTTAACATCATATTGAGCGGCCATGTAAAGTTGCTACTACATACATCTTTCAGATGAAAAGCCATATTTGAGGTTGATGAATGATGAATGAGCGTTTGGATCAGGGGCGGCGCTAGGGGTGGGCTAAGGGGGCTGAAACATTCTGAAATGTTTTCAGAAAAGCCCCGAATGTTTTTATGACCATGCCCTGTACGCATCATCATCACTGAGTTTTCATGCGCATTAAAATGATGAACCGCAGTTTACTCCCGTCAGGAACCGCCCACGGAAGCTCGTACTTCTGACTGACATATACACTTGATAATAAACTTCATATAAACTGGCCAATCATCGATATGAAGTAATAGCAGATCTTCGATCTTTGGGCTTAGCCCCGGATATCCACTCACCCTAGAATCGCCTCTGGTTTGGATGTCCTGTCCGATTGTATTACCACACAGACCAGCCGTTAACAATCTGTCCATCGCGGACTGCGAGCCTCTAGTTCGAAGACTCGTTCTCGCCCCCTACAGTGCAATTCGGCTAGGTATACATCCGCGCTAAAATATCAGGGTGAAAGTCATCATAGCTTGCGTAGTATAGACCCAGCTCCCAACCCAACTTTGAGAATAGATTAACGGCGATATTTTTTTTATCGCCGATAAGAGTCTCACGTTAACGCAGCACGTTAACGCCGATAACGGCCCACCACTATAAAAAATATTAAACTGATATTTTTTATCCCTTTTTTTTTATCAAGTATATATTCTTCCATCTATGATGTATTAATAAAACCCATCAATATACTGCAGCATTGCAACTGATCCTCCTTTGCTTCTCTCATAAGTAGGGATTGGTACCAGAACCAGGTATAGTCTGTTTAAAATTAAGAAAAAACATTTTATTTAATACAATTACCATTAAAAATGGTATCTTGTGAGTTGTGTTTCACTAAACACTTCTATATTGTATTACATAGCTAGTCTATGTTGCATCTTTGCTATTAACACCAGAAGAGAGATCTCTCTCACGCTTTAGAGCTGTGCGATTAATGTAATTTTATTTTCGATTTTGGGTTTGGTTTCCAATGATTATGAAAACAAAATATTTGAGGTAAAGTGATTATTGCTGCATTGGGTCTACCTTTCCTTCACAGCTCTTTTGTTCCTCTCTAAAAGTCCAAACACAACATTGTAGGATCTCCGAGTGAATCAGACCGTGATAATGTGACCAGAACTGAAACTGACCAAGAAACTGAATTAGGAGTCCACATTTAGGTCCACCAAATAATCAGAGATATTTTCATGTGACGCCAGCGAGACTGAAGCTGAGTTTACATTTAAATAATTCATTCAGTTTCTTTTGTAGGCTATAGTAGTAAGGAGAAATCAATCAAGTTAATTTGAATGTTTACTGTTTTTTTTGTATTTGCTTTGAGTAGCTTATAATTTAGTAAACATAAATTTTTATTAACACCTTATCTTTATTTTATAACTTTTATCAACATATTTTATAAAACATTTTTTGAGAAATGTAAAACAGAAAGTCAAAATTGCAAACATAAAACTTAATGGCTTTCAGATATAGCTCTCTCTCTACCAACTACCAACTCTCTCTCTCTCTCTCTCTCTCTCTCTCTCTCTCTCTCTCTCTCAAATGAGCTTTATTGGCATGACTTGCACAGTATTGCCAAAGCATTGTCCATTACATGAATAAGAAACAAATGATTATATAATACATAAAACAAGAATAGATCTATGAAGTAAATAAGTACATGCATTTTCATATTATTATTATTTTTTTTTACAACCAAGAAAAATATGTAAGAAAATAAAAAATAAATAAAAATAAAATGATTAAAAACATATGTATATATATACATAAACTTTGTAGAACATGAAATAAATGATGGTGCTTCAGGTGTGTCCACTGGCTGACAGTCTTAGTTTGTGACAGGCTGATACATATCTTGCTGCCGTTGCGATCGTTTTGGAATTTTCCCCTAAAATGTGACTTAATTTGTCTGTATTTGGCAATGCCATAAAATTTGGATGAATTAGCTTGAATTTGGGTAAATATGCAGCTCTGATGTGGTGATAGTAATCACAGTGCAGTAGGAAATGTTCCTCTGTTTCCAGCTCTTTCTGCGAGCACAGTAAACACAGTCTCTGTTCTCGTGGCTTCCATCTTTATCTGTGCCGTCCTCTCTCTATAGCCAGACAGGGATCACTCAGTCTGTACTTCGTTAGTGTCTTTCTTAATTTGTGATCTTTCACACAGCTCAGGTATTCACGTATTCTCTTTTCAGCTGTAAATACAGCTCCATCTTCTTTTGTATTTTAGTGGCATCTTTCCAATAGTCAATGTAGTGTTGTTTTTGTAGCTGTGTGATTTGGTTGGGCCGGATGGTGATGTGCTGGTTTGGGTGTAGTTTGAGTACCAGCTGTAAAAGTGCGCTCTTCTGCAGGTTCTGCTCCTGCCACTGCAGGGCTTCAGCCTGGTAAGAGCTCGGATCACTGCATTTCAGGTGATGGTGGAATTTAATAGCTCTCTTTTGAATATTAATTAATAGTGGGTATTGTCCTAATTCAGCTCTGCACGAGTTGTTTGGGGTCGCTCTGTTAACTTTTAAGATGTTTTTACAAATTTGGGTGTGCATAATTTCAATTTCTTCTTTTTCCCATTTGGAGAAATCTTGGGTTTTTAGAGGTCCCCATATCTCGCTGCCATATAGGGCAATTGGTTCGATTATTGCTTTTAGGATTTTTAGCCATGTTCGAATTGGAATTTGGTACCGAATTGTATTTTTGATCATGTAGAAGACTCTCAGGGCCTTTGCTTTCAGTGCATTCACAGCCAGGTTGAAGTTTCCCGTAGAGCTGATTTTTAGTCCCAGATAGGTGTATTCATGGGTGTGTTGAAGGACCTGCTCTCCTGCTCTGAAAGTGTGCTTATTTTCCTTACACCTGGGTCTCTTTTGAAAAATCATTATTTTTGTTTTCGTTAGATTCATTTTAAGAGCCCATGTTTGACTGAATGCCTCTATGATGTCGAGGAGCTGTTGTAGTCCCTCTTTTGTTTTTGACAGAATTACTAAATCATCTGCAAAGAGGAGACATTTGATTTCTGATTCAGCTAGGGTTGGGCCGGGGGCAGTCGAATTGTTTAATTCTTTGGCTAATTCATTGATATAAATGTTAAACAGAGTGGGGCTCAATGGGCAACCCTGTCTAACTCCTCGTCGTTGAGAGAAAAATTCTGTCCCTTTGTTCCCTATTTTTACAGCACATGTATTGTTCTTATACATGGTACTGATTAAATCGAAAGTTTTCCCTCCAATCCCACTTTCCAGTAGTTTTAGAAAGAGTCCTTCATGCCAGATTGAATCAAAAGCTTTTTCAAAGTCAATAAAGCAAGCAAAGAGTTTTTTTTGTTTTGGTGTACAGGTTTATCAATGATAGTGTGGAGGGTATAAATGTGGTCAGATGTTCTGTGTTTGGGTAGAAATCCAATTTGACTTTTCTCCAAGATTTTGTGGGTTTTAAGAAAGTTTTGTAATCGTATGTTAATAACCGAACAGAATATTTTCCCCAGGTTGCTATTGACACATATGCCTCTGTAATTGTTTGGCTCAAACTTGTCTCCTTGTTTAAAGATGGGTGTAATTAGGCCTTGATTCCAGGTGTCTGGAAAATATCCCACACTCAAAACAATATTGAATAATTTGGTTATTGCAGTTCTGAATTTGTCATTTGTGTATTTGATCATTTCATTTAATATTCCATCAATGCCACATGCCTTGTTGGGTTTCAGTGCATGTAGTCTGTCTGTTAGCTCATTTACTGTGATTTGGAAATCCAGGGGATTCTGATTGTATTTAATTTTTTCTTTCAGGATTTATAATTTGGTTTTATTTCATTTTGAGCAGGGTTTGTTTCAATTGTTTTGTACAGAGTTTCAAAGTGTGTCCTCCATATGTTTTCATTTTGAATGACCAATTCTTCCCTTTGTGGTCTGTAGAGAGTGTTCCAATTGTTCCAAAAGTTATTGGTATTTATTGATTCCTCCATTGTTTGAAATAATTGTTCTGTATGCTCTTCTTTTTTTGCTTTTAGAGTTTGTTTGTACACTTTAAGAGCTTCGTGATATTGAAGGCGGAGGTCTTGGTTGTCAGGATCTCTGTGTTTTTTATTTGATAGATTACGTACTGTCGTTCTTATTCTTTTACACTCATCATCAAACCACTTTTCATTGGTATTTTTTGGTTTTCTTTTTGATGATTTTTTCAAATTGCACATGGATGCTGATTGGTGAAATATATCTGTAATGTCCTTTAGTGCCAGATTTATGCCTACTTTATTTTGTGGATATGTGTTCATTATAAATTTGTCCAATAATAGTTTGATAGTTTGACTTTCTATTGCCCTTTGGTAGTTTTCTTTGCTGTGTTTAGTCCATTTGTAGGATTGCTGTAGGTTTAGTAAATGAGAGGGCTGTCTGCACACTCCCTTGTTTTGAGCTGGTTTTAGGTAGAGTGTAATGTTACAGTGGTCTGACAGAGGTGTTTGAGGACTGACTGTGAATGCTCTGAGATGCACTCGATCAATGTCTGTGATGAAATAATCTACAGTACTGTTACCAAGAAAAGAATTAAAGGTATAACAGCCAAAAGAGTCTCCTCGTATGCGACCGTTCACTATATACAGGCCCAGTGGCTGACAGAGCTGTAGTAGGCTTTTCCCACTTTTGTTTGTGAAGTTGTCATCATTATTTCTGAGGTGATATGAGGGCAGAGAGGGGCAGGTGTTTGTGATATATTTGTCTCCTTGTGTGTTGACAAAGTCTGGTTAATTTCCAGTTCTGGCATTTAAGTCGCCACATATTAAAACATTTCCTTTTGTCTGGAAATGGCAGATCTCGTCTTGCAGGATAGAAAAGATGTCTTTATTGTAATAGGGAGATTCAGCAGGGGGTAAGTATGTGGCACACAAGAATATGTGACGGTTCGTGGACACAATATCTTTTTGGATTTTTAGCCAAATGTACGATTCTCCGATTTGTATAGTTTTGATTGAGTCTATGAGTTCTGTTCTGTACCATATCAGCATTCCCCCTGAGTCTCTGCCCTTTGTCACCCCTCTCAGTTTGGTTGATGGTAAAATGATTTCTCTAAACCCAATTGGGCAGCCAGTGGACAAATCTCTTACGTTCCATGTTTCTTGTAGTATTATAATGTCAGAATTCAGAATTTCTTTTTTGAAATCTGAATGTTGGCTCTTAACACCAAAAATGGAGGACCTAAGTCCTTGAACATTCCAACATGAGATTTTTAAGGAATATGAGTTCATTAATCATCTTTGTTATTTCAAAAACAAGACAAACATCAGTATGCTGAACCAATAGATCAAGTAGAATATTTTAGAGAGTATGATACATATCTGAGAATATATCTATATATATATATAGGTATTTTTTTTTACATATCCATACATATCTAAGATGTTCTTTTTTCTCACACACATATACACACATACATATGGGCTAAGTGTAAATATGCATGTATCAATACATATATACACATACATTTGTCATCCTTTTTTTTTTTTTTTTTTTTTTTAAGTCAAAAACCCATTAGGTGAGAGCACAGCAGAGTCAGCAGGTGCTAGATGTTTCTGAGGTCTCTGGATTGAGATGGACTCGGCTGGCGCTTTAGGGCACAGTCTCTAGACACTCTTGCGTTTATATGCCTGATGGTGTCTGGGTGGAAATCAGAGCGCAACAGCGAGGTGGAGAGGATGATTTTGGAGTTGGGGAAGTTGGAGGATGCTTTCTCTGCTACATTAATGAGAGCTGTAGCTACTCTCTCTTGTTGGGCTCTCATGTCGTTGGTGCCGGTGTGGATGATAATATGGCTGGGGGAACCCAGCTGTTCTTCACACAAGAGCTCCAGGGCCTTCTGTGTGTTTGGGCACCATATTTTCATGACGTTTCTTCTCGGGAACAGTTTCTTTTCATCCACAAATGTGCCATTCGAGTCCATTAGGAGTACGATCTGGGGCATTGTTTGACTATAGGAGTCAGGGGGAGGAGCACTGCTGGGGTTGATGGCTGTGGTTGTTGGAGGAAGAGTCTGCTCTAAACTTTGCAGTTCTTCTCTTGTCTGTGTCAGTTGCTCCTTTAGAGCTGGCAGTTGTTTTCCATTTTCACTTGCTTTCCTTCTGTCTTCTCTTAGCTCTCTCATTTCTTCTCTTATTACAGACAGTTGTTTGTTGTACTCCTCTTTCTGATTTTTCAGTTCCTGAATTTCATCCTTTAACATTGCTATGTCTTTCCTGTAATCCTCTTCTTTCTCTGCTGGATCCGTCTGCTGCACTGCTCCATGCACTGCTTCTCTCAGCTGCACCAGTTCCAGCTCCATCTCTCTGAACTTTTCTTTCATGTCGTTGATGATGTTGTGTAGAAGGGAGATCTCCTCACTGTCATCCCTGGATTGTTCATTTGTAGCTTGATGGGTGGAGATGGAGGTGTTTTCTGCCTGTTTTAGTGTATTAGTGTATTAGTGTTGGTCTTGTTCAGGTGAGCTTTTCCTTTAATTTGGAGGAAGTCCTTTTCAATTTTTTTCAGATTGCCCTGAATCATTACAGTCCCATTTTTGTATAGGTTCGCTGTTATCATGAGATCTAATTCTGAATCGTCCTCTTCTTTGACCTGCAGTTTCCATCCGTTACTGATTCCCTTTCTGATTACTGTGGGGTAATGCTGTCTAATTGCTGAGTGCCAGGCTTCTGGGTCTTCTGTATAAAATATGATGTTGCTAACCTCTCCGGTCTTATATAAATCAGTGTACAGTGTTTCTGGTTTGTCCTTGAGGAGCTTTTCTTTATGTTTTTTCTTTAAGATCTCATTTGTAGCTTTGTATGGGTAAGTTATGGGGATTGATTCAGTCATTGTTCAAATATTCTGACAGTTGCTGGCAGTTTGTTGTTGTTGTTTTTTGAATATGCAGATATCCACTATAGTAAGCCCTAATACTGTAGTTTAATTTGTCCAAAAAACTGTTTTTTTTTTTAAAACTTTCCCCAAAATAAAGGTAGTTGACTGCAGACCTCGGTATATCTGTACTCACTGTACTTAGTTTTCTTTCTTCTCTTTCTTTTCTTCTCTTTTGAGGCAGTTGTATGACCTTTTGAGCCACTCTCAGCTAGCTGTCCTCTTTCTGTTTTTCTTGGTTAATTAAAAAAATCTTCTTTCAATCTTCTTTCAAGTAATATAGGTAGTAGGAAGTCTTTCTACTCATCAATTCATCAAAACTGAATGTCTGTCTTATCCTGAAACAACATAAAATATAAAATAATCAGGAGCTCATTTTCTTGCTGCTGCTCTCACGGAATTCTTCTTCTTCTTCTTCTCTCTCTCTCTCTCTCTCTCTCTCTCTCTCTCTATATATATATATATATATATAAAAATTCTTATGCAATTACAGTCAGCAGACAATTTCCTAATAAACTATTTCACCCCACAACTGACTGAGACTGAATGTCTACATCAGTAACTGTTTATTTTTTCCGTGATGTGTTAATTACTTACAAGTGTAATCATGTTGTGTCCTTTTCATTTGAATTTGGCGCTTTTTTGCTGATCTACCGTTGAGATCGGCTTGTTGTGATGACGTCATCACTCCCGCGCTCACACCAGCCAGCGTCGCGTCTCGTGAGGTGAGCTGTTCGCGGTAGCCTACTTCACGTGTTTAAAAAAAAAAACATAACGTATTAAAGTATAGAGGGTAAACAACAGAGAAGAAAATAAAGAGGGTAAACAACAGAGAAGAAAATAAAGAGGGTAAACACAAAGAAGAAGAAAATAAAGAGGGTAACCACAAAGAAGAAGAAAGTAAAGAGGGTAGGAATTGGGAACAGGAGAGAGGAAATTGTGTTGACTAGGTTAAGACCAGAGGTGTAAAGTACTTGAGTAAAATAACTAATTACTGTACTTAAGTATCTTTTCGGATACTTTGTAGTTATACTGAGTATCAAAGATATGAGCAACTTTTACTCTCTACTTCAATACATTTCTGAATGAGTATCTGTACTCTTTACTCAACTACATTTTAAATGAGTGTTGCAGTTACAAATTACACTTTGC
This sequence comes from Schizopygopsis pylzovi, assembly GCA_027422435.1. Taxonomy (NCBI): domain Eukaryota; kingdom Metazoa; phylum Chordata; class Actinopteri; order Cypriniformes; family Cyprinidae; genus Schizopygopsis; species Schizopygopsis pylzovi. The sequence goes on along the minus strand of CM049825.1, from coordinate 3,706,640 downwards.
TTGGTAAATAGCATTTCTGCAGCAGTTTATTTATGCTAGAAAATATATGATATCGCCAACTACAGGGCACTGAAAGTACATCTTGTGCATTTTGGATATGGACACAGATGGTGTGGTGCTTCGCCATGCTTTTCAGCAAGGTTAGAAAATTCAGAAATGTTATGAATCAGAGAATAAACATTGTAAAATTACTTTCTGATTTGAAATGTCTCTTTGGTGATGTTCCTACACAAACCAATGTTTTGCAACATGATATTAAGGTGAATGGTGCTCGTACTATTAAGCAACATGCTTACCGTGTAAATACAGTGAAAGATCTGTTATGTGTCTAGAGGTAGAGTATATGTTGGAAAATGGTCTAGCCAAGGCCAGTTGCAGTCCCTAGAGTTCTCCATGCCTACTTGTTCCTAAATCTGATGGCACATTTAGATTCTGCACAGATTACGTGAGGTAAATGCTGTGACTGTGCCAGACAGTTATCCGTTACCTCGGATGGAGGATTGTATAGATAACATCGGTTCTGCAAGTTTCGTTACAAAGCTTGATATGCTAAAAGGATACTGGCAAGTTCCTCTCACCTCACAAGCTTCGGAGATTTCAGCCTTTGTAACTCCAGATAATTTCCTTCAGTATAAATGCCTCAGCAACTCTCCAACGCCTTGTTAATATTGTTTTACATGATGTACCAAATTGCAACGCGTATCTTGATGATCTAGTGTTGTATTCGTTATGTTGGACATAACACGTTTGTCTGTTGAGAAAAGTGTTTGAACGACTTGTTAAAGCAAATTTGACACTTAACTTAGCAAAATGTGAATTTGGCAAAGCAACTGTTACTAGCGCAGAGCGAGAATTTCGTGCTAGCAAACATGCTAGCAACATGCTAATCATGCTATCAACATGCTAATCATGCTATCAACATGCTAATCATGCTAGCAACATACTAATAACGCTAGCAACATGCTAATCATGCTGAAATCATGCTAGCAAAATGCTAGCAACATGCTAATCATGTTAGCAACATGCTAAAAACATGCTAATCATGCTAAAATAATGCTAGTAACATGCTAATCATACTAGCAACATGCTAATCATGCTAAAATCATGCAAGCAACATGCTAGCAACATGCTAATCACGCTAACAACATGCTAGCAACATGCTAATCTAACTTATTCGCTACTTTAAAACTTAAACTTTTAAAACTATTAAAAACTTAAACTTTTTAAACTTAAACTTTTTAAACTTATAAAACTTAAACTTTTAAAACTTAAACGTATAAAACTAATAAAACTTAAACTTTTAAAACTATTAAAACTTTACAAACTTTTTAAAACTTTCTGGTCCGGCTTTCGCAAGCCAACTTAAAGTTTGTCTCGACAAACTTTTTTATCTAGTTTAAAGTGCTATACATAAAAGGAAATAAAATAATCATAGAAAATAATCACAACAATAAAACCAGAAATTTGAAAACATTTAAAATGATAAAAAAATGTATTCAAAATGAAGTTAGAACAGTTAGAAATAAAAATGATTAAATACTGTGCAGTCAGTTGGGACGTAGCACAGCGCTCATTCAACAAATGCATGTGTGGCTAATGTTTTAGCACATCTGATCTCTTCTGGAAGCTGGTTCCAACTAGAGGTCTTCACAGAGGACCCGAGTATTAGGGACCTGACCCGGGACCCGTACAGTTTCGGGTCTATATTTTAAATGGTCAGCTGGGTCGGGTCCCAATCTATTACTTCGGGTCCCGGGTCTTTTTAACTTTGTGTGTAATACCCGAGTCAATCGGAGAACACCGCACCCGCCAGAGATCAGCGTCAGTCAGCATGCGTGTGTTTTGTAACTTGCAATTTGTAAAATTAGGATGAGAAAAGTGTGAGCGGAAAATAAGGGGGAAAAAAAAACGCGCGTTACCCCAGCTGCCAGAAACCGAGCGCTGGTGGAGTTAATGTAGTGCTGCACGCGGACAGCGATCATGGATTCCTTCATGAGTGATGTGAAATAAATAGCTGAAGAAACGCTCCTGTTATTGAATACACACGCAGTAAAGTATAACGAACTTCTAATTCTGTGCGTTTTTTGCTAAAAAACAATAATTGCTCCAAGTCTTTATTACAACCAACAAAAAGTATGGTTAGTATAGTTCAAAAGGGTAAACGTAACAGTCGAATTTGACTCGAGATGGAAAAAAAAACCCTGCAAAGTTGCATTAGTCATCCATCTCCGTGACAGCAAGTAGACTTTTAATGGTGGAATAATGAGTGGATTAAGACTCATTCAGTCGGCAAGCGAGAGGAACAGCCTAACATGGATGGAAATGTATTGGCAAAGAGGATTGTAGGCATCGCAGTCAGGGAGAGAGCTACTATCCGTAGTTAAGGCAAAGGTTGTTTTTTTCGCAACTTGTTTATTGACTTAATAGCATTTTCTGTGCAATATGTGCCGATCGGGACGGGTGCAGTCGGGTCTGTGTCTTCCCAGCCGGGTTCGGGTCCAACTTTCGAATAAAATATGGGTCCGGGTCGGTTCCATGCAGCATATTTACGGATCTCTTCGGGTTCGGAATTTTTGGACTCGTGAAGACCTCTAGTTTCAACTCCAGACAGCATAATAGCTAAAAGTGGACTCTTTTTGTTTTGTGCGAGTCCTTGGTATTTCTAACTGACTCGATCCTAATGATCTGAGGGGTCTGTTAGATTTATATTCATTGAGCATATCTGCAATGTATTTAGATCCTATGCCATTGAGTGATTTATAAACAAGTAAAAGTACTTTAAAATCAATCCTACATGTAACATGAAGCCAGTGTAAGGACCTGAGGACTGGTGTGATATGCTCAGATGTTCTGGTTCTGGTCAGTATCCTGGCAGCAGTGTTCTGGATGAGCTGCAGCTGTCTAACGGTCTTCTTTGGAAGGAGACCATTACAATAATCCACCCTGCTGGTGATACAGACATGAACAAGTTTCTCCAAGTCTTGACTGAAAACAAAAAGTCTAATTATTGCAATATTTTTGAGATTACAGTATGCTGATTTAGTTGGTTGACCCCTAGAATCAAGGTATGAATTCACCTTGAGAACTTCATCTTTGTTTCCAAATTCAATGACTTCAGTTTTCTCCTTGTTTAACTGAAGAAAGTTCTGACACATTCAACTGTTAATTTTAACAATGCAATGGCAGAGGGAGTCAATGAGGCTGTAGTCATTTGGAGATAAGGCTAGGTAAATCTGGGTATCATCAGCATAGCTGTGATAGGCAATTTGTTTTTTTTCTCATTAGTTGACTTAGTTGGAGCATATGCAGGCTAAACAAGAGCGGTGCAAGTATTGAGCCTTGAGGGACTCCGCATGTCATGGACGTCCACTGAGACTTATACTTGCATAATAACCTCTCCCTTCTAAGTATGACCTGAACCATTTGTGTACCATCCCAGAAAGCCTGAACCCAGTTTTCCAGTGTCTTTAGAGCAGGGGTAGGCAACGTCGGTCCTGGAGTGCCGATGTCCTGCAGAGTTTAGCTCCAACCCTGAAAAAAACCTGCCTGTATCCCTAGTAATTCTGAAAACCTTAATTAGCTTGTTCAGGTGTGTTTGATTAGGGTTGGAGCTAAACTCTAAAGGACAGCGGCACTCCAGGACCGACGTTGCCACCCCTACTCTAGAAGTATGTTATGATAGACCATGTCAAACGCAGCACTAAGATCTAGTAGTATGTCAATCATGGCCTCCTAATAATCCCACATCTGAAACTAAATAATTGGCGCTGTTGTGCTGTGGCTGCCGTCGCATCATCCAGGTGTTGATGAGAGACCTCCCACATGGTTGTAAAGCCCTTTGGGTGTACAGCAATACACAATAAAGTGCTATGTAAATGTATCAATAATTAAGTCATTAAATTAAATATAAAACATTGTACAATTCATTGACAATTTACAGTATTACTGGATATATAGATTAGGTAAACATAAATGCTTAAAATGTGTGAATTAGTATAATAAGTAAATAAGTAACTGATTTATTATTGAATTTGACAGATCAGCTCCTCCTACAGCAATCACACCTTCAGTGAAGCTGAATTCAGTGAATTCCCATCAGTCTACAAGTGAAGACGAGCATCAGTTTGAAGTGAAATCTGCAGAGACAGAGTTTATTGAAAGACAGCAGAATGAAACACACTGAAGAACAAACAGGTTGGTGTTTATTATTGATGCTTTAGTGATGATGAACATTAAGGTTGTAAAGCATCAAACAGTTGCTTTACAACAGGTGTCAGATTATTATTTGTTGTAACAAAAAAAAGAGAGAGAGAGAACTGTGCAATAATAGAGTTGAAGCAGCAAATAATAAGTGCACTTTCTATAAATTTGTGGAGTGGATTTAATATATTTAATAGTTTTCACTTATAAAAAAACGTGCCCTAAGTGCAAATAGCCCACCTTGTTGGCAAAGGCTATTTACACTACTCCACCCACCAACGTGTGATTGGGATAGTCAACATTGTAAAATACGCTTGTTTAATATTTTTGCCAAACTTTTTTCCTCCCTTTTTCAAACCTCATATTGCATCGGAAAGGCATTTATTTTCAATAGAAATTGTGAAAATAATCAAAAAGGTGAAAATAAAGTAAAAACAATGTACCTCACTCCAGGAAAGTTTCAGAGGCATATATTTTATAAAAAATATTGTGTAAGCAATTTTCTACTTTCCACTGTGACAGCAGGGTTCACGTTTATGTATTTTCACGTTTCTCTCTGATTTACTGAAAATTTATAATTTTACTATAATTTTCAGAGTTGATTGAAGAAAACGAGGAGAATGAGGAACTGAATGAAGAGGAGAAACATGTCAAAACTGTAGAAAAACCTTTGAGTCGCTCTCAAACCAAACAGAAAGATTTAAAGAAAAGAAGAGACAAGAAATCATTCACCTGCACTCAGTGTGGAACGAGTTTGACAAGCAAACAGAGTCTCGAGTTTCACATGAGGATCCACACTGGAGAGAAACCGTTCACATGTGATCAGTGCGGGAAGAGTTTCAGAGACCAAGGACACCTTAAGGAACACATGATCATCCATACTGGAGAGAAACTGTATGAATGTGATCAATGCGGGAAAACATTTTTAAGAGCTTCAAGCCTGAAGAATCACATGAAAGTTCATTCTAAGGAGAAACCACATTCATGCTCTTTATGTGGAAAGAGTTTTTCAGAACCGCAAAGTTTAAAAGTACATCAGAAGATACACACTGGTGTGAGAGAATATATGTGCTTTGAGTGTGAGAAGACTTTTATTAGAGCTGAACATTTGAAACGACACGAGAGGATCCACACTGGAGAGAAACCTTACAAGTGTTCACACTGCGACAAGAGATTCAATCAGTCAGGAGACCTGAAATCACACGAGAGGATTCACACTGGAGAGAAACCGTACACATGTGATCAGTGCGGGAAGAGTTTCAGAGACCAAGGACACCTTAAGAGACACATGATCATCCACACTGGAGAGAAACCGTACACATGTGATCAGTGCGGGAAGAGTTTCAGAGACCAAGGACACCTTAAGGAACACATGATCATCCACACTGGAGAGAAACTGTATGAATGTGATCAATGCGGGAAAACATTTTAAGAGCTTCAAGCCTGAAGAATCACATGAAAGTTCATTCTAAGGAGAAACCACATTCATGCTCTTTATGTGGAAAGAGTTTTTCAGAACCGCAAAGTTTAAAAGTACATCAGAAGATACACACTGGTGTGAGAGAATATATGTGCTTTGAGTGTGAGAAGACTTTTATTAGAGCTGAACATTTGAAACGACACGAGAGGATTCATACTGGAGAGAAACCTTACAAGTGTTCACACTGCGACAAGAGATTCAATCAGTCAGGATCCCTGAAAACACATGAGAGGATTCACACTGGAGAGAAACCGTATCACTGCACTGCATGCAGGAAGAGTTTTGGTCGTTCATCTAATCTACGCAGACATACAAAAAGGATTCACAGTAAGTAGATCATCTTCAGATCCAGTACTTTCAGGTCTGATGTCACGTCCTTACCAAATATGACATGATAATGTATCAAGCATTAAAATCTCTTCTGTATAAATCTGTTTTAACAAAGAAACATCATCTAAACTCAGTGAATAAAGTTTATTTTTAATATTCATTTTTTAGGGCTTCAGGCCTGAAAAGTCACCTGAAAGTTTCATTCATCACTTGTAGTTTGTTTGCTCTTTATATGAAGGGTAGTGTTTTTTTACATGTGTAAAACGTTCTTGTTCTGGAAGCTGAAGAAGAGGCTGTAACATTTTTGAACTGACCTGTATTTTTACTAGAGCTGAAACTGACCAAGAAGTCCACATTTAGGACCTTAAAATCAGAGATATTTTCATGTGATTCATTCATTCAGTTTCTTTTGTTTACCTGAATACTGCTGTTAGACCTCACTGAACAACTTTGTCTAAAAAGCATTGTTTACTTCACTTGTTTGTTTTATTGTTATTCTGTTTATACTTTGCTTCTGTTCTTATTACTGTTAAAAAACTTTATATCCATCTCTTTTTGAAAAAATGAGAGATCAGTCAATTTAATTTTAACTTTTACTTGGCAATTATTACTAATATTATATATATATATTTTAAATTTGCTTTGCATAATCGAGAAAATTGTACATTTTTATTAATACGTTATCTTTAGTTTATACAATTCATCAACAAGGTTTATTGCCTGCTGACTGTATTTCCATTATGATTTATTTGTTTATTTATTTTTAAATATAATTTTAGCACCAAGAAGTATTTTGTTTGCCATTTGGACTTTCTGTTTTAAACTTCTCAATAAAGCTTTTAAATGCCTAATAAACAATTTCACCCCACACCTGACTGAGACTACATCAGTAACTTTTTCACCCTTATTTCTCTGTGATGTGTTGTTTTATAGATGTTTTGATATTTTAATTAGTATTTGGCCATTTTTTGATGATCTACAGTAAGGTGACCAGATTTCTGATATGAAAACCGGATACATTTCTTAATTCAGTGGTCAAAATATCACAGAAATCTCGCTTGTGATGATCAAAAAGGGGACAATATATTTAATTTTTTCATTTTTTTTTTATTGTTGTGGGTTCCATATATTAATATCATAATTAATACTTACAGTGATGTTTGAGGATCAAACTTACCTAATTGTTTTATACAATTCACCAAAAATCACACTATGAAAAATAGTAACTATTGCAAATAGCAAACATATCAAAACAGTAGGCTATTATAATAAAAATATATATATGGCTTTAATAAAACATATTAAAAATAACATAAATATGAGAACATATAATAAATACAAATATTTAACAAACATGTTTAATATTTTCTAACTGTATTTAACATTTCCATGAACGAGTAGGCCAAAGTAATTACACATTTTCATATTTATGTTTATGCTTTTGGAAATGTTTATTTTCTATCCCTCATCAAGCTTATTATTTTTGCATTTTAGGCTCATTTTGACCACAAAATAAGTGCTTTCTGCTAATGTAATTGTGATAGTGTAATTGTTTAGTTTTATAATTTTTTTATATTATTCATGTCAGGGTTGTGACGGCGGAAGTTTCAGGAATGTTTAATATTGTGTGCAAAACCAAAGATTATATAAATACAAAGATGGTTCACTCCTGTAATTATGAATGGGAGAAAGTGCAATGGGCAATATGGTGGGATAGTCCCGCCCTCTAAATGAAAGAGCCAATCGTTAATTGTTAAAGTCATTTAAAGCAGCTGTGCGTGCGCAGTCATAAGCGCGTTGGAGCTACATGCGCACTGGCTGGTCTAGCCTGAAAAATAAGCTTTTTAAACGCTATTTGAGCATAATAAGAAATAACATTCATGGGACAGTTCTCTTCAGATTGTATTGCTGATCTGAAATATGTAATTTTATTGCGAGTTCAGCGAGCCGTTTATGAGATTCCCCCATTCATTTAGATAGGACTTACTTGGTCTTGTTTGAGCTTCCCGGAGGCGTTGCAAATAATGCGGCCGAGTGAACAGACTTTCCTTAAGAGGGACTTTGGCAAAAAATATCCGCCTTATCATTAAACCTTATCATGCCTAGTTATACTATGCACACAAACAGTGTTACTTTGTTTTAACATGTATCAATGTAGTATGTGTGGTAGTATGTGACACTACCTTGAAACCAGTGGTGGTCAGTAACGAAGTAAAACAACTTTGTTACTGTACTTAAGTACATTTTTCAAGTATCTGTACTTTACTGGAGTAGTTTTGTTTTGAGTAACTTTTACTTTTACTTCACTACATTCCAAAGCATAAGATCGTACTTTTTACTTCACTACATTTCATAAAACATATCGTTACTCCTTATAATACATCACGTGCTCCGAGACGCAGAAGCGGTGTATGATTCATGAACAAACTGATTCTTTTCAATGAACCTCGTTCGCAAATCGCAACAAACGATTCATTCACGAACTGCAATGATCCGATTGCAGCTGTTCTCGAGTCGAAAACTCACTGATTCAAATGATCCGTTTAGAGCGAGTCTTCTTCAGTGAACTGAACTCACAAGTAAAGAACCGGGAGATCTTGTGAGCGCGCGCAACTGCTGCTGCGAAAAGTAAGTTACTAATGTCGGATTTTTTGGATTAATTATTGTAACTGAAAATAATATTTAGGTCAAAACTGTCAGTTGTTTGTGAACTAAATCTGCTGTGACCTATTTAAGCCCACTGAAATGCTTGAATGCAGACAGACCAACATCAGTGTCTCTAACGTTATGTTTTAGGTCAAACAACAAAACATTAAAATAACACCGATTAAATAAAATAACTCATGCACCTTCATATTCCCCGCTGCTGTAACATTAGCAGTTTTATTAAAATGCTATGCATTTAGACCTGTGACGTCTGTTTTTATATTGTTTATCAACAGTATACATTTTTATATTGTTTAGATCAACTAGCCGAGTAGACAGATATGAATGTTTATTCATAACCATACTGAAAATAAGTAAATATTGTTAGCTGATGCTAACTGTCTAGCTAACAAGCTTGCTGGTGCTAAGTTGAGGAAATTTTTAGATATAAAGTCCAAATATCTTTATTCAGCCACCTAGATAGATTCCATCTGAGGGAAAAAGAAAGGATGTGATGTTCAGAACATAGTAACTACAGTAATTATCAGAGTGGGAAGTGATGATGTCCTCTGGGGGTATTTGGCCAGGGGTGTTTTTACACCATAGACAAAGTTTGAGAAGAAAAAAAAATCATTATGAAAATATAATTATATTTTCCTTAAAATGTTCTTCCTAATTTCAGGCCTAATTCTCATGTCATATATAACTGACGTTCTGCAAGTTCTAAAACACTTTTTTCTTACTGGTGTAAATTAGATGGTGAAATCTGTTTTCTCTCAGGTACATGTGTTACATACAGCCTGTGCCGGGCTATGTAACAGAGAGGGAAGACCACGCGGATTATCTGATTTTAAAGAAAATATATTTATTAAAGATAAAGAATGAACAACATAAAGTAAATAAAGTCAGTATAAATGTTTGAGAGCAACGAAAACGTATGCAATCAGGGTATGTGAAGAGTCATGCAAAAGGAAACAAAAAGCAAAACGGTGCGGGAGAGAAGGAGCAGCGGCCTCCTTTCAACCAGGTCTGGAGAGCCTTTAACACCCAAGATACTGGAAGCAATCCCACGCAGTCCTGGAAGCAATTAGATGCAACACGCCACACCTGTGCTCCACTCACCTGTAGGGGAGAAACAATCAACAGGCAAAACGAGGAGGAGCCAGCAGGTCCGTAACACCCCCTCCCTTAAGACAGAGGCCCCTAAAAGGCCTCTGCAAAAACCTTTGAAAACCCCACCCAACAAAATAACAAATAATTCTTAATTTTTTAAAATAATTTCTATAAACTAAAAGTGAGCACTTAACTTTAGTTACATGGACTGGACAGAAAAACTCTTTTGTCCACAGGCCCCAAACCACTCTACCCTCCAGCAGCTCCAATCGCCCTTCCCCATACCAAGAACTCCAGCAAATCCCGGTACCTGGAAAGCTACATTTAAGGAGACTAAGCAGAAGAAGAGTGGAGAGACAGAAGTCAGAAAGATATGGGACAAGACATTCAGCCCAGCCCACCTGGAGCACGGGACAAAGCGTCAGCCATGACATTGTCCACGCCCCGAATATGCCGTATCTGCAAATTGTATGGCTGCAAAAATAAAGCCCAGCGCATAAGGCGCTGACTAGGACTCTTTAAAGAGTGGAGGAATGTCAGAGGATTATGATCCGAATAAACAGTGATAGGAACAGCGCCCCCAGCTAAGTACACATCAAACTGTTGTAGACCCCAAACTAACGCCAATGTTTCCTTCTCAATAGTTGAATAATTCAACTGATGACAATTAAACTTTCTTGAAAAGTAACAAATTGGTCTGTACACCCCCTGCTCATCACTCTGCAGGAGCACCGCACCAGCACCCACATTGCTTGCATCCACCTGCATCTGGAAAGGCTGATCTAAACGGGGTGCCATCAAAACTGGGGCAGAAGTCAACAACAACTTGACATTATCAAAAGCAATCTGAGAGGTCACAGTCCATTCAAACTTCACTTTAGCTTTTAACAGGTTAGTCAAAGGGGCTACTACCGTAGAAAAGTTGGAACAAAAGCTACGGTAATACCCTACCATCCCCAAAAAGCGCTGCAACTCTGTTTTGGTGGCAGGAATAGGAAACTTATCAATGGCCACCACCTTAGCATGAACCGGCATCACTTGCCCCTGCCCTACGATCTTCCCCAAGTATACAACTGTAGCCTGGGCAAACTCGCACTTGGCTAGATTTACCGTAAGGCAAGCGTCTACAAGCCTAGTAAAGAGAGCCCGAATACGGTCCAGATGTTCAGACCACTCCTCGCTATACACAACCACATCATCGAGATACACCGCGCACCCCTGTAAACCGGAAACGACGCGGTTCATAAGTCGTTGAAATGTGGCTGGAGCATTTCGTAAACCGAAACTCATAACAGAGTAAGAATATAGCCCAGATGGTGTTATAAAGGCTGAAACTTCCTGAGCTCGAGATGACAAAGGAACTTGGTAATATCCTTTCAACAAGTCAAATTTACTCACAAACCTTGCGGATCCTACTTGATCAACACAATCTTCAACCCTTGGGAGTGGAAAAGAATCTGATTTCGTGATATTATTCAGTTTACGGTAATCGGTACAGAATCTATGTGTCCCATCAGGTTTACTAACCAATATACAGGGTGAAGCCCAACTCGAATACGAAGGCTTAGCCAACCCATTATCCAGCAGGTACTTCACCTCTGCCTCTAGATGTCGCTGTTTGTCTTGTGACACCCGATAGAACCGCTGTCTTATTGGTTCTGCATCACCAACATCAATATCATGCTCAATTAAATGAGTACATGATGGTGTATCTGAAAATAAAGAAGGAAAATCAGACAACAAAGACGACAATTCTGATGCACGCTCCCCTGACAAATGTCCAAACAATGTATTCAACTCCGCCAGTTTTTCAGAGTTCCTCAAACGAGGTTTCAGCACACAGTCGTCAGGACCTACCACATCCTCACCACTACTCGCTGTCACCACGTAGGGAGTCTCATGGGCCCTAGGAGCCTCAACAACTGCGGCTAAAGAAACGGGCATAACCAGGTCACCAGACTCTGCTGCCCCAGAGACTGAAAGCCTGGTATAATAGGACTTCAACAGATTTATGTGACAGAGCTGAGTGGAACGCCTACGATTTGGTGTCGAAAGTAAATAATTCAGGTCTGACACCTGTCGAACCACCCTATAAGGACCTGTGTATTTTGCAAGGAAAGGAGAATTTGCTATTGGCAATAAAGCCAACACCTGATCCCCAGGACTAAACACCCTTGGCTCAGCTCGACGGTCATACCAACCCTTCATTTTCTGTTGGGCTTTAGTCAGGTTAACAGTCGCCATTTCACAGGCTAAGAACAACCTACGACGAAAACCGTTTACATAGTCCAACAAATTAACGGGAGATTCAGGACACTTCAGCTCACCCTGTAAGACTGCTAAAGGCCCACGAACTCTATGGCCAAAGACCAAATCATTAGGCGAGAAACCAGTGCTCTCCTGGGTTACCTCTCGTGCCGCCAACATTAGCCATGGGAGCCCTTCCTCCCAGTCTCTGTTAAGCTCAACACAATAACCCCTGAGAAGCGACTTCAATGTCTGATGAAAACGCTCCAGAGCACCTTGGCTCTGGGCGTGATAAGCGCTACTACGCTGATGTTTTACACGCAACTGCTCGAGCACCTCTCTGAACATGCGTGATGTAAAGTTAGAGCCTCTATCACTCTGTATAGTGTGAGGGATTCCGAAGATGGAAATAAACTGTGAAAGGGCTTTCACCACAGATCTAGTCGTAATTGAACGCAAAGCATAGGCAGCAGGGTATCGGGTAGACTGACACATCACCGTCAGCATGTAAACACACCCTGACTTAGATGAAGGCAATGGTCCTACACAATCAATTAACAAATGTTCAAATGGTTTTCCTATGGCTGGAATAGGGTAAAGTGGAGCTGGCTTTAACACCTGATTAGGCTTCCCCGTTAACTGGCATACATGACACGTCTTAATGAAGGATGCCACATCCTTCTTTATTCGAGGCCAATAGAAGTACTTCATAAGACGGTCATAGGTCTTTCTTACCCCCAAGTGCCCCGCTACATCCCCATGAGCTGTCTGTAGAACCAAGTCTCTAAACTTAAATGGCACTATCACTTGAAACACTGGATCCTCGACCCCTACATCAGTGTGTGAAGACCACTTCCGGATCAACAACCCATCCTGAACAAAATAACCCCTCGCTGCATTGCGCAACTCCTCGGGTGGTAACACCCCAATGAACAGATCTTTTAATGTTGCATCCTCCTTTTGAGCTGCAACAAAATCACTATGGGAGAGAGAAGGTGGTAGATTAGGCACAACAGCAGACTTGAACTCTCTAGTCTGAGAAATATCATCATTAGAGGCCCGGCTCATAGCCCGTGTCACTGCACAAGCTGTAAAAACAGACAAATTCTGACCACGAACGTCACTGTCATCTGCAATAGAGGGAACATTCTTAACAATAACAGGGGGCGGTATATCACGCCAGACACGTACTCCAGCCAGATTGTTACCCAAGAGAAGATGGACGCCCTCTATAGGTAAGGAAGGACGAACTGCTATTTTTACTTCCCCCTGTACCAAATCAGACTGCAGATTAATCCTGTGCAATGGAACAGAGACAACCTGTAACCCAATCCCCCGGACCAAAACATTGTTCCCAGTACTCGAGTCAGCAGAAAAAGGCAAAACAGACTCCAAGATAAAAGACTCAGACGCCCCTGTGTCCCTAAGTATCTTAACTGGCACCCGGTTGGAACTACCCACCAGTGAAACTAAACCATCCGTAACGAAAGGAAAATAACCACTTCCACCCATTACAACTGAATCAGCCCCACGGTTTCTCTCACTAGTCCCAGCAGAGCTCAGACCTGATAGCTCAGATGGAGTCACAATGCCTTCAGGTCTAGCCTCAGTCTCACCCACCAAAACTTTAGCAGGTATAACTGACTCAGATACAGCAAGTGTGACCCCCCTAACAACCTCACTACCCTTTCTCTGACTTTTTCCCTTTAAAACAGGACAGTCCTTCTTCCAATGCCCCTTTTCCAAGCAGTATCGACACACATCAGCATCGTTCTTAGCCTGACTGGCAGGTGTAAACGCAGAAAACCTAGAATCTCTGCGAAAACTCACAGCACCTCTATGTGACTGATTAGAGTGTGAATCTATTCTACTCTGAGTAGGTGACTCAAATGAACCCAACGAAGAAAACCCCACATCTCTATTGAAACGTCCAAAACGTTGTTCCTGATAAGCCTTACCTGTATTGTTTTCTTTAAGACTATACTTATGTGTCAAAGCAAAATCGTCAGCCATAACTGCGGCTTCCGCTGCGGTTTTCATCTTATGCTCAAATACATAGGTAGCGACACGCTCAGGAAGGATATTTCTAAACTGTTCTAAAACAATCAGGTTAGACAATTCTTCAAAAGTAGTGACTCCCACCGCAGAGCACCAACGATTAAAGTGGCTGTTCAACTCCCTCGCTACCTCTGTATACGTCTGTTTGTCTCCTTTTCTCCAACTACGAAACCGCAAACGATAAGCTTCCGGAACTAATTCATAACTTTTAAGCACTGCCTCTTTTACTTTGACATATTTTTTCCTATCTAGCACAGGCAATGCAATAAACGCTTCTTGTGCTCTACCCACAAGAACACTTTGGAGTAACAACGTTCTCTCGGAGTCAGACCAACCACGGTCGTCAGCCACACTCTCAAATAACGAAAAAAAAATATCTGGATCTCTCTCATTGAATTTCGGCAGCAACCTCACCATGTTAGATATATCAGAGGGACGTACAAACCCCATAGGAGCAGTACCCTCACCCTCATCAACTGAAAGCCTACCTTCAGCAACCAGTCTCAGCCGTTCTAAAACCACATCACGTTCACTTCTTATTCTTTCCATTTCTAATTGACGCTCAGCTTCCCTTTCGTTTCGGTCTGCCTCACGTTGAGCTTCTCTTTCTTTCCGCTCTGCCTCACGTTGAGCTTCTCTCTCTTTCTGTTCTGCCTCACGTTGAGCTTCTCTCTCTTTCTGTTGCATTTCTATCAACACTTTTTGTTGCTCAAACGTAAGTGACATTTTAGAAAACTCTGTCGAAAGAGGTGTCGACGTTGCTCCCAACTCTAACTCTTCCATAATTAGAGATGCTGGTGACGAAAGAATATTCCTAACAACCAATTCCGCCTGAACTGACACTCTAATTTGGGCTAATTTCGCTGTTCTGGGTAAACCCAAATCAAAATCATAATGTTCACAAACTTGACGCAACTGATCCTTTGTCAAATTATTCAAAACATCCACAGATGGAGCTACAAAAAAATCCTCCAAACTAGCCATATAAATTAAACGAATTCTACAGCATACTTTTATTTTATTATTATTATTTGATACTAAAGAAAAACGAGCTCACCTTTTCCAAATGCAAATGTGGCCACAACACTGCGCATCAGACGAGACAAAATGGAGCTGCCCTGTAAAAAAAAACAAGAAAAACAGCGATCCTCTTCATGCATATCCCAAGGACAGAGATTTTTATTACACGATATCAGCAGAGCCTTAACTCCCCCGACAAAATGCCGTTAAAGCAGGCTTCCACGACGGTGCCCTCTGCCCAGGATAGCACAAAAATAACAAACTAAAATAACAAACATTAACGCTTGATGGGCACTTGTAAAGCTCCGATCATTATTTTATCGAATACTTTATCAATAAACTCAATCTTGAACGTGCAGTGCAGACCCACACCTACCAAACAAATAGCCGCGGACAAATTAACAAAATATTCTCCTCCTCTCCGCTCCCAGCTATGAAAAATAAATAAACAAATAATTCCAAACGTAATTAATTTTCAAACTAATCCACAAGCGTCTTCCCAATGGTCCAAAACAAAAACGTTCAACTCAATGAACTTTCCAAATCAAAACGCACTTAAACAAAAACGGTCCCAATATATTTAAAGCTTTCTAACACCTAGGCTATTCAAAACCTAGTTATAAGCATCAAAAATATATTTTTACCGATGTCGTTTCAGATCCTTATTTTGACGAGCCCCCTCAATTTGTTTCATTTCAAATCCCGATCGTTCAAAATCCCGGACGAGCCCCCAATCTGTTACATACAGCCTGTGCCGGGCTATGTAACAGAGAGGGAAAACCACGCGGATTATCTGATTTTAAAGAAAATATATTTATTAAAGATAAAGAATGAACAACATAAAGTAAATAAAGTCAGTATAAATGTTTGAGAGCAACGAAAACGTATGCAATCAGGGTATGTGAAGAGTCATGCAAAAGGAAACAAAAAGCAAAACGGTGCGGGAGAGAAGGAGCAGCGGCCTCCTTTCAACCAGGTCTGGAGAGCCTTTAACACCCAAGATACTGGAAGCAATCCCACGCAGTCCTGGAAGCAATTAGATGCAACACGCCACACCTGTGCTCCACTCACCTGTAGGGGAGAAACAATCAACAGGCAAAACGAGGAGGAGCCAGCAGGTCCGTAACACATGGCAGTGTAAGCTTCACAGTGAACATTACTACATCACTCTCATCAACGTAGTCCATATCAACAAAATATATATCTTGACTATATAGTGGTTATTTTGGGAAAAACTCAGGTATTTGGGGCAGTAGGATTATAAAAATATGTGCTAATATAAAATTAAATAAAGTAGTCTATATAAAATTGCTAAATAAATCTGTCTATCAGTACTTTTTTACTTGAGTACATAAAAAATTGAGTACTTTTGTACTTTCACTCGAGTAAAATTGAAAAAGCAGTACTTTTACTGGAGTAATATTTTATTATACCTATCTGTACTTTTACTCAAGTTCTTGATCTGTGTACTTTGCCCACCACTGCTTGAAACTAATAACGCAATTTCTTTTTTTGATGGCTGAAGATCTGGAATATATGGCTGGGCTGCATTCATTGGTCAATTCTGTTTGAGTGACATGTCAAACAACTAGGGTTGGGTATCGTTTGAATTTTATCGATTCCGATTCTGCTTATGGATTCCGATTCTTTTCAATTCCCAGTTTCGATTCCAATGTGATTAGATAATGATATCAAGCATTTATCCCGTGTCTCATTTTATCAAACAATTGCACGATATTTATTTTAGTATGTATTTGAGAGACGCTCTGAAATGTAATGCATTCATACATGCATGCACAGTTTGCAGCTTTAATCGCCTTTTTTGGTAATTTCATGACTTAACTGACGACAGACTCGTATACTTTTTCTTGTGCGCTTATTTATGATGACGCGATCAGGGCGTGGGCCATGAGCACAGTGACTGCTGACAGGACAGGGAAGATTGTTTTACTGACATATAGCCTAACAGCATCTCGTTCTGCCAAAGCTTATTTGACTGGTGTATCTTTTCCGCGCTCATGTAACTCGCGCCTGGTGCTGAGGCAAAGCTGAAGCACGCGTCTTGTTGTATTTTTATACCGGTCAGAAACCCCAAAAATCTTCATATCACATCTCAGTCATCCCCTAGCAATAAAACAGTATTAAAACCGCTATATTACCCGTTGTCCGGATGGCGATGATTTGAAGGTTCAGGATCTCTGGCCCCGGTGTCCGTACCAGCTCAGTCAGGTCCGTGCTTCGAGGCTCGATCAGAATGATATTCAGGTTCAGATAACAGGTTGATGTAAAGTAATTACTCAGAGGCTTATTTTAATAAAAGGATTACGAATCACCATAGCAATGGTTTCGTTTTATTAAAAATAATATTAACTCATAAGCAAAATACAAAACACAACAGCGAATGTCTTCACCACGCGGGTTCGGCCTCTTCTGAGCTTCTGTCCCAGGCTTTTATAATACTGCAACTCATTTGCATTTATCATAAAAACACGTCACACCTGCTTCCTTTCTCGCCTCTTGTTTATACAGGCATACGTGTGCCCTTTGTCCTAAAAACCCAGACACGACCTAATCACACGTTCACATCTTCACAGGAAAAACATCACCTACTCAGCAGTATAACACTTCTACTTCCCTTTTTACTATATAGACAGGGAACATGTTTTTCCTAACACGTTTGAGCTAATCACACATTTCAAACCGCATATATAACACTTAATAAGTAAGCCAATTCTCCAATAACAGCTATGATGACTTTTGTTCTACCCACTTAAATGATAAAGGTACTTGCAGTGTCCAATCTATACAGACTGTGTCTGTTCCCCGAATATTGAGTTCAAAATATAAATTCAATGCAGAATCTAGAACAAATCTGATCGTGATTAAACCAGAAAAATGCAAAATAAATGAACAAAAACAATTTTTAAAACTTGGGCTCCTAAATATCCGATCACTCACACCGAAAGCAGTTATTGTAAATGAAATAATCACAGATAATAGTTTTGATGTACTCTGTCTGACTGAAACCTGGCTTAAAACAAATGATTATTTTGGTCTAAATGAATCTACTCCACCAAGCTACTGTTATAAGCACGAGCTTCGTGAGACTGGTCGTGGCGGCGGTGTCGCAACAATATATAGTGATATTCTCAATGTTACTCAGAAAACAGGATACAGGTTTGACTCATTCGAAATACTTATGCTCAATGTTAAACTGTCAGATAAGCAAAATAAATCTGTCCTATCTCTTGCTCTGGCTACTGTGTATAGACCGCCAGGGCCATATACAGATTTTCTAAAAGAATTTGCAGATTTCCTCTCAGACCTATTGGTTACTGTTGATAAAGCACTAATTGTTGGAGATTTTAACATTCACGTTGATAATACAAATGATGCGTTAGGACTTGCGTTTACTGACCTAATAAACTCTTTTGGTGTCAAGCAAAATGTCACCAGGCCCACGCATCGTTTTAATCATACGCTAGATTTAATAATATCGCATGGAATTGATCTAACTGATATAGATATCATACCTCAAAGTGATGATGTTACTGACCATTTCCTTGTATCATGCATGCTGCATATTACTGATATTAACTATATGGCTCCGCGTTATCGCCCAGGCAGAATTATTATTCCAGCCACTAAAGACAGATTCACAAATAACCTGCCTGATTTATCTCAACTGCTCTGTGTACCCATAAATACAGATGAACTTGACACAATTACTAGCAACATGGGAACTATCTTCTCCAATATGTTAGAAACTGTTGCACCCATCAAATTAAAAAAGGTTAGAGAAAAACGTGCTGCGCCATGGTACAACAGTTATACCCATTCTCTCAAGAAAGAAACTCGTATTCTTGAGCGCAAATGGAGAAAAAGTAACTTGGAAGTCTTTAGAATTGCGTGGAAAAACAGTATGTCCAGCTATAGACAGGCTCTAAAAACTGCAAGAACCGAGTATATCCGCAAACTCATAGATAATCACCAAAACAATCCAAGTTTTTATTTAGCACAGTGGCTAGATTAACAAATAAACAGATGTCACCCGATCTAAATATTCCCTCACAGTTTAATAGTAATGACTTTATGAATTTCTTTACTGATAAAATATATAACATTAGAAATACAATAACAAACGTAGATTCTACAGCGTCTAGTACTTCAGCATCATTCATCGCACCCAAAGAAAAACTGCAGTGCTTTACAACTATAGGACAGGATGAGCTAAATAAACTTATCACTGCATCTAAACCAACAACATGTTTATTAGATCCTGTACCAACTAAACTATTGAAAGAGTTGTTACCTGTTGCAGAACAACCGCTTCTCAATATTATTAACTCCTCGCTATCTTTAGGTCACGTCCCAAAACCATTTAAGCTGGCAGTTATTAAGCCTCTTATTAAGAAACCAAAATTAGATCCTTGTGAACTGGCAAATTACAGGCCCATCTCAAATCTTCCGTTTATGTCGAAAATATTAGAAAAAGTAGTGTCTGCTCAATTGTGCTCCTTTTTGCAAAAAAATGATATCTATGAAGAATTTCAGTCAGGTTTCAGGCCCCGCCATAGCACAGAAACTGCACTTGTTAAAATTACAAATGACTTGCTTCTTGCGTCAGACAAAGGCTGTATCTCATTGCTAGTTTTACTTGATCTTAGTGCTGCGTTTGACACTATAGATCATGACATACTGATAGATCGATTACAAAACTATACAGGTGTTCAAGGGCAGGCTCTAAGCTGTTTAGATCCTACCTGTCCGATCGCTACCACTTTGTTTATTTAAACGGGGAGTCATCTCAATTATCACCAGTAAAGTATGGAGTACCACAAGGATCTGTCCTAGGTCCTCTATTATTTTCATTATATATGCTGCCCCTAGGTAATATTATTAGAAAATACGGGATTAGTTTCCATTGTTATGCTGATGACACTCAACTATATATCTCAACAAAACCAGATGAAACTTCTAAACTATCTAAGCTAACAGAGTGTGTTAAAAATATAAAAGATTGGATGACCAGTAATTTTCTCCTATTAAATTCAGATAAGACCGAGATATTACTTATTGGACCTAAAAACAGTACACAGAATCTCTTGGATTACAATTTGCAACTAGACGGATGTAATGTTACTTCCTCTACAGTTAAAAATCTGGGTGTTATATTAGACAGCAACCTATCTTTTGAAAATCATATTTCCAATGTTACAAAAACAGCATTCTTCCATCTTAGAAACATTTCCAAGCTACGGAACATGTTAAGTGTTTCTGATGCAGAAAAGTTAGTTCATGCATTCATGACCTCTAGACTGGACTATTGTAATGCACTGCTAGGTGGTTGTCCTGCATCTTCAATAAACAAGCTACAGATAGTACAAAATGCTGCGGCTAGAGTCCTTACCAGGTCAAGAAAATATGACCATATTACTCCAATCTTACAGTCTCTGCACTGGCTACCTATTAAGTTTCGTATCAGTTACAAAATATTATTACTTGCCTATAAGGCCCTAAATGATTTAGCTCCTGCGTACCTAACTAATCTTCTATCACGCTACAATCCAACCCGCTCCCTAAGGTCGCAAAACTCTGGACTCTTGGTAGTACCTAGGATAGCAAAGTCCACAAAAGGAGGTAGAACTTTTTCATATCTGGCTCCTAAACTCTGGAATAGCCTTCCAGAAAACGTTCGGGGTTCAGACACACTCTCTCTGTTTAAATCTAGATTAAAGACGCATCTCTTTAGCCAAGCATTCATATAATGCATCTCACAATCTTGTACTGCCAGTCTATCTGAACAAATGCACATTATTATGCTTTAGCTTGGGTTATACTGATAATTTCATCCAGGGTTATTCCTGGATGGAGCAGCTGCTACGCTAATTGTCTTACTGTTTCTATGTTACTGCCACGGGATTAACATCCCGTGGTAGTTAGGAATTACACAAGCTTCAGTCTGGATCCTACCCTTAAACGATAGAGATGACCGAACACCTGAGAAGAGACGATGACAACCCCTCCGAGGACCTCCGAGATGAGCCCCAGAGACAGATCTCCAGTGAGGACCTCGTCACCTAGACATCCATCGGTGGATCCCTGGAACCAGTGGACCACTTACACTCTGACTTTGCTGCAGTTGGATCAAACTACTGATTCGACTGGCCGGAGGGGAACTGGCCCCCCGACTGAGCCTGGTTTCTCCCAAGGTTTTTTCCCCATTCTGTCACCGATGGAGTTTTCGTTCCTTGCCGCTGTCACCTCTGGCTTGCTCAGTTGGGGACACTTCATTTCCAGCACAATCATCGACTTGATTGCACAGATATTATTTAAACTGAACTGAGCTGGACAATGCCATTACTAAATTCAATAATGAAATGCATTCAGCAGATAATTGAGTGTTAAATCCTGTCATTTTACATTATTGACTAAATTTGCCTATTTTGATATTGTGCAGTGCTTTGTTACAATTTGTATTGTTAAAGGCGCTATATAAATAAAGGTGACTTGACTTGACTTGACTTAATATTCAGTGTAAGCAACACCTACGTTTTTTTCAGTAGAAGATTCCATTCTGCACCGTACGTGCAAAATGCAGCCCTCCATCTGACCCCTCTCAGCTAAGCATATCCTGCCCTCTTAAGCAACAGCTAAAACTCATAAAGACACCTCCTTCTCGTTCAAAAGCTAAAGATAACAGTTAAAACACACCATAATACATCATCATAAATCTAACATTTTCTAGAGATGTATATCAGAAGAATGGAGTTGTAAATTATTCAATTCATTTTCTACACCTTGCAATCCTAAAGCATGTCCATGCATGTTAATCATTCCCTTAAACAACTTCATCATTTTCTTATGATTAGCTTCTTGTTTACGCATTAAAGAAACAATTTTCTTGATCTGGTTGATTATCTTCTGATGATCCATCTCCCTTCTTCGCCCGTCTGCGTCGCTCCGCTTTCCGTCTCTTCTGGATTTCCCGGAATGACCTTTTTTGGATGCTTTCTACAAGAAGATCATCAAAATGAATCTCTAATTTACCGGATACATTTTCCGGATTGCCTAGTGAAAACTGATTAGGAAATGTCACACCTACAGGGCGACCAGACATGACAGTCTGAAAAATCTTGTTGGATGTGGATGCAAAAAAATACACCGGTTTCGCGTCTTAATAAAGGCTTTTCTTGTCAAGAAGAAGGGGAAAGAAACTGCAGTTTTGAGCTGAGTGATCAAGCTTAGATCAGTGGTGTCACTGCTGCACGGATGAACCAAGTGATCACAACATTATGATCGCACACCTCAAAGGTTGAGGAATGAAACGGACAAATAATTTTAATTTAGGAATAGAATCACTTTGGTGTTTGAATCATGTTCGCGGATTCAAGGTGGTGACATCTCTCTTGCAACATGTTTAGCTATCACAGATATTATACTTAGCTTTTTTGGCTTCTGATCGCAAAAGCAGCCAAACTTTGGAGGCTTAGATTAGCGAGAAAGGTCCTGGCAGATCGCTAGATCCCACCGGTCCTCACAGATGAAGAAAGAAAAGCGCATAGGAATCGATGGGCGGAATCGAAATTTTAATTTGACAACAAGTATCCGATTCCTGACCTTAAGTATCCGATTCTGGAATCGGAATTGATTTTCGATTCCCAACCCTACAAACAACCAATTACAGTTAGTTTCGTTCAGCGTCACGTTTCGTGGCGTGGAAATGTCGCCACAATAACAGACCGGTGTGTGAAACTCTCGGATGTATTTTAAAGATTATATGGCGCAAACTTTAACTATTTTACATAATTTTGGAAATCCAATTTCAATCTACTCTGATAAGCATTCACCGTCACATTTGTAAACACAACGGCTTTCTTCTTTCGTGAGGGATTTTGGCGCCACAGCATCTTTGTTTTCCAGGCAGAACGTTAAAAAACACGACACACACGTCTCCCGGAAATCCCGTATAATTCAACCTATCCGACGACGACTTCGACCCTCCTGAAGTGTTTCCAGAAAAGTGTACCATATGCATCAGACGTTTAGCTAATGGTCCGTGGGCGTGACGTCTGAAGCTGAGACTAGCATCGCACTGGTTCCCTCCACAAAAAGCATATAGGATTTTTCCATAGGCTTTTGGATTATCGCAAAAAATAAGCTCTGTGTTCAACCATACTTCACGAAAATGATACGTTTTGTCCATCAAGATAATCTTCACAAAATAATATAACTTTGATGAATTTTGGAGCCTAAATAAAAGCACCAGAACTGAAAAACTAAACTTAGGTTATAAACGAACTACTGCACCAAGGTTGCTCGCCTTCAACGTCACCACCACCAACAACTTTCTCAAACTTATTTTTAACGTTCAGTGAAAAGAATTTACACTGTATATGAATTTTAATCCACGCTATATGAACCGTTTCATATAAACTGGAATAAATACAAAACTAGAGCCAAACTAAAATTGAAATGAGACATTAATAATAAATAGTATAGTGATTAAATGAAATAATCATAACTAAAGGACATATGAAAGCACGTATTACTGTACATTTCGAAATAAGGTGCATTAAAAGTCAATAATTCCTTGATTAATTTGAACATTTTAATTGAAAATGTGTCAACAGCAGATCGAGCAAGTTTTTGGATATGGAAAGATTAAACTTATTTTAGTGAACTAAGCAGCACATTTCAGCTATCGTTTTGTTAAGGTGGGTACACAATGTTATTTTATCCTTGCTTCTAGGAAATCCTCAATCTGTATACTTTCTAACAGCTTCATGTGGCTGTAAACATTTCATTTTAACTTGGCTTTAAGCACTATGCATCGTTAAAGTTTCACTTTCACCGTGACTAAGCCGGTAAATGTGGTGTTAACATGTAATAATCATATGAGTTTACCTTATGTTACGAACCCAGAGTCTCTGCATCATTAGGAAAGCGATATAAAACGAGCATCTTCCCTCCGAAGACTTTTGTCTTTGAAACTGTACTTTGCTCATCTTTGTTTTGAAGTTCCTTTAAAGCAAATAATTCATCTAAATAAATCCATAAAGTAAAGAAGTTACTATGTGTCAGGCATTACAGTAATAAATAAATGTTACATTTTTTTATGGAAGGTGTGTCAATGATTAAACCCATACAATGATGGTATATTGACCATCTAGAGTAAATACTTCTACATTAAAGACTTGAAGCTGTTTCTATAGTGTCAAATAAACATTTTGCACCTTGTTTTGTTTCGGAGTGATACTCCTTTGGAAAGTTATTGACCTGTAAGGCGTGCTTTTGAAGAACCCCATTGAATACAGTAACGGTACATATTTAATGTAAATGTAAAAGTTTGTCCAAATAAACTTCCTCTATGATGTCATGTTCTCTGATGACTTTAGTACCTTGCACAGTAATTCGTTGCAGGCTGTAGTAATCGAAACATGTTATTTGTAGATGGTCCCTCAGATACGCGATGACGTCACTACACTGCATAGAGGTAAGCGTGTTTATCAGCTTCTTTAAAACATCCTAGTTCTACAGAAAATGTGTTGTAGTTTGTGCTTATAACAGTCGTAATGATAATTGACCGAAAGTAGCCTTTTTACATGCAGATCAGCGAAGTTATTGAACGCGGAAGTCCAAATGTGCGAATATAAAACCAACTTTAACGTTACCCAGGTCAAATACCATGCTTAAACTAGCAAAAAGCTAGTTAAAAACAAATGAAACATGCTTTGCCATGTTTTTTGGTTGTAACCACGGTTAATTTTCGTAAGGGATATTTTCATGTTATTTTATTTATTTTTATTTTACGTGAAAATGATTAGGCTATACTGTACGTTTAGCACAATAGGCTACTGTGCGTTTCAATGCATTCCAGTAGACCTTAAATACATGTTTTGTCAATGTTAAAATTATTTTATATATATATCAATAAAAAGTATGACAGACTTTTACTCTGGTCTTTATCACTTTATCAAAATTAAGCAAAACAAATCAACAAATGTTTACTTTCACAAGCCGTCAAGTGCAGGCTCTTATAGTAAGCCGTCTCTTGCCTGGAGATTTAATCAAGTAACACAAAGTGTCGGGAAAGACACCTCTGGTCATTCTGTTGGGTCATTTGTCCTGTCTCAGATACTGTACGTACAGTCCGACCCAATACGGCTCAGTTTGATGACGTTTTTTGCTCTGTCGGGCGGCAGAAATGTCCATGTAAACCATTCCGGGTCAACACAATGCTTTTCCAATGAAGGGGAAAGGATCGTTTTCCACTCGCCGAATCCGCCCACTTCTATGACGCGACACCGACCGAGTCTAGTGTAAAACACTCTTAACCGTTTATAAAGAGGGTGGCCTAATATCCCAATTGTTTTGTTTCTGCGTTTGCTGACTAAAACATTTATTACAGCAGGCGACGAGCAAGCATGTGAGGGAAAATATTCAGATCTGAGTGAATTTGTGTTTTTATAAGTTCGATTGTATGATTATTTTGGTGTTTGGAGTGATAATGTTGCTGGTACTGAAGGCTCTTTATCTTTAAAGGTTGTATAATTTGTCAGTTTCTGGACATACCAAAATATGTGTTGGTGATCTAGTTAGTTTCTACTAGTTGCTATGAATCAAACTAAAACAATATGCAAAGTAATGTCATTTTATGAGACGATCATATGTTTTAATAAAGAAGTTATATAGTCTTTCAATAAATATCCTTACAAAAACAATCACTACCCACTTAACTATAGAAAGTGAGATGATCTGCAGCTGATCCTGAATGGCTTGTTTAATGAGTGTTTATAATCTGAGGCTCATCAATATTATCAGCTGCTTAAAATCCTCGTTATTTCATGTCAATAGATCCTGTTTTCACCTCATTCATTATGCTGATGACTTCAGATCTGTTAATTGCCACATTAAGCTCATTTAATTACTTCAACAGACTTAAGCAATCGACAGGCATCAGCTATTGTGACATTACAAGATTTAACTTCAACAGCATTTATTCATTAATCTCTGATAAACCGTGTTTCAAAGCTATAAAACAAAACACTCAAATTAGTGGGTTATTTGTTTTTCTGTGTTTAGTCTTTAGTTTTTATCATTCTTTACATTGTTTATATTTGGTTTCCTTCGATTATTCAATATTCAATTATCAAATGTTCTATATATCTTTATTTTTTTATATATGTCCTTGTTAATTTGAGGCAAATAAATGCAGGGATGAAATATGTGGTCAAAATTTGTATAAAAATAGGAATATGGTTTGCCCTGCACTGAAAAAGATAAATCAATAAAAATGCTTATACAATAAGCAGAAACAACAAAATTCGTGATTTTTATTTCTACATAACTAATTTCTATTATGATCCGTCGTATATTTACATTTGTAAAATTAAGTGAATATAACCATTGTTTTTTAGGAGTACTGTACATTCATAATTTGTGTTGACACAACTAAGCAGTGAATGCGTAGTTCCCAGCATGCTTTGCATGTGATCACATTAATAACTGAAAATAATTGTAATTTTAAGTGTTTTTAAGTAAAGAGAATTATATATTAGAGTTGTTATAGGTGTAATGGTGAGTTATTTTGGAGATTAGAATATGTTTTAAGGTTACCGCTGTGCTCATGCTTAAATGCTGGCGGCTTCAATGATAACTTGTTGATTCAGTGAACAATAACCGTGCTAAAGACAGTTCCGAGGTCAGCCGCCATCTAACACAGGAATTTCAATCTGTTATATTGGTTCAACAAAATATTATTTGTTTTAAATTAAGTATAAAACATTGTATAATTAACTGACAAAATGTACAGTGCTAGATATATAGATAATAGGTAAACATAAATGCTTAAAATGTGTGATTTAATGTAATAAAATAAATTAAATTAAGTAACTGATTTATTCTTGACAGATCAGCTCCTACTGAACAGTCATGTCACGTAAGCTCCTCCCACAACATTCACACCTTCAGTGAAGCTCCTCCCACAACAATCACACCTTCAGTGAAGCTCCTCCCACAACAATCACATCTTCAGTGAAGCTCCTCCCACTGCAGTTCAGCAATAAATGCTGGAATATTCCCATCAGTCTACAAGTGAAGACGAGCATCAGAGCATCAGTTTGAAGTGAAATCTGCAGAGACAGAGTTTATTGAAGGACAGAGAGAACGTGAGAGATACAGAACCCTGCAGAATGAAACACACTGAAGAACAAACAGGTTTGTGTTTATTCTTGATTCTTTAGTAATGAGTCTGAAAAACAATAATAATATAAACTTTAAGAAGTTTTAGATTTGTTGCAGTAGGAAAAATGGTAAAAGCTGTACAATAATATATTTGAAGCAGCAAATGAAAAAGACACTTTGTATAAATTGGGTACATTTTTATTTGTTTATTTTTCAACATTAATTTATGTTATATAATTGTGCAGTTAATCAAAAACATATATTATTGCTACAAAAACGTCTCGGGTTACTCGCGTAACCCTTGTTCTCTGAATAGGGAACGAGACGCTGCGTAGCTAGCTTTACGCATCGGGAACGCCTTCCGCGTGACCGAGTCTGAGCCCATATAAAATCACGCCAATTCATTGGCTGATGGCGCGACGCCGTCTCTGACGCAATGACGTAGTCAGGTCATACTGGCGAACGCGCCATCCACTCCTCAGATTTCTCTGCCGAAAAGAACCCTGTCGGCAGCGTGAGGAGCTTGGCAGCAAACGCAGCGTCTCGTTCCCTATTCAGAGAACAAGGGTTACGCGAGTAACCCGAGACGTTCTCTTTCATAGGTAACTCTACGCTGCGTAGCTAGCTTTACGCATCGGGAACGATATACCAAACACGCCAAGCTGAAAACGCTGCCTATCTGGCCCAATAATGAACCAACAACATACGGTCGGTTCAAACAGACAGGACCTGAGAACCTGGAGCCGTATCAACGTCAAGGTTGTAAAACCTGACAAAGGTGTGCGGAGAGGACCATCCTGCCGCAACACAAATATCCTCCAGGGGTACCCCTCTAAAAAGAGCTTGAGAGGAGGCTACACCTCTAGTAGAATGCGCCCGAAGACTAAGAGGTGAAGGGAGTTCCCGCGCCTCATAAGCCAGCGAAATGGCGTCTCTCACCCAGTGAGAAATCCTCTGCTTTGACGTGGCAAGCCCGCGGCGACCAGCGCAAAAACAGATCAATAACTGGGGAGATTTTCTCCAAACCTTGGAGCGATCCACATACAGCTTCAATGCCCTGACCGGGCAGAGCATGTGGAGTCTCTCATCCTCACTTGAAGCAAAGGGAGGGGGATGGAAAGAGTGAAGAGTGACCACTTGAGAACGAAACGACGTGGACAAGACCTTGGGAATGTAACCCGGCCTAGGCCGCAGGGTAACTTTGACTAGACCCGGGGCAAAGTCCATACACGTTTCACTGACAGAAAAAGCCTGCAGATCTCCAACTCTTTTCAGTGACGTAAGCGCCAGTAAAAGAACAACCTTAAGAGTCAGTATCCGATCCGAAGCTGACTCTAAGGGCTCAAAAGGGGCCGTCACTAGTCCTTCGAGGACGACTGACAAGTCCCAAGAAGGAACTGCCGTGGGGCGAACAGGCCTAAGGCGTCTGGCCCCACGCATGAAAGCGGAGACCAACCGATGCCTCCCCAAGGGGATCTCATCCAGCTCTCTCCGAGCTGCAATGGCCGCTACATAAACCCTAAGGGTGGTAGCAGCCACCCCCGCTGTCAGCCTTTCTTGCAAAAACTCCAGCACTGGACCAACAGGGCAGTTAACTGGGTCGATTGCACGAGTCAAACACCACGATTCAAAGACGCCCCACTTGGAAGAGTATAGCTTCCTGGTAGCGGGGGCTCTGGCACTGGCTATGGTTTCCTGAACTTCGGCAGGCAAACCATCAATCACAGCCCTTGGCCCTGTATGGGCCATACCCACAACTTCCAGAGCTCCGGCTGAGGATGCCAGATCTTGCCCTGAAGCTGGGACAGTAAGTCCCGCCTGATCAGACTCTCCCAAGGAGGCCGATACAAGAGGGGAGTTAGCTCCGAGAACCAGGTCTGGGAGGGCCAGAATGGGGCTATGAGAAGGAGACGGGCACCGCTCACCTTCGTCTCCCTCCTGGACCTGAGACATGATGGTTCTCATCGTCAGCATTTTGAACTTCCCTTTGTAGAGGGAAAGATTCAAACGCCGTAGATCCAGGATAGGCCTTAAGCCGCCGTCCCTCTTTGGAACGAGGAAGTAGCGGCTGAAGAAACCTCGTTCGACTTCCGACTGCGGTACTTCCTCTATTGCTCCTTTCTACAGGAGGGAGGAAAGTTCCTGTTGTAGAACAGAAGCCTTGGCGGCGCTGTTTACTACTGTCAGGTGAACCCCGTCGAAACGGGGGGGATTTTTCCCAAACTGAAGAGTGTAACCGGTTCGAATTGTGCGGAGAACCCACAGCGATACCCCGGGTAAACGCTCCCATTCGTGAAGGAAGTGTGACAGAGGAATCATAGTGTCGTGCAAGGGAAGACATACCTGAGATGGGGTGTCGAGAAGGCCTGGAAGCAGCGGCACCCTCCACCGTGAAGGAGAGCCCTCGGCGTCCTTGCTCGGGATGACGGAGAGAGAAGTGCTGCGGGTGGCCGGCACGGGTTCCGTACACTGCAGGAGAGAAACAGCTGTGTCTCCTAACATGCGGCGAATGGACGGGCTGCAAAGGGGGAAAGACGAACGCGTCCCCCAACTGCCAGCCCGAGTGAAAATGAGGGTGAATTGGATCTGCACACCAAGCCTCGAAGGGTGGTTGTGACAGATTTAAGTGAGGAGAGCGCGTTCGGGGCGGGCAGAAACGCTTTTGCGGTCTGGCCTCGCCCCGTAACGGTGAAACGACTCTCCTCATTCCGACCCGGAGGTCAGGAACGACCCGGGTTAGCCGAAGCGGCAGGCTTGTTGGGCCGCTTCATGTTAACCCGCTTGCGTGGTTGTTGGCGGGAAGAAGACCGGCCGCGGGCTCCCCAAACCGTAGTGGGGGGAAGGCGCGTGGCCTGGGCTCCGCCGCTAGGGGGCTCCCTCCTGGGGGGCTGCTGCTCCCTAGACACAGAGGAGGAGGGAGTTGAAAAATCCCTTTCTCTCCTCGGCATGAACTGATTGAGAGCAGCCGACTGAGTTTTGGCTGAGCGGAACTTGTCCACTACAGCGCTAACAGCCTCCCCGAACAACCCAGATTGTGAGATGGGTGCGTCCATTAAAAACGTATTTTCCTTCTCCCGAATCTCGGTCAGGTTGAGCCACAGATGGCGTTCTGCGGCCACCGAAGCCGCCATAGAGCGCCCCACGGCACGTGCGGTGTGCTTGGTGGCTCTCAGAGCCAAGTCAGTGGCTCTTCGTAGCTCCTTCACGGCTTCAGGAGTTAAGCCGGTCCCTTCGTCCATTTCCTTCAGGACGTCCGCCTGGTAGGCCTGAAGGATGGCCATTGTGTGAAGGGCCATACCTGCCTGACCGGCCGCGATGTAGGACTTCCCGATAAGGGCGGAAGTGGTCCTACACGGCTTGGAAGGAAGGAGGGGGCGGGACTTCCAAGAAGGAGCCAAAGAAGGTGAAAGATGTGAGGCCAAAGTATCCTCAATCACCGGCATGGCGGTGTAACCCTGCTCCACAGAACCCACAAGGTTGGTGAAGTCAGCGGCTGCCGTGTTAGTAAGGCGAGAGGAAAATGGCTGCTTCCAGGAACTGGAGATCTCACGATGCAGATCACTGAAAAATGGCAGCTTCATCCTTTCAAGCTTGGAGTGCGCGCCGATGAGGAAGCGATCGTCGAGCTTCGAAGCTCGAGACTCGCGGGGCTCATCGGGCCAATCCAGCGCAAGCTTTTCGGTGGTGCGCGAAAGCACGTCCACGAGCTCAGAGTAGGCCGCTGAAGGCCGCGCCTCCTGGCCGCTAGGCGGGAGCGCATCTGCTAAAGCAGGCCCGAAATCCTCGGAGTCGGAGGCTGCCGTGTGCAGAATATCATCTAGCCCGAAAGAGACGAAATCACGTGCTTTTGGGCTAGGAAACTGAAAATCAGGCAAAAATTCGACAGGCGAATTCGCACGTGCGCGATCGGGAGAGGGAGGGAGAGAAAAGGCGAGGCCTGTCTGCTCACTCTCCATCTCCTCGAGCTCGACATCCGAACCCCAGCTCGCGGCTCTACGAGAGGCCGCGGCCTCACGAGAGACCGCGATCTCACGAGGCGGCGCGTTGGTGCTCGATGCGCGCCGGGAAAATTTGGAGGATTCACGTTCATAATCCTCAAGCCGAGAGCGGAGGGTTATGAGACGGAAATCGTCGCAAATTTTGCAGTTAGAGGTCCCATAAACCGCCTCACGTGCATGTGAAAAACCCAAACACAAAATACACTTACTGTGTGGGTCTTCGCGAGCGATGAAACGCGTGCACGGTGGCATACAGCGGCGAAATTCCATGGCACTTCACCGCGAGGAGAACAAAGTTCCACTGAAGCAGTCGCCGAAGTGCAAATGGATAATCGCAGGTTAGTAATTGGGTCAGAAATCGCAACAACGAAGGGCGATGTAACCGCTTCGTGAAGGCAGAGAAATCTGAGGAGTGGATGGCGCGTTCGCCAGTATGACCTGACTACGTCATTGCGTCAGAGACGGCGTCGCGCCATCAGCCAATGAATTGGCGTGATTTTATATGGGCTCAGACTCGGTCACGCGGAAGGCGTTCCCGATGCGTAAAGCTAGCTACGCAGCGTAGAGTTACCTATGAAAGAGAACATGTCACACAATTGTGCCTCTATTGTTTAAAAATGTTTGATAATTTTTAAGTAATAGTTACAATTTAGTAACTCATTTTTCAAAGCAGTTTACTGAAAATGATTATTTTTTCTTTAATTTCAGAGTTGATTGAAGAAAACAAGGAGAATGAGGAACTGAATAAAGAGGAGAAACATGTCAAAACTGTAGAAAAACCTTTGAGTCGCTCTCAAACCAAACAGAACAATTTAAAGAAAAGAAGAGACAAGAAATCATTCACCTGCACTCAGTGTGGAACGAGTTTGACAAACAAACAGAGTCTCAAGATTCACATGAGGATCCACACTGGAGAGAAACCTTACACATGTGATCAGTGCGGGAAGAGTTTCAGACACCAAGGAAACCATAAGAGTCACATGATCATCCACACTGGAGAGAAACCTTACACATGCAATCAGTGCGGGAAGAGTTTCACACAATCATCAACCCTTAAGAGTCACATGATCATCCACACTGGAGAGAAACTGCATGAATGTGATCAATGTGGAAAAATGTTTTTGATGACTTCAGGCCTGAAGAATCACCTGAAAGTTCATTCGAAGGAGAAACTACATTCATGCTCTTTGTGTGGAAAGAGTTTTTCACATATGCACGGTTTAAAAGTACATCAGAAGATACACACTGGTGTGAGAGAATATATGTGCTTTGAGTGTGAGAAGACTTTTATTACAGATGGAGATTTGAAACGGCACCAGAGGATCCACACTGGAGAGAAACCTTACAAGTGTTCACACTGCAACAAGAGATTCAGTCAGTCAGGAGATCTGAAAACACACGAGAGGATCCACACTGGAGAGAAACCTTACAAGTGTTCACACTGCGACAAGAGATTCAATCGGTCAGAAACCCTGAAAACACACGAGAGGATTCACACTGCACTCAAAAAAAAAAGTTGTTGAACGAACTTAAAAAAATTAGAGTAAACTTTTCCACGAAATTTAATTACATTTTTCCACCAAAATCTAATTTGTTTGAAATGAGTTGTTGTAATCTTGTTGTAGAAACTTAAATTCCTTCAGTGAAGACTACAAAAAAAAATTGGGTTAATCCTACTAGATAAAGTTTTGCCATGCCATGCCTGTGCACAAAACAACAGCAGGGCACAGTAAAATATAAAATATGATAAGCAAATAAAGAAACATACGACAGATAAATTAGGTATATACATACAAAATAGACAATGTAAATAGGCAAATTATATATGTAATAGTTGCAATCCAGCCGCTACATTGTGATTTTAACATCAGTAGCCTACACTCAAAAAAATTATTCATTGGATGAATTGTAATTGAGTTGGGCCAACTCAATTTGATCAAATATAGTTTAAATTAAATTGATGAAGTGATGTTTTTATGCTTGCTAAAACATTTAACTGGATAATAAATTGTTTCTACACTCAAAATAAATTATTTGTTGGATTTACTTAACTTAAGGCATTAGCCAATTTGTTAGGCATAGCATATGATGATATTGTTTCATCCATGGCATGCCCATAATTGTTTCTTTGTTATTGAAACAAATGTTTTATGTTAGCTGGTCCTCAACCCAAGCACATGCTCTACACTTTACCACAATGGTAACCCCCAAAACACATACATACCAGAAACTCTTTTAAATACAAACATAAAAGGACATTAAACATTAACAAGTCTCCCAATTTTATCATCTAAATAAAAAATGCCTAAAATAACATTTTATTTCAAGATTTACTCTCCTTATCCAGCCCTGTGCAAAGCATGATGGGAAGGGAAATCCACTTCCTAGTTACACAAGTAAAATCGAACGAAAAATATTCTTGTTGACTCAATTAAAAAAAAACGTGTAAACCTAATTTTTTTTAAATTACATTGTTTATATTTAATAAAATTAAGTTGGGACCATTTTTACCAAGAGTTATGTTGTATGAGCTCATTTTAATTAATGAAATTGAACAAAGAGCAAAAATCATTTTTTTGAGTGTGGAGAGAAACCTTACAAGTGTTCACACTGCAACAAGAGATTCAGTCAGTCAGGAGATCTGAAAACACACGAGAGGATCCACACTGGAGAGAAACCTTACAAGTGTTCACACTGCGACAAGAGATTCAATCGGTCAGAAACCCTGAAAACACACAAGAGGATTCACACTGGAGAGAAACCTTACAAGTGTTCACACTGCGACAAGAGATTCAGTCAGTCAGAACATCTGAAATCACACGAGAGGATCCACACTGGAGAGAAACCTTACAAGTGTTCACACTGTGACAAGAGATTCAGTCAGTCAGAACATCTGAAATCACACGAGAGGATCCACACTGGAGAGAAACCTTACAAGTGTGATCAGTGTGGTAAGAGTTTTAGACAATCGGCCAGACTTAACCATCACTGGATCACTGAAAAAGAAACCGTATCACTGCACTGCATGCGGGAAGAGTTTCAGTCATTCATCTTCTCTTCTCAAGCATAAGAAAAATATTCACAGTACTTTCCAGCACTGACGCCTTGTCCTCACCAAACGTGACACAATAATGCGTCTAGCAATAAAATATCTTCTGTATAAATCTGTCTTAACAAAAAAACATCAACTTTAAAATGTTTGTGGGCTTCATGCTTGAAGAATCACCTGAAAGTTCATTCAAAGGAGAAACCACATTTATGTTCTTTGTGTGGAAAGAGTTTTTCGCATCTGCACGGTATAAAAGCACATCAGAAGATACACACTGCTTTGAGAGATCATATGTGCTTTCAGTGTGAGAAGACTTTTATTACAGCTAAAGATTTAAAGAGGATCCACACTGGAGAGAAACCTTACAAGTGAGATTCAGATCAAATCAAAGAACAATATCTAAGTTTTATTCTTGCATTTAATTTTGCTTCATGATATTAATGATATCAATGTGTTTTCTTATGAGTTTCATTCATTTTTTTTAGTTTGTTTACTTCAGACTTTTATGAAGGAAAGTAGTGTTTTTTTTGTGCAAAAAGTAAAAAAATATTAAACTGACTTTTTATCCCGTTTTTTTGTTTGTTTTTAAATCAAGTATATATTCTTCCATCTATGATGTATTTATAAAACCCATCAATATACTGCAGCATTGCAACTGATCCTCCTTTGCTTCTCTCATAAGTAGGGATTGGTACCAGAACCAGGTATAGTCTGTTTAAAATTAAGAAAAAAACATTTTATTTAATAAAATTACCATTATAAATGGTATCTTGTGAGTTGTGTCTCACTAACCACTTCTATATTGTATTACATAGCTAGTCTATGTTGCATCTTTGCTATTAACACCAGAAGAGAGATCTCTCTCGGACTTTAGAGCTGTGCGGTTAATGTCATTTTATTTTCGATTTTGGGTTTGGTGTCCAAGGATTATGAAAACAATATATTTGAGGTAAAATGATTATTGCAGCATTGCGTCTACCTTTCCTTCACAGCTCTTTTGTTCCTCTCTAAAAGTCCAAACACAACATTGTAGGATCTCTGAGTGAATCAGACCGTGATAATGTGACCAGAACTGAAACTGACCAAGAAACTGAATTAGGAGTCCACATTTAGGACCAAATAATCAGAGAAATTTTCATGTGACGCCGGCGAGACTGAAGCTGAGTTTACATTTGATTCATTCATTCAGTTTCTTTTGTAGACAATTTTTATCCGAATAGTAGTAAGGAGAGATCAATCAAGTTAGTTTTAATGTTTACTATTTTTTTGTAGCTTATAATTTAGTAAACACACCTTTTTATTAATACCTTATCTTTATTTTATAACATTTATCACCACATTTTATTACAACTTTTTTGAGAAATTTAAAACAGAAAGTCCAAATTGCAAATATAATACTTAATGTCTTTCAGATATAGCTCTCTCTCTCTCTCTATATATATATATATATATATAATATATATATATATATTAATTCTTATGCAATTACAGTCAGCAGACAATTTCCTAATAAACAATTTGACCCCACAACTGACTGAGACTGAATGTCTACATCAGTAACTGTTTCAATGTTATTTTTCCGTGATGTGTTAATTACTTACAAGTGTAATCATGTTTTGTCCTTTTAATTTTTATTTGGCGCTTTTTTCTGATCTACCGTTGAGATCGGCTTGTGGCGATGACGTCATCACTCGCGCGCTCACACCAGGCACGTCCTGATTTTGCGCCTGTAAAACTATCTACCTTTCACGCTCAAGCCTTGTTGGCTTGGAAATTGATTTACAAAAACAACTTCTCTCCGCAAAGTTACTTTATTTGGAACAATCGTTGTATTCTGTATAAGCACAAAAGTATTTTTTTGAAAAACTGGTTTGATAAGGGTATTGTTTTAGTGTCTCATTTGTTTAACACTCAAGGGTATCTTATGACTTATGAGGAGTTTCTTGTGCACTTTAATTTTCCTGTGACTCCCAAGGAATTCTCTCTTGTTTTCTCTGCAATTAATTTGTGTGTTGTTTCCTTATTTAGAGATGTGAAATTGGTTGATATGCCCATAGTCAATCTAACGGATACAATATGTGGTAAAATATGTTTTTCACAGACTAAAAACAACAAATCTATTCGCTCTCCATTTTTAAAGGAGGTTGCTACTAAGCCTCGCTCTATATCTTATTGGTCTAAATTTGTTAGAATCCCTAAGTGGGAAAGTGTTTGGTTATTACCTAATAAGTTTTTTGTTACAAACAAGGTAAAATACATTTATTTCAATTTATTCTATCCTGTTAAACATTTTCTTAGTAAGTTTAAGAAGGATATTGACGTTAACTGCTCTTTTTGCTCTTTACAATTGGAAACTACCTCACATCTTCTGGCACTGTAGTTTTGTTAAAAAGTTATGGTATGATGTCTCAGTATTTATCTCAGAAAAGGTAGGCTACTCTCTAACTTTATTTTGCATTTTGAAAATGTAGTTTTTGGATATTTTATTCAAGATAATGTGAATAACAAAGCGTTTGTCATTAATCTACTTGTTTTATTAGTTATTACAGGGTTCGTACGGTCATGAAAAACCTGGAAAAGTCATGGAATTTTAAAACCGCAATTTCCAGGCCTGGAAAAGTTTTGGAAAAATAAATAAACCCAGAAAGTTTTGGAAAAGTCATGGAAATCTATTTTACAAATCTCTGTATAATACAATTATGTTTATTCAGGTCCTGCATTTCGGTAGGGATTGCGCATGGGCTATATCGCATATTTCTACTCTTTCCCACAACTTTAGACTTTAAAATGATGGATATTCACACATTTATTCAACAGCCTATAGCTTGTAGGCTGATGAGTAAATAGATCCACACAGAATATCAAATCGGTCATTTGAAAACGGATTCATCACCTGTGTTTTCTCTCTTTGGCTTTTTCTTAAAACACGTAATCAGCGCATCTCGTCTGCACTAAAGAGCTGCACGGTGCAATACAAGTCTTTCTCTGGCATTTTGGTACAGTTGACAGAATTGTCACCTGCCTAATCGGGTCATTGTTGCATTGTCACTAAAATGTAGCCTATTATTTATTTGCACGTCTTTTTAAGCCGTTCTGTACTCGCGCGCTCCAGAGGCGGTTTCCGCTGCGTCATGTCCAAATGGCGTCCGTATAAAGCCGTCTTGCGAGTACCAAATTGACTTTGGTACCAAACAAGCTCAGTAGAATCCTGCACGGGCCTCTAACATACGCCCCAGTCCAATCCTTGTTCAGCAGATTATCAGAATTACCTCCTCGAGACGGACTGGAGCCCATGTCTTTCTTTCTCTCTTCCCCATTACACAGCTGCTGTTCTAGCCATTAAAATAGTTCAGTTTCGGTTTTAATGACAAAGCCTATTTCGTTTCTTTATTAAGTTAATTTAGAAATATGTTTGGAAAATGTATTTGTTCATTAAATTCAAGTTTTTATTTTTAAAGTAGGCTAGCTTTTGAGCAATCGGCCAGCTGCAGACAGTGAGTGTGCCTATTATGTTTGATCAATTTAGCCTTCTTAAATCACCACTTGACTAAAATAAAATCTATATATAAAATACTTAAAAAAGCATATCACAATGTTAGTTTAAACGTTTAACCTAGACACATGTGTGCTATTAGACAGGTCGAGCTGCTCTTGTCAGTCGCGGTATTGTTTCCACGAGCGGCTAATCCTTTTCATCACCATAATAATTTATGGATTTCTAAAATACAAAAATAAGGAGGAATCCTAAAACAAGCCCGATGCCCGGCTCGCGTCTGACGTGAAAATTGTCCCGATGCCATAAACTAAAAGTCGAAGCTGAAATATGGGGCTCTAAAAGTGCAGCTTGTTGCGTTTAAGCGGCAAAATTACACACAAAATGACATTAAAATGGCCATCCTGGTGAGCAGGGTGCGAACTTAATAATAAATGGGCTCCCCTGAAAACGTGATTTGTGAAAAAGGTGAGAAAAAAATATAACATTTCATACGTCCCTAAACATGTCATTTTTGTTACACTTTTAATAAATTAGTGTTAAATTGTATAAGTTTCATGATTTTAATTAATTAGACATGCTTTTTGATAAATACAATTTAATTTGATCATTAAAAAGGAGTCCATAAAATGAAAATGGAAAAAACGGAATCTAGAAAAATTGAAACGGAAAAAAATGTATTTAGAAAAAAATAAAATAGAATTTGGGAAAAATTAAAACGGATTTCATAGGGCCCTACATGTATATATAATTGCACCCCCCCCCCCCCCCCCCCCCCCCATAGCTTTTATGTATCTTTGTAAGCCCATCGCAAGCGCACAAAATCCCCCGTTATAAAAAAAAAGAAAGAAATGGGCTCCACAAAGTCTACGGTATAGTTCGAACACTGCTGGCGAGTATCCTTGTAAGCATTGTAATTTTTTCTTAATGTAAACACTTGCGAAAGAGAAAAGTTTCCAATACGAAATTCTGGCCCTGCATTTAACTGAGTTAAATAAATGATAATAGTGATGTGATGTGTTCTCTGTGTGGAGTAAAGGTCCTTACACACCGAGTCAGAAATTGTTGTATGCGTTTTTGCGTGCGGAAATTTCGGATTGCAAGGACCTTCACATCTGGCACAGTTTCAGCTTGTACTAAAACAATAAAGCAAACAATAGTATTAATAGTCATTCATTTTAGTTAACATGCTATGATTATTTGAACAGATTTTTATTCTTATTGTAAAAATGTAAAATTAGGTCATGAATATTGTCCCAAAAGTCATGGAAAAGTCATGGAAATTTGTTGGTAAAAATGTGTACGAACCCTGTCATTGAGAAAGTTACCTTTTTATTAATACGGTATCTTTAGTTTATACATTTCATCAACAAGTTTTATTTTCTACTGACTATTTCCAATATGATTTATTTTTAAATATAATTTTAGCACCAAGAAGTATTTTGTTTGCCATTTGGACTTTCTGTTTTAAATTTCTCGATAAAGCTTTTAAATGCCTAATAAACAATTTCACCCCACACCTGACTGAGACTACATCAGTAACTTTTTCACCCTTATTTATCTGTGATGTGTTGTTTTATAGATGTTTTGATATTTTAATTAGTATTTGGCACTTTTTTGATGATCTACAGTAAGGTGACCAGATTTCTGATATGAAAACCGGATACATTTCTTAATTCAGTGGTCAAAATATAACAGAAATCTCACTTGTGATGATCAAAAAGGGGACAATATATTTTATTTGTTCCATTTTTTTTATTGTTGTGGGTTCCATATGTTAATATCATAATTAATAATTACAGTGATGTTTGAGGATCAAACTTCGACCCTCCTGAAGTGTTTGCAGAAAAGTGTATCATATGCATCAGACGTTTAGCTAACGGTCCGTGGGCGTGACGTCTGAAGCGGAGACTAGCATCGCACTGGTTCCCTCCACAAAAAGCATATAGGATTTTTCCATAGGCTTTTGGATTATCGCAGAAAATAAGCTCTGTGTTCAACCATAGTTCCCGAGAATTACACGTTTTGTCCATCAAGATAATCTTCACAACTTTGATGAATTTTGAAGCCTAAATAAAAGCACCAGAACTGAAAAACTAAACTTAGGCTATAAATGAACTACTGAACCAAGGTCGCTCGCCTTCAACGTCACCACCACCGACAACTTTCTCAAACTTATTTTTAACGTTCAGTGAAAAGAATTTACACTGTATATGAATTTTAATCCACGCTATATGAACCGTTTCATATAAACTGGAATACATACGAAACTAGAGCCAAACTAAAATTGAAATGAGACATTAATAATAAATAGTAGGCTATAGTGATTAAATGAAATAATCATAACTAAAGGACATATGAAAGCACGTATTGCTGTACATTTCGAAATAAGGTGCATTAAAAGTCAATAATTCCTTGATTAATTTAAATATTTTAATAGAAAATGTGTCAACAGCAGATCGAGCAAGTTTTTGGATATGGAAAGATTAAACTTATTTTTGTGAATAAAGCACCACATTTCAGCTATCGTTTTGTTACGGTGGGTACACAATGTTATTTTATCCTTGCTTCTAGGAAATCCTCAATCTGTATACTTTCTAACAGCTTCATGTGGCTGTAAACATTTCATTTTAACTTGGCTTTAAGCACTATGCATCGTTAAAGTTTCACTTTCACCGTGACTAAGCCGGTAAATGTGGTGTTTACATGTAATAATCATATGAGTTTACCTTATGTTACGAACCCAGAGTCTCTGCATCATTAGGAAAGCGATATAAAACGAGCATCTTCTCTCCAAAGACTTTTGTCTTTGAAACTGTACTTTGCTCATCTTTGTTTTGAAGTTAATTTAAAGCAAATCATTCATCTAAATAAATCCATAAAGTAAAGAAGTTACTATGTGTCAGGCATTACAGTAATAAATAAATGTAATATTTTTTGATGGAAGGTGTGTCAATGATTAAACCCATACAATGATGGTATATTGATCATCTTGAGTAAATACTTCTACATTAAAGACTTGAAGCTGTTTCTATAGTGTCAAATAAACATTTTGCACCTTGTTTTGTTTCGGGGTGACACTCCTTTGGAAAGTTATTGACCTGTAAGGCGTGCTTTTGAAGAACCCCATTGAATACAGTAATGGTACATATTTAATGTAAATTTAAGAGTTTGTCCAAATAAACTTCCTCTATGATGTCATGTTCTCTGATGACTTTAGTACCTTGCACAGTAATTCGTTGCAGGCTGTAGTAATCGAAACATGTTATTTGTAGATGGTCCCTCAGATACGCGATGACGTCACTACACTGCATAGAGGTAAGCGTGTTTATCAGCTTCTTTAAAACGTCCGAGTTCTACAGAAAAATGTGTTGTAGTTTGTGCTTATAACAGTCGTAATGATAATTGACCGAATGTAGCCTTTTTACATGCAGATCAGCGAAGTTATTGAACGCGGAATTCCGAATGTGCGAATATAAAACCAACTTTAACGTTACCCAGGTCAAATACCATGCTTAAACTAGCAAAAAGCTAGTTAAAAACAAATGAAACATGCTTTGCCATGTTTTATGGTTGTAATCACGGTTAATTTTCGTAAGGGATATTTTCATGTTATTTTATTTATTTTTATTTTACGTGAAAATGATTAGGCTATACTGTACGTTTAGCACACCACACAATACTGTGCGTTTCAATGCACTCCAGTAGACCTTAAATACATATGTTTTGTCAATGTTAAAATTATTTTATATATATATATCAATAAAAAAGTATGACAGACTTTTACTCTAGTCTTAATCATTTTATCAAAATTAAGCAAAACAAAACAACAAATGTTTACTTTCACTAGCCGTCAAGTACAGGCTCTTTATAGTAAGCCGTCTCTTGCCTGGAGATTTAAGCAAGTTACACAAAGTGTCGGGAAAGACACCTCTGGTCATTCCGTTGGGTCATTTGTCCTGTCTCAGATACTGTACGGACAGTCCGACCCAATACGGCTCAGTTTGTTGATGTTTTTTGCTCTGTCGGGCGGCAGAAATGTCTATGTAAACGATTCCGGGTCAACACCATGCTTTTCCAATGAAGGGGAAAGGATCGTTTTCCACTCGCCGACTCCGCCCACATCTATGACGCGACACTGACCGAGTCTATTGTAAAACACTCTTAACCGTTTATAAAGAGGGTGGCCTAATATCCCAATTGTTTTGTTTCTGCGTTTGCTGACTAAAACATATCACAGCAGGCGACGAGCATGTGAGGGAAAATATTCAGATCTGAGTGAATTTGTGTTTTTATATGTCCGTTCGTATGATTATTTTGGTGTTTGGAGTGATAATGTTGCTGGTACTGAATGCTCTTTATCTTTTAAAGGTGTATGAAAGACTATATGAATGCGTTGGTTACTGTTACGGTACTAAATCACCTTAGAGTGTCAGTTACTACAAATGACATCCAGAGACCAAGAGAGTAAGGAAACGGGTAGTTGTATCTCAGCTTTATGAATTTACTATTTATAAAGTTGAGTATCAAGAAATCAACTCAATATACGCACACTCTTGATTTAAAGAGTTCACATAAGTGCAAATAAAATGTACATATAAATAGCGTAGGCCTACGCAAATAATAACTGAAAACAAATAGTTACAACAGATTCAAACCTCAAGGATATACAATCTTGCAATTATGCAGAGAACAATGATCACAATAGTCCTGATTGGTTTGTACAGTCGCAGGAACGTTCAGATGTCTGGTTGACTGTGAACATGCGCACAAAACTATAGTCTAAAGTCCACTGATGCACAGTATTCGATGAGAATAAGTGAGGAGGTCCATAAATGATGTTTGTTGCTGCAAATGGATCTTGTTCGTGTGGTGTGTTTAATTCTTTGGTGTGGTTCTACAATAAACAAATGAAACTAGTTAGTAATGGAACGTACAAAATGTGCAATTAATGCTAACACTTCAAAGGAAAAATGCAGAGTCATGACAGCTCTTAAATGGCGATCGTACATGTCATTATTAGCTAAATATTTCCCATAATACGTAATCATACTCTAGTATGAGAGAAATATAACTTAGAGGTATATCAACGAAAACAATATGATGAACCGTTAAATAACACTCACGGTCTTCAATGACGCACATTCAAATCCTCACGAAGCAAACTTCGGCGAAAGATTATATTAAAGGAACGCACCATCAGCCGTCGATCAAGATCACAAACATTCTCCCTACAGTTCACAACGTGAAATCGCTGCAGGACGACCTCTTATTTCGGATGAATTCACAACTTTCATGTGCCAGACAGCAGGACTGATTCTCTCCGTCCTTATTGAACTTCAGCCATTTTACTTTCGATTCTCTTGCGTAATCTCTGAATAAACCACGCCTACTCAACTAATGGTCAATCTGAATGCTGTACAGCCGTTTTAATATAAAGAACATGAACTGAACATGGGCTTTTTTACAAAAGGTTTTATAATTTGTCCGTTTCTGGACATACCAAAATATGTGTTGGTGATCTAGTTAGTTTATACTAGTTGCTATGAATCAAACTAAAACAATATGCAAAGTAATACCATTTTATGAGACGATCATGTTTTAATAAAGAATTGATATAGTCTTTCAGTAAATATCCTTACAAAAATAATCACTACCCACTTAACTATAGAAAGTGAGATGATCTGCTGCTGATCCTGAATGGCTTGTTTAATGAGTGTTTATAGTCTGAGGCTCATCAATATTATCAGCTGCTTAAAATCCTCTTTATTTCATGTCAATAGATCCTGTTTACACCTCATTCATTATGCTGATGACTTCAGATCTGTTAATTGCCACATTAACCTCATTTAATTACTTCAACAGACTTAAGCAATCGACAGGCATCAGCTATTGTGACATTACAAGATTTAACTTCAACAGCATTTATTCATTAATCTCTGATAAACCATGTTTCATAGCTATAAAACACAAAACACTCAAATGAGTGGGTTATTTGTTTTTCTGTGTTTAGTCTTTAGTTTTTATCATTCTTTACATTGTTTATATTTGGTTTCCTTCGATTATTCAATATTCAATTATCAAATGTTCTGTATAAATTCATTTTGTAAGTATTTCCTTGCTTGTTAATTTGAGGCAAATAAA
Source organism: Schizopygopsis pylzovi (assembly GCA_027422435.1). NCBI lineage: Eukaryota > Metazoa > Chordata > Actinopteri > Cypriniformes > Cyprinidae > Schizopygopsis > Schizopygopsis pylzovi. The sequence continues at coordinate 3,662,676 of CM049825.1, read as the reverse complement.
TGCAGGGATGAAATATGTGGTCAAAATTTGTATAAAAATAGAAAAATAGGAATATGGTTTGCCCTGCTCTGAAAAAGATAAATCAATAAAAATGCTTATAAAATAAGCAGAAACAACAAAATTCGTGATTTTTTTATTTCTACATAACTAATTTCTATTATGATCCGTATATTTACATTTGTAAAATTAAGTGAATATAATAATAGTTTTTTAGGAGTACTGTACATTCATAATTTTTGTTGACACAACTAAGCAGTGAATGCGTAGTTCCCAGCATGCTTTGCATGTGATGACATTAATAACTGAAAATAATTGTAATTTTTTAGTGTTTTTAAGTAAAGAGTATTATATGTTAGAGTTGTTATAGGTGTAATGGTGAGTTATTTTGGAGATTAGAATATGTTTTAAGGTTACGCTGTGCTCATGCTTAATTGCTGGCAGCTTCAATGATAACTTGTTGATTCAGTGAACAATAACCGTGCTAAAGACAGTTCTGAGGTCAGCCGCCATCTAACACAGGAATTTCAATCTGTTATATTGGTTCAACAAAATATTATTTGTTTTAAATGAAGTATAAAACATTGTACAATTAACTGACAAAATGTACAGTGCTAGATATGTAGATAATAGGTAAACATAAATGCTAAAAATGTGTGATTTAATGTAATAAAATAAATTAAGTAACTGATTTATTCTTGACAGATCAGCTCCTCCTACTGAACAGTCATGTCACGGAAGCTCCTCCCACAACAATCACAGCTTCAGTGAAGCTCCTCCCACAACAGCCACACCTTCAGTGAAGCTCCTCCCACAACAATCACATCTTCAGTGAAGCTCCTCCCACAACAATCACACCTCCAGTGAAGCTCCTCCCACAACAATCACACCTTCAGTGAAGCTCCTCCCACAACAACCACAGCTTCAGGGAAGCTCCTCCCACAACAGCCACACCTTCAGTGAAGCTCCTCCCACAACAATCACACCTTCAGTGAAGCTCCTCCCACAACAATCACACCTTCAGTGAAGCTCCTCCCACAACAATCACACCTTCAGTGAAGCTCCTCCCACAACAACCACAGCTTCAGGGAAGCTCCTCCCACAACAGCCACACCTTCAGTGAAGCTCCTCCCACAACAATCACATCTTCAGTGAAGCTCCTCCCACAACAATCACACCGTCAGTGAAGCTCCTCCCACAACAATCACACCGTCAGTGAAGCTCCTCCCACAACAATCACACCTTCAGTGAAGCTCCTCCCACTGCAGTTCAGCAATAAATGCTGGAATATTTCCATCAGTCTACAAGTGAAGACGAGCATCAGTTTGAAGTGAAATCTGCAGACAGAGTTTATTGAAGGACAGAGAGAACATGAGAGATCCAGAACCCTGCAGAATGAAACACACTGAAGAACAAACAGGTTTGTGTTTATTCTTGATTCTTTAGTAATGAGGCTGAAAAACAATAATAATATACACTTTAAGAAGTTTTAGATTTGTTGCAGTAGGAAAAATTGTAAAAGCTGTACAATAATATAGTTGAAGCAGCAAATGACAAAGACACTTTGTATAAATTGGGTACATTTTTATTTATTTTTCAACATTAATTTATGTTAAATAATTGTGCAGTTAATCAAAAACATATATTATTGCTACAAAAACATGTCACACAATTTTGCCTCTATTGTTTAAATTTTTTTGATAATTATTAAGTAATAGTTACAATTTTGTAACTCATTTTTCAAAACAGTTGATGATTGAAACTGAAACTGAAAATGATTATTTTTTATTTATTTCAGAGTTGATTGAAGAAAACGAGGAGAATGAGGAACTTAATAAAGGGGAGAACCATGTCAAAACTGTAGAAAAACCTTTGAGTCGCTCTCAAACCAAACAGAACGATTTAAAGAAAAGAAGAGACAAGAAATCATTCACCTGCACTCAGTGTGGAAAGAGTTTCACAAGCAAACAGAGTCTTGAGTTTCACATGAGGATCCACACTGGAGAGAAACCGTTCACATGTGATCAGTGCGGGAAGAGTTTCAGAAAACAAGGACACCTTAAGAGTCACATGAAGATCCACACTGGAGAGAAACTGCATGAATGTGATCAATGTGGAAAAATGTTTTTGATGACTTCAAGCCTGAAGAGGCACCTGAAAGTTCATTCAAAGGAGAAACCACATTCATGCTCCTTGTGTGGAAAGAGTTTTTCACTGCTGCAGAGTTTAAAAGTACATCAGAAGAGACACACTGGTGTGAGAGAATATATGTGCTTTGAGTGTGAGAAGACTTTTATTACAGCTACAGAATTGAAACTGCACCAGATGATCCACACTGGAGAGAAACCTTACAAGTGTTCACACTGCGACAAGAGATGTAGTCAGTCAGGACATCTGAAATCACACGAGAGGATTCACACTGGAGAGAAAACGGAGCACTGCACTGCATGCGGGAAGAGTTTCAGTAATTCATCTAATCTACTCAAGCATAAGAAAAATATTCACAGTACTTTCCAGCACTGACGCCTCGTCATCACCAAACAGGACACAATAATGTGTCTAGCAATAAAATATTTTCTGTATAAATCTGTCCTAACAAAAAACATAATATAAAGTCCCCATGAACAAAGTTCATCTTCAAGACCAGCAGTTTCAATTTTAAAATGTTTGGGGGCTTCAAGCCTGAAGATTCACCTGAAAGTTCATTCAAAGGAGAAACCACATTCATGCTCTTTATGTGGAAAGAGTTTTTCACATCTGCAGAATTTAAAAGCACATCAGAAGAGACACGCTGGTGCGAGAGATAATATGTGCTTTGACTGTGAGAAGACTTTTATTACATCTTAATACTTGAAGAGGATCCACACTGGTAAGAAACCTTATAAGTAAGATTCAGTTCCTCCCCAAAGAACAATATCTAAAAGTTGTATTCTTGCATTTAATTTTGCTTCATGATATTAATGATATCATCTCATGAGTTTCATTCATTTTTTTAGTTTGTTTACTTTAGACTTTTATGAAGGAATGTAGTGTTTTTTTTGTGCAAAATGTGCAACATGTTCTTGTTCTGGAAGCTGAAAAATAAATAAATATTAAACTGCCATTTTTTTATCCCTTTTCTTTAATCAATAGGGATTGGTACCAGAAAATATTAAAAAATAATTAAAATTAAGAAAAAAATATTTTATTTAATAACATTACCATTATAAATGGCATCTTGTGAGTTGTGTTTCACTAAACACTTCTATATTGTATTACATAGCTAGTCTATGTTGCATCTTTGCTATTAACACCAGAAGAGATCTCTCTCGCACTTTAGAGCTGTGCGGTTAATGTCATTTTATTTTTGATTTTGGGTTTGGTTTCCAATGATTATGAAAACAAAATATTTGAGGTAAAGTGATTATTGCTGCATTGGGTCTACCTTTCCTTCACAGCTCTTTTGTTCCTCTCTAAAAGTCCAAACACAACATTGTAGGATCTCCGAGTGAATCAGACCGTGATAATGTGACCAGAACTGAAACTGACCAAGAAGCTGAATTAGGAGTCCACATTTAAGACCAAATAATCAGAGATATTTCCATGTGACTCCAGCGAGACTGAAGCTGACATTTTATTAAGGGTGGGCATAGATTAATTTTTTTAATCTAGATTAAAATGGCTCATTTGAATTCTGCCGAAGGCATTCATAATATGTGTGCTACCCAAATAATGACTAAAAGTAAGTCTTTGAGAACGGGTTTCTCAAGCCAGGTGGCGCATTAGACCAGGGGCTCATCTCCTGTTTCCAAAATGCATCACAAACTGCTTGAGAAAGCTGTTCTACTATGATAATTGGTGATGAAAATAAACTATGTTCAATAAGATGTACTTGTGTTTACTAACTGTTTATTCAGTTAAACATGAATTTTGAACTGTAGGCCTACATAAGAGGTCGTGATGAACTGTTTACAGTTTCCATTGGGAAGCTTCTTAAAAATAAATTTTCCCTGAAGCAAACCCGGCGGCTTCATAGCTGCATCCATGTTAGCACGTCACGTCTGATGTGGTAATTTCACAGTAACGTTAGGCATACACACAGGTTCGAAGCAGAGGGTGACACGGGAGTGAATTCTCAAGTTCACATGAGACCTAAAGCGCATCCTGTTTGCTTAAAAGCGCAACGTTTCGTTGTTATTCTGAGTGCACACAAATAAACGTAGAGTCTTTACAGATTCGAAAGATGTATTAGGCTACTTTTATCTGTATGACCAAGAATGACGGAGATTTTAAGAGCAAGTGAGCGCACCGGAGCCTGTCCTGCGCAAACGCGCTTCCACACAAACACTTCAATAGCGCACATTTCTCTAGGTTAACATCATATTGAGCGGCCATGTAAAGTTGCTACTACATACATCTTTCAGATGAAAAGCCATATTTGAGGTTGATGAATGATAGGTGAGCGTTTGGATGTCCTGCCCGATTGTATTACCACACAGACCAGCCGTTAACAATCTGTCCATCACGGACTGCGAGCCTCTAGTTCGAAGACTCGTTCTCGCCCCCTACAGTGCAATTCGGCTAGGTATACATCCGCGCTAAAATATCAGGGTGAAAGTCATCATAGCTTGCGTAGTATAGACCCAGCTCCCATCCCAACTTTGAGAATAGATTAACGGCGATATTTTTTTTATCGCCGATAAGAGTCTCGCGTTAACGCAGCACGTTAACGCCGATAACGGCCCACCACTACATTTTATTAAAACTTTTTTGAGAAATTTAAAACAGAAAGTCCAAATTGCAAACATAATACTTAATGGCTTTCAGATATAGCTCTCTCTCTTTCTATATATATATATATATTAATTATTATGCAATTACAGTCAGCAGACAATTTCCTAATAAACAATTTCACCCCACAACTGACTGAGACTAAATGTCTACATCAGTAACTGTTTCAATGTTATTTTTCCGTGATGTGTTAATTACTTACAAGTGTAATCATGTTTTGTCCTTTTAATTTGGCGCTTTTTTGCTGATCTACCGTTGAGATCGGCTTGTGGCGATGACGTCATCACTCGCGCGCTCACACCAGGCACGTCCTGATTTTGCGCCTGTAAAACTATCTACCTTTCACGCTCAAGCCTTGTTGGCTTGGAAATTGATTTACAAGCACAACTTCTCTCCCAGCGTTACTTTATTTGGAACAATCGTTGTATTCTGTATAAGCACAAAAGTATTTTTTTGAAAAACTGGTTTAATAAGGGTATTGTTTTAGTGTCTCATTTGTTTAACACTCAAGGGCATCTTATGACTTATGAGGAGTTTCTTGTGCACTTTAATTTTCCTGTGACTCCCAAGGAATTCTCTCTTGTTTTCTCTGCAATTAATTCGTGTGTTGTTTCCTACGGTGACGTAATACTGCCATTCATATAATATTTTTTCCACTCAATTATGTCGTTATAACGAGATCTTTTCTCGTTATAACGAGATCTTTTCTCGTAATAACGAGATCTTTTCTCTTTAAAACGACATATTTTCTCGTTATAACCAGATCTTTTCTCGTTAAAACGACATCTTTTCTCGTAATAACGAGATCTTTTCTCGTTAAAACGACATATTTTTCTCGTTAAAACGACATCTTTTCTCGTTATAACGACATATTTTTCTCGTAATGTCTTTATAATAGATATATGGTAGGGCTGAGGTGAGCGAGTGTCCGCGCTGCTCAGTCTGACATAAACGAGGATCTGCACGCTGCTGAATTGAAATACACTGTTTTAAATGTATTTAATGTAATGGTTTTAATTATAGCAGCATGTTTATTAGGATTAATCTCCAATACAACATTATCCAATAACAGCACTCAGACCCATGACTTGTTTAGGCTATATATGATCAGATCAAAACAGTTATTTTTGAATAATTGACTCTGGGCTTGGAATATTTATTTATTTGAATGACTGAAGTTTGATTGAACAACAAATCGAAATATGAACAAAGATAAATAAAGAGATTTTCTCATAGGTTAATAATAATAATAATAATTATTATTATTATTTCGTTCTGTTTGAAAACGGGCAAACAAATTAAGCTAGATTTTTCGTAGGCCTATTTTTGTTCGTGGGTAAACAAATGAGCTTGTTTAATATTTGTTTCACATGTGTGGGCGGCCTTGATATACTTTAGTCTGATTATATATTAATTATGTATTAACGATTTAATATTATTAAATTATCTTTAGCTGAATCATCGCATCACGTTCTTCTTATGGGTTAAATTGCAGGCTTTGCTTTACTGAAGGAACATTCGCTGCGCTGGGTGTGAGCACTGAGCACAATCAGTGGCGGATCTAGGGGTGGGGCCAGAGGGGCACCGGCCCCAGCTGAAATCTGATTGGCCCCTGAAGTGCCCCTGTCCTGTCACTCATCGGGGATTTACGTTAGCGTTAAGTCGTTTGAAATTCAACCTGTGCAGCGCAAGCTTTACATGTAAATATGAAGGTACATGTGTATAGCCCTGACTGATTTAATGGTAATTTTGGGCACCCCTGAAATAGGTCGCGTCATTGGCATTAACAGACGTTACAAAACACCGCTCATTCAAGGACGTGCATTTATTGGCGGCGCAAGAGCATAACGTACAAAACGAATGTGCACAGTTCAATTGAATAATACAATTTGCGCTAAATAACTTAATGCTGTTGAACCTACTTTACAAAGCAAACTTTTTGCTAAAATAAAAGCGTGCGGTTTCTCGGGTGGAAGTTGCGTTCGTTACTATAGCAACATTAGGTTCCAAGCGCGTTTTCTTTCAGAATCATCACTGACATGCAGAAAAACTGTAGCATTTTGTTTAAAATGAAAGTGAGATAAAGATCCTCACGTCACATAGAAATGGTGTGCTACAACTGTTTGGCTGAAAATAGTGGAATACTTCAGGAAAGATAATCGACTTAAGACCCTAAGAATGTTTTATTTATTTATTTTGTATGTTTGTTTTTAAAGGAAGACAATTGATAACAATTTTAGAGATGAAAGAAGTTTGACCAAAAAAATGTGGGGTCAAACAGTGTAAGCAGAAAGTTTTCAATACAAATAAAAGACATTAGCATCATGATTAAAGACATCTAAAAGCCTCCTATCCAGGAGAAGTGTGAATGTGCGCATGGAGACAAAGCAGTTTGGGCAGCACAAGACAATAAACTGCATGGATGCTTGGATAATGTGAGTAACTATTAGTTAGCATTGTAGAGTCAACTCTAAACAAAATCACATGGCATGCTCTAAAAAATATTTCATGAAACTTAAGAGTTATAGAGTTATCCTCAGATTTGAAAAAGAACATGGTCAGATTTGTGGCTTTACCTGCATTGTGTTTCTAGACAGCAAAAAGGCTAATTTATATTTTTTTTGGTCAAAGGTATTTAATGTAAACAATATTTCTAATAACTGTAAATTCAAGCCCTTGTGGCTATTTTTCTGACTTAAGGACAACAAGCTGCCAAGTGTCTTCTTTAAATCGACAGTACAGTTATACTTTTTAGACATTTCCAGTATTTTAACAATACTGATAACCGTGATCAATTTGGTCACTATAATCGTAATATAAAATTGTCATACGGTTTAATTTCTACACTGCAATAAGGTTGAACAATAGTTAACAACACAGAACAATACATTTTATTTTAATTTACTATGTAAATGTTTATATATACTTATTTATTTGTAGTATTAAAATAAAAGTATGTAGCATCATTAAGAACTAACATGATCTAATACTGAACAAAAGTACAGTATATTTTTCATTTAAATTAAGATGAAAGAGATTTATTTATAATGTAATACATGTTACATGTCCAAATAATAATGTATATAGCCTTGTATAGCGTGTCAGTAAGTATTGCTGAATAAGTAGATGGATTCAACATCCTGAGCAAAGACCGCTGAATTTTCAGCAGCGGTCACAAAAAAAGTAGTTTTCTTTTTTGTTTGTTTGTTTTACAAAAAGATGTGTACAGTTTCTTACAATGTTCAAGAACAACATTTTGCTGTACATATTGTATATTATCATATGCTCATGAATATTCTTGTTGTTGGAACCCAAAATTCAACAAAGTGTGAAAACTAACTCCAAATTGGCAGGGAAGCCCATTTTTTCCTCAAATATTGTATTATATTTTATTATGTATGTTATTCTTAATGAATTCATTCGCACACACACACACACACACACACACACACAGAACTATTTAAGCCGTTATTGTTAAGGTTTCCAAAGACTTGAATGGTAAACTTGGCCCCTCTCTGTAAATGGTGGCCCCATTGTGGCCCCTGCTTCTAAAAAATCCTAGATCCGCCTCTGAGCACAATATACAGATGAAAAGACATGTACAGTATCTCTTGCTGGATTTAGGCTATACGAATTAAATAAACACAAACTTGTTTTCGATTGTTTTATTTAAGTAGACCTTTAGACATAAGGCGCGCCAGAAAGCGCACGCTGTTATTTTACAAAAGCAATTCGTAACATTTTGTTCTTATTGTGGAAGTATATACAATTGCTTTCCTCGGTTATCACAATTTAAGGGATCGCGTCGGTGTCGCCGAATTGAGAAGAACAGTGGTGTGCTTTATATGAGATCAAGCAACATCCAGACTGTATGAAACGTTATTGTGACTAATTTGCAGAGCGGTACATATGCACTCTTATTCTGCGTGATGGGATAGACAGTAAAGACAAGCTGAGTTAAAACATTGATTTTTTTAGGGGCCGTCCTCGGTTCACAGCAACCCGGGACTATCAGAGATGGATAAAATAGTTTTTATTAACATTAAACATTTAATTTAATATTTGTATATTATTAGTATTATTAGGTTATGTTAAATTGTTAGGGCTATAGGCCTATTTCTATTTCATATAATATAATATTTTATTACTTTCCCATTTAAATTCGTGTATCGCTTTACCTAATTAACGTTTTGTACCAGAGCATGTGAGCGAAGCGGAGCGGTACAATATTCCGCTGTGTGTGTGTGCGCTCCGCTCAGTCGTTCACGGCCAAATCAAACGCTTCGCTAATGTTCCGCTCACGCTCACCGGTGAACCAAATCCCGCTCAGATCACACGCTCACATTAAATGTCTCCAGTAACGTTAGGCCTATTTATGTTTTCCTGTTTATAGTGAAATTATTGAATAAATGTCTCAATTAAACAGTTATGTTTCAGGGTGAAATTGTTTTAATAGGGGTGTTCATTAACCGTTAACCGACTGATAAGAATTTTGACCGATTACAATCAGTTAAACGGTTTAAAGTCACTTATTTATTTATTTTTAGTAATGTATTCAAATATGTTAAAAGGTTTGCTGCATGGTTAAAATAAGCTACGCGTATAAAAAACACGTTTTTTAGAGAGAGCGAGAGAGAGAGAAAACCAAGTCGCCTATAAGTGGCATTTTATTATTTCATTAAACATTTTTTTTGTAAAATAAGACAAAAAATAGAATGCAGCTTTCTGCCGTCTGCTTTAATTTCGCGCAGCACAATAATGAACAAAAACTCTGCATACTCTAAAAAACACTGGGTTAAAAACAACCCAATTTGGGCTGGTAGATATAGGACAGAACACATTTGGGGTTAATTTTACCCAGTAAATCGGGTTGTTTATTTAACCCATCATAAATGGTTGATTTAACCCAGCTAATTGGTTTATTCGTTTCTATTATAATATTAGCTTTTTTTTACTTTATGCATGAAATAATATTTACAGATTAATTTAAATCCTCTAAACTTTTGTAAAATACTCCAGAACCACTGGTTTACGTGATAACTTCCTTTATTTCTAATTTGCTTGCTTTTATGTAAGCTTTACACATTGCCCTATTTAATCTCGTTTAAAAAACATTAGAAGTAAAGATTAAACATTAAACCGATGTAATTCACGAGTAAATGGACCACTCTGTAGTTCTGTTTTGACGTAACGGCGCTGGCTCTCGCGCCGAGCTGGAGTCGTGTTCGGCGGGGACTGCTCACGGATCAGACCGCCGCCCTGTACTTCACTCGTGGACGAAATGAACTGCGATTGCCTTCATAACCTGCTCAACAACAAACAGTCAACAGCTCTGAGGACATGTTTTAACATCCAAAGTATTTGTGTTCTGTATCTTTATGAATACATCGTTTATTTTAAGCAAAGCATCAGATTCTTCATCAAGCAATAAAACCGAGGCAACGCGAGCAACGTTTGTTTATTGATTCACACCCTGTGCCTGTATGTTGCTCTGCATACATTTGAACGATATTCTGCACAGAAACAATTTTATAAATAAAATAAAATGTACACAAACTACCCAAACACTGAAAAAATAACCCAAATAAATTACCCAAAAGGCTCATCTCAGCATTTGGGTTAAAAAAAATAGAGTAGGCTGCTTGTTGCACAGTATTTCTTTCATTTTCTTAAATTATTATTTAAGTAAAAATATATTTTTAGTATAGGCCTATTTATTCGTTATAATATATAACGCCTAGCTGTATTATGTTGTTCTCTGCTTGCAGAAGTGCTGCAGGTGGGTGATATGATCATGTAAATCACTGTGTGCACATGCAGTTTTATTTTATGTACTTTATGTAATATTAGCCTATTCCTGATAAACTTGAATGCTGTGTACATCGCGTGCCATTGCCTACAGTCCGGTAGCCTATGGTCAATATAATAATTAATTATGTAATAATTTCTTTAATAATTCATAAAGGTCAAGTAGGTTTGTTTATGCATTAAACGAGAAATGGATGTTGTTCCCTCAACATAGCGAGGCCACGACATGAGGAGGCCTTTACCGTTATTGTTCATATTTCGATTTGTTGTTCAATCAAACTTCAGTCATTCAAATAAATAAATATTCCAAGCCCAGAGTCAATTATTCAAAAATAACTGTTTTGATCTGATCATATATAGCCTAAACAAGTCATGGGTCTGAGTGATGTTATTGGATAATGTTGTATTGGAGATTAATCCTAATAAACATGCTGCTATAATTAAAACCATTACATTAAATACATTTAAAACAGTGTATTTCAATTCAGCCGCGTGCAGATCCTCCAGACTGAGCAGCGCGGACACTCGCTCACCTCAGCTCTACCATATATCTATTATAACCACACATGTCGTTATTACGAGAAAAAATATGTCGTTATAACGAGAAAATATGTCGTTTTAACGAGAAAAATATGTCGTTTTAAAGAGAAAAGATCTCGTTATTACGAGAAAATATGTCGTTTTAACGAGAAAAGATCTCGTTATAACGAGAAAATATGTCGTTTTAACGAGAAAAGATCTCGTTATTACGAGAAAAGATCTCGTTATAACGACATAATTGAGTGGAAAAAATATTATATGGATGGCAGTATTACGTCACCGTAATAAAGAGGGTGGCCTAATATCCCAATTGTTTTGTTTCTGCGTTTGCTGACTAAAAACATTTATCACAGCAGGCGACGAGCATGTGAGGGAAAATATTCAGATCTGAGTGAATTTGTGTTTGTATATGTCCGTTCGTATGATTATTTTGGTGTTTGGAGTGATAATGTTGCTGGTACTGAATGCTCTTTATCTTTAAAGGTTTTATAATTTGTCAGTTTCTGGACATACCAAAATATGTGTTGGTGATCTAGTTAGTTTATACTAGTTGCTATAAATCAAACTAAAACAATATGCAAAGTAATGTCATTTTATGAGACGATCATATGTTTTAATAAAGCAGTTATATAGTCTTTCAGTAAATATCCTTACAAAAATAATCACTACCCACTTAACTATAGAAAGGGAGATGATCTGCTGCTGATCCTGAATGGCTTGTTTAATGAGTGTTTATAGTCTGAGGCTCATCAATATTATCAGCTGCTGAAAATCCTCTTTATTTCATGTCAATAGATCCTGTTTTCACCTCATTCATTATGCTGATGACTTCAGATCTGTTAATTGCCACATTAACCTCATTTAATTACTTCAACCGACTTAAGCAATCGACAGGCATCAGCTATTGTGACATTACAAGATTTAAGTTCAACAGCATTTATTCATTAATCTCTGATAAACCAAGTTTCATAGCTATAAAACACAAAACACTCAAATTAGGTCAAGGTCAAGGTTTCTTTATTTGTCACATAATAAATTATACAGGGTATAATCAGAAGTGAAATGTAAATAAAATCAGGTCCGCTCAGTGGACAGTGCAAAAGAATAAAAATAAAAATTATATAAAAGTAACACAACACAAGAGCATTTATATGGTAAACAAAGAAAAATAAGAGTAAAATGTGCAATGGAATAAAAAGTGCAAAACAATAAGATGTGCAAAAAACAGTATACCGGTACTTAATAAATAGTAATATGAATAAGAGAGATGTGCAAACGGGTTGTTCAGGGTATGTACACAAAGCAGCAATACGGGTTATTAGTTAGCAATTAGTGGGTTATTTGTTTTTCTGTGTTTAGTCTTTAGCTTTTATCATTCTTTACATTGTTTATATTTGGTTTCCTTATAATTCTGGTGTTTATTCAATTATCAAATGTTCTGTATATCTTCATTTTTTAAGGATTTCCTTGCTTGTTAATTTGGGGCAAATAAATGCAGGGATGAAATATGTGGTCAAATTGTTTATAAAAAGAGAGAAAAATAGGAGTATGGTTTGCCCTGCACTGAAAAAGATACATAAATAAAAATGCTTATAAAATAAGCAGAAACAACTAAATTCGTGATTTTTTTCTACGTAACTAATTTCTATTATTATCTGTATATTTACATTTGTAAAATTAAGTGAACATAATAATTGTGTGTTAGGAGTACTGTACATTCATAATTTTTGTTGACAACTAAGCAGTGGATACTCTCTCTCTCTCTCTCTCTCTCTCTCTCTCTCTCTCTCTCTCTCTCTCTCTCTCTCTCTCTCTCTCTCTATCTATTAATTCTTATGCAATTACAGTCAGCAGACAATTTCCTAATAAACAATTTCACCCCACAACTGACTGAGACTGAATGTCTACATCAGTAACTGTTTCATTTTTTTCCTGATGTGTTAATTACTTACAAGTGTAATCATGTTTTGTCCTTTTAATTTGAATTTGGCGCTTTTTTGCTGATCTACCGTTGAGATCGGCTTCCGGTGATGACGTCATCACTCTCGCGCTCACACCAGCCAGCGTCGCGTCTCGTGAGGTGAGCAGTTCGCGGTAGCCTACTTCACGTTTAAAAAAAATAAACATAACTTATTAAAGTATAGAGGGTAAACAACAGAGAAGAAGAAAGTAAAGAGGGCAAACACAAAGAAGAAGAAAGTAAAGAGGGTAGGAATTGGGAACAGGGGAGAGGAAATTGTGTTGACTAGGTTAAGACCAGATGTGTAAAGTACTTGAGTAAATGTAACTAATTACTGTACTTAAGAATCTTTTCGGATACTTTGTAGTTATACTGAGTATCAAAGATATGAGCAACTTTTACTCTCTACTTCAATACATTTCTGAATGAGTATCTGTACTCTTTACTCAACTACATTTGAAATGAGTTTTGCAGTTACAAATTACACTTTGCACGGTACCTAGCTTTTCTGCAGCATTTTATTTATGCTACAAATTATGTGACATCGCCAACTACAGGGCAATGAAAGTACTTTATCTTGTTCATTTTGCCCTTTCCCATCGAAACTTGTCAAGTTTACTTTGCATGAATCTGAGCTTCTTAGCAAGTAAATGTTTTATATATTTGTCTCTCTGCAACCAATTGTTCATTATGAATCTACATTTCTCTAGATTATCAACATTTAATTTTTTTAGATTATCTGTTTTCTACAAATATCTAAGTGGGGTAAACGTACCCATTAAGCACACTTCCACTTTTGAGATCAGATTATAAAAATAATGTATTATCCTACTTGATGTCTTAACCAATATATATATGTTTGTTACTATATACCTCCTGTTATTTCAAGTCAATCAGATCATTGCACGCTGAGATATGAGTCTCCATGTGTTCACACTGTCTGGCGGCCATTTTGAAAGATGTCTAAAAACTTTCACCAAAAGAGGAGCCCCTTAAATGTGCATTTTTTTTTAGATGTTTAAGCCTGTATTTGGGGTAAGTTTCACTACTTATTGTAAAATTAAGAGATTAATGTTCAAAATTTTGCATATTATAACCTGAAACTTGAATGTGGGAAATAATATCATATTAGATCTAAAAGATAGTTTTAGCAACCTAGCGCAGATGCTATAGAACACAGATAACTGAATAGCTGTATAAGAGTGTGTGCTATGCTAATACATTACTTCATGTGCATTACTCTCTTGTACTTTTACATCCATAATATTATAAACTGACAGTTTATTGCTGGTCTGTCATTTTACAGTGCTGTCAGTTTTTTAAGAATTCATTATTTTAAGGTGAGCTCAGCATGGAACTAAAGATGGTGAATAACAATGCCGTTTGAAATGCCAAATATGTCAGACCTGACCAAACGTGCCATCATGAAATGAATGGACAATGTTGACGAATTTCTCTGGGCATCCGATCTTAGGCAGAATGAGTCGGGGTCCAGTATGAGAGTCAAAGTTTCCCATGACATGACATGAAAGCATTCTTACATTTTAATGTGTTGTTTTTCCTTCTGGAGTATCAGTGAGCGTTCCATACTCAAAAATTCTGAAAAACCATAGAATTTGTGGGACCTTAAGGATTTTCTGAAGAACAGAAGGCAGTTTAACTGTTCAGGCCAAACAAGGGACTCATGAACAACTATCACTAAACAAAAAAAGAAAAACAATTCTGGATCATTCAGATAACAGATAACAACTGATTGATTCAGACAATTGACTGATAAACAAGATGTTTATTGGATTCGGTACCCACTAAATTACTGGAAGAGTTGTTACCTGTAGCAGAAGAACCGCTTCTCAATATCATGAACTCCTCGTTATCTTTAGGTCACGTCCCAAAACCATTCAAGCTGGTGGTTATTACGCCTCTTATTAAGAAACCAAAACTAGATCCTTGTGAACTGGCAAATTACAGGCCCATCTCAAATCTTCCGTTTATGTCAAACATTTTCGAAAAAGTTGTGTCTGCTCAATTGTGCTCCTTCTTGCAAAAAAAATTATATCTATGAAGAATTTCAATCAGGTTTTAGGCCCCGCCATAGCACAGAAACTGCACTTGTTAAAATTACAAATGACTTGCTTCTTGCATCAGATTAAAGCTGCATCTCATTGCTAGTTTTACTTGATCTTAGTGCTGCGTTCGACACTATAGATCATGACATACTCATGGACCGATTACAAAACTATACAGGTATTCAAGGGCAGGCTCTAAGATGGTTTAGATCCTACCTGTCCGATCACTACCACTTTGTTTATTTAAACGGGGAGGCATCTCAATTATCACCAGTAAAGTATGGTGTACCACAAGGATCTGTCCGAGGTCCTCTGCTATTTTCATTTTACATGTTGCCCCTTGGTTATATTATTAGAAAATACAGGATTAGTTTCCATTGTTATGATGACACAACTATATATACACTCAACTTTTATTAAAATAAGCCTCTGAGTAATTTCTTTATGACAACCTGTTATCTGAACCTGAATGCAATTCTGATCGAGCCCTAAGAAGTCCGGACCTGACTGAGTGAGCACGAACACCGGGACAGGGGTCCTGAATCTTCTGATCACATCCATCCAGATAAGAGGTAATAGCGGATTTGTTATTGTTTAATTGTTTGCGGATGCGAGAAATATGATTTAGAGGTTTTAGGGGTTCTGATCGGTATAACAAACTTAACATTGTCGTCAGAGTCTTACTTGGGATAAGGAGAAGAAGAACTGGACTGTTGATCAGTGGTCCAAAGTCCTCTTTTCAGCAAGTTTTGGATTTCATTTGGAAACCAAGGTCCTAGAGTCTGGAGGAAGGGTGGAGAAGCTCATAGCCCAAATTGCATGAAGTCCAGGGTTAAGTTTCCACAGTATGTGATGATTTGGGGTGCAATGCCATTTGCTGGTGTTGGTCCATTGTGTTTTTTGAAAACCAACGTCACTGCACCCGTTTACCAAGAAATTTTTTGTTTTCCACTCGCTTACTCCGCCCACATCTATGACGCGACATCAAGTCTATTGTAAAACACTCTTAAGCGTTTATAAAGAGGGTGGCCTAATATCCCAATTGTTTTGTTTATGCATTTGCTGACTAAATCATTTATCACAGCAGGCGACGAGCATGTGAGGGAAAATATTCAGATCTGAGTTTTTATAAGTTCGATTGTTTGATTATTTTGGTGTTTGGAGTGATAATGTTGCTGGTACTGAATGCTCTTTATCTTTAAATGTTTTATAATTTGTCAGTTTCTGGACATACCAAAAATATGTGTTGGTGATCTAGTTAGTTTATACTAGTTGCTATGAATCAAACTAAAACAATATGCAAAGTAATGCCATTTTATGAGACGATCATATGTTTTAATGAAGCAGTTATATAGTCTTTCAGTAAATATCCTTACAAAAATATTCACTACCCACTTAACTATAGAAAGTGAGATGATCTGCAGCTGATCCTGAATGGCTTGTTTAATGAGTGTTTATAGTCTGAGGCTCATCAATATTATCAGCTGCTTAAAATCCTCTTTATTTCATTTCAATAGATCCTGTTTTCACCTCATTCATTATGCTGATGACTTCAGATCTGTTAATTGCCACATTAACCTCATTTAATTACTTCAACAGACTTAAGCAATCGACAGGCATCAGCTATTGTGACATTACAAGATATAACTTCAACAGCATTTATTCATTAATCTCTGATAAACCATGTTTCATAGCTATAAAACAAAACACTCAAATTAGTGGGTTATTTGTTTTTCTGTGTTTAGTCTTTAGTTTTTATCATTCTTTACATTGTTTATATTTGGTTTCCTTCGATTATTCAATTATCACATTGTCTGTATATCTTCATTTTTTTATATATGTCCTTGCTTGTTAATTTGAGGCAAATAAATGCAGGGATGAAATATGTGGTCAAAATTTGTATAAAAAAAAAATAGGAATATGGTTTGCCCTGCACTGAAAAAGATAAATTAATAAAAATGCTTATAAAATTATCAGAAACAACAAAATTCGTGATTTTTTATTTTTTTACATAACTAATTTCTATTATGATCCGTATATTTACATTTGTAAAATTAAGTGAACATAATCATTGTTTTTTAGGAGTACTGTACATTCATAATTTTTGTTGAGACAACTAAGCAGTGAATGCGTAGTTCCCAGCATGCTTTGCATGTGATCACATTAAATAATTGAACATAATTGTAATTTTAAGTAAAGATAATTATATGTTAGACTTGTTATACGTGTAATGGTGAGTTATTTTGGAGATTAGAATATGTTTTAAGGTTACCGCTGTGCTCATGCTTAAATGCTGGCTGCTTCAATGATAACTTGTTGATTCAGTGAACAATAACCGTGCTAAAGACAGTTCTGAGGTCAGCCGCCATCTAACACAGGAATTTAAATCTGTTATATTGGTTCAACAAAATATTATTTGTTTTAAATTAAGTATAAAACATTGTACAATTAACTGACAAAATTTACAGTGCTAGATATATAGATAATAGGTAAACATAAATGCTTAAAATGTGTGATTTAATGTAATAAAATAAATTAAATTAAGTAACTGATTTATTCTTGATTTTGACAGATCAGCTCCGTCCACTGAACAGTCATGTCACGGAAGCTCCTCCCACAACAATCACAGCTTCAGTGAAGCTCCTCCCACAACAATCACTCCTTCAGTGAAGCTCCTCCCACACCAACCACACTTTCAGTGAAGCTCCTCCCACTGCAGTTCAGCAATAAATGCTGGAATATTTCCATCAGTCTACAAGTGAAGACGAGCATCAGAGCATCAGTTTGAAGTGAAATCTGCAGAGACAGAGTTTATTGAAGGACAGAGAGAACATGAGAGATCCAGAACCCTGCAGAATGAAACACACTGAAGAACAAACAGGTTTGTGTTTATTCTTGATTCTTTAGTAATGAGGCTGAAAAACAATAATAATATAAACTTTAAGCAGTTTTTGATTTGTTGCAGTAGGAAACATTGTAAAAGCTGTACAATAATATAGTTGAAGCAGCAAATGACAAAGACACTTTGTATAAATTGGGTACATTTTTATTTATTTGTTTATTTTTCAACATTAATTTATGTTAGATAATTGTGCAGTTAATTAAACATATTTATTCTTTCTACAAAAACATGTCACAAAATTGTGCCTCTATTGTTTAAAAATGTTAGATAATTATTAATTAACTTACAATTTAGTTACTCCTTTTTCAAAACAGTTTAAATTATTATTTTTTCTTTAATTTCAGAGTTGATTGAAGAAAACGAGGAGAATGAGGAACTGAATGAAGAGGAGAAACATGTCAAAACTGTAGAAAAACCTTTTAGTCGCTCTCAAACCAAACAGAAAGATTTAAAGAAAACAAGAGACAAGAAATCATTCACCTGCACTCAGTGTGGAACGAGTTTGACTAGCAAACAGAGTCTCAAGAGTCACATGAGGATCCACACTGGAGAGAAGCTGTATGAATGTGATCAATGTGGAAAGAGTTTCCCAAGCAAACAGAGTCTCAAGATTCACATGAGGATCCACACTGGAGAGAGACTGTTCACATGTGATCAGTGCGGGAAGAGATTCAGAGAACAAGGACACCTTAAGAGTCACATGATCATCCACACTGGAGAGAAACTGCATGAATGTGATCAATGTTGGAAAACATTTTTGAGGGCTTCAGGCCTGAAGAATCACCTGAAAGTTCATTCAAAGGAGAAACCACATTCATGCTCTTTGTGTGGAAAGAGTTTTTCACTGCTGCAGAATTTGAAAGTACATCAGAAGATACACACTGGTGTGAGAGAATATATGTGCTTTGAGTGTGAGAAGACTTTTATTACATCTGATCAACTGAAACGGCACCAGATGATTCACACTGGAGAGAAACCTTACAAGTGTTCACACTGCGACAAGAGATTCAGTCGGTCAGAAACCCTGAAAATACACGAGAGGATTCACACTGGAGAGAAACCTTACAAGTGTTCACATTGCGACAAGAGATTCAGTCAGTCAGAACGTCTGAAAATACACGAGAGGATTCACACTGGAGAGAAACCTTACAAGTGTTCACACTGCGACAAGAGATTCAGTCAGTCAGGAGACCTGAAATCACACGAGAGGATTCACACTGGAGAGAAACCGTATCACTGCACTGCATGCGGGAAGAGTTTCAGACATTCATCTAATCTACTCAAGCATAAAAAAAATATTCACAGTATTTTCCAACACTGACGTCTCGTCCTCACCAAACATGACACAATAATGCGTCTAGCAATAAAATATCTTCTGTATAAATCTGTCCTAACAAAAAAACATCAACTTTAAAATGTTTGTGGGCTTCATGCTTGAAGAATCACCTGAAAGTTAATTCAAACGAGAAACCACATTTATGTTCTTTATGTGGAAAGAGTTTTTCACATCTGCAGAATTTAAAAGCACATCAGAAGATACACAATGGTGTGAGAGATCATATGTGCTTTCAGTGTGAGAAGACTTTTATTACAGCTAAAGATCTGAAGAGGATCCACACTGGAGAGAAACCTTACAAGTGAGATTCAGATCAAATCAAAGATGGAGTTCCTCCCCAAAGAACAATATCTAAGTTTTATTCTTGCATTTAATTTTGCTTCATGATATTAATGATATCATTGTGTTTTCTTATGAGTTTCATTCTTTTTTTTGTTTTGTTTACTTCAGACTTTTATGAAGGAAAGTAGTGTTTTTTTGTGCAACATGTTCTTGTTTTGGAAGCTGAAAAAGTAAAAAAATATTAAACTGACATTTTTTTATCCCGTTTTTTTGTTTGTTTTTAAATCAAGTGTATATTCTTCCATCTATGATGTATTTATAAAACCCATCAATATACTGCAGCATTGCAACTGATCCTCCTTTGCTTCTCTCGTAAGTAGGGATTGGTACCAGAACCAGGTATAGTCTGTTTAAAATTAAGAAAAAACATTTTATTTAATAAAATGACCATTAAAAATGGTATCTTGTGAGTTGTTTCACTAAACACTTCTATATTGTATTACATAGCTAGTCTATGTTGCATCTTTGCTATTAACACCAGAAGAGAGATCTCTCTCGCACTTTAGAGCTGTGCAATTAATGTAATTTTATTTTCGATTTTGGGTTTGGTTTCCAATGATTATGAAAACAAAATATTTGAGGTAAAGTGATTATTGCTGCATTGCGTCTACCTTTCCTTCACAGCTATTTTGTTCCTCTCTAAAAGTCCAAACACAACATTGTAGGATCTCAGAGTGAATCAGACCGTGATAATGTGACCAGAACTGAAACTGACCAAGAAGCTGAATTAGGAGGCCCCGAGTCCACATTTAGGACCAAATAATCAGAGATATTTTCATGTGACGCCAGCGAGACTGAAGCTGAGTTTACATTGAAATAATTAATGCGTTTCTTTTGTAGGCTATAGTAGTAAGGAGAGATCAATCAAGTTAGTTTTAATGTTTACTATTTTTTTGTACCTTATAATGTAGTAAACACACCTTTTTATTAATACCTTATCTTTATTTTATAACATTTATCACCACATTTTATTAAAACTTTTTTGAGAAATTTAAAACAGAAAGTCCAAATTGCAAACATAATACTTAATGGCTTTCAGATATAGTTCTCTCTTTCTCTCTCTCGCTCTCTCTCTCTATATATATATATATATATATATATATATATATTAATTCTTATGCAATTACAGTCAGCAGACAATTTCCTAATAAACAATTTCACCCCACAACTGACTGAGACTGAATGACTGAATGGCTACATCAGTAACTGTTTCAATGTTATTTTTCCGTGATGTGTTAATTACTTACAAGTGTAATCATGTTTTGTCCTTTTAATTTTAATTTGGCGCTTTTTTGCTGATCTACCCGGCTTGCGGCGATGACGTAATCACTCGCGCGCTCACACCAGGCACGTCCTGATTTTGCTGAGTTAGATGTGTTCCTGGGTCAACATATATTGTTGACCCTGGGACAACATTTTAATCCAAAAATTTTATCTTGACCATTTCCCTACACCTAAACCTAACCTTACCCATGAGTAATCCCTAAAATCAGAGGAAATGATAGATTAATGACACTGATGTACAAGCAACAAACACTGATTATAAGCCTAAACTTCACAAAAATTATAATCTTGTTCTTCAAATCTGATTGGTTAATAACAATGTTGTTCCAGGGTCAACAAAGATGTTGACCCAGGAACATGTGGCACTTGGTAAAATCAGGTTCTGCCTCACACCAGCCAGCGTCGTGTCTCGCGAGGTGAGCAGTTCGCGGTAGCTTACTTCACGTGCTTAAAAAAACAACATAACGTATTAAAGGTAAACAACAGAGAAGAAGAAAGTAAAGAGGGTAAACAACAAAGAAGAAGAAAGTAAGGAGGGTAGGAATTGGGAACAGGAGAGAGGAAATTGTGTTGATGAGGTTAAGACCAGATGTGTAAAGTACTTGAGTAAATGTAACTAATTACTGTACTTAAGAATCTTTTCGGATACTTTGTAGTTGTACCGAGTTTCAAAGATATTAACAGGTTTTACTCTCTACGTCAATACATTTCTGAATGAGTATCTGTTCTCTTTACTCAGCTACATTTAAAATTAAAGCTGCAAGCAGCGATGGAAGGGACCTCGCACCCGGCTCGCCGCCGACCGGTGGCTTCAGAAAGACAGGGAACGGTGAGCAATATACATTTAAAAAGGTAAATATAGAGGAATATGTCAAAGTCATTATATGTACAAACCTGCTGCCAGCTGGTGGCGCCATGTCCATAACTGAACATTAACATGTAGATGTCTTCAGGCTAGCACTTTTTTAAAACATGGTACATTTTGTGCAGATTGAACATTGCATGTTTAAGCTAGTGTAAAACAAGTAAATTCCTGGAGCCAGCAGGTGGCGCTATGTCTATAACTAAACATTGGCACGTAGATGTCTTCAGGCCATGGCTCTTAAAAAACCTGTGAAGTTTGGTGCAGATTGGACATAGTATGTCTGAGTTAGCGTAAAGCCTGACACATCCTTTTGTCAACAGGTGGCGCTATGGTTACATCTGAATATTGGCCTTTAGATTTCTTTCAGGCCTGGAATCTTACCAAATATGTAAAGTTTGGTGCGGATTGGACAATGCATGTTTGATTTACTGTAAAACAATGGATTTCCTGTGGCCAGCAGGTGGCACTATATATATAACTGAACTGAAAATTTGGTATATGTCTTCAGACCAGTAATTTAAAAAAACATATGAAGTTTGGTGCAGATTGAACATTGCATGTTGAATTTGGTGTAAAACAAGTCATTTCCTGTAGCCAGAAGGTGGCGCTATGTCTATAACTAAACATTGGCACGTAGATGTCTTCAGGCCATGGCTCTTATCAAACCTGTGAAGTTTGGGGCAGATCGGATATTTTATGGCTGAGTTAGTGCAAAGCATGACATATCCTGTTGTCAGCAGGTGGCGCTATGTCTTTAACTAAACATTGGCACTTAGATGTCTTCAGGCCATGGCTCTTATCAAACGTGTGTAGTTTGGTGCAGATTGAACATAGCATGCTTGAGTTAGTGTAAAACAAGTAATTTCCTGTAGCCAGCAGGTGGCGCTATGTCTATAACTAAACATTGGCACGTAGATGTCTTCAGGCCATGATTCTTATCAAATGTGTGAAGTCTGGGGCAGATCGGTTATTGCATGGCTGAGTTACGACAACTTTTATTCCCATGGCGAGACATCGAAATTTGTGATGCTGCCATGGACACGCCCATTAGTGAAAGCTCAAGCTCTTCGCAATTTAACATCACAAATGCCTTTAGATTAAACTGACCTAAATATTATGTTGATGTCATTAAATCTCTAGGAGGAATTAGTTACAGAGTAAAACATGTCACTTCCTGTTGCCAGCAGGTGGCGCTATGACTATAACTGAATATGGTCACTTAGATCTCTTCAGGTCAGGACTCTTATTAAACATGTGAAGTTTGGTGTAGATCGGACATAGCATGCCTGAGATATAACAACTTCCTGTTTCATGGCGAAACATCAAAATTTGACAGGACGCCACGGACACGCCCTCCGATGAAAACTCTAGATCTTCGCAATTTAACGTCACAAAGGGCTTTAGATTACAATGACCAATTTTGGTGTTCATCTGGAAATATCTCTGGGAGGAGTTCGTTAAAGTATGACACCTGAAAATGGCAAAAATGACACAAAATATGATGAGAAAATTCAAAATAACCGACTTCCTGTTTGGTTTCTGATTTCGTACCAAGATACTTTTTTGTAGGTAATGTTAAGTTACATGAGTATACCAATTTTCGTACATGTACGTGAAACGTAGCTCGAGGCGCACTCCGCTGAATATTTATAGGTGGCGCTGTCGAGCCATTTTGCCACACCTACTCCTGAAACCCATATCAGACGTAAATGTTCACCAGTTCTGATGCGTGTGCAAAGTTTCCTGACTTTTCGAGCATGATTAGGCCCTCTAAAATGCGATTAAGTTTGGAGAAGAAGAATAATAATAATAATTAAAGCTGCAAGCAGCGATGGAAGGGACCTCGCACCCAGCACCGCCAACCGGTGGCTTCAGAAAGACAGGGAACGGTGAGCAATATGCATTTAAAAAGGTAAATATAGAGGAACGTGTCATAGTCCTTTATACGTGTCAAACCTGCTGCCAGCTGGTGGCGCTATGTCCATAACTGAACATTAACATGTAGATGTCTTCAGTCTAGCACTTTTATCTAACATATGAAGTTTGGTGCAGATTGAACATAGTATGTTTGAGTTAGTGTAAAGCCTGACACATCCTGTTGTCAACAGGTGGCGCTATGATTACATCTGAATATTGGCCTTTAGATGTCTTGAGGCCAGGAATCTTACCAAATATGTGAAGTTTGGTGCAGATTGGACATTGCATCTTTAAGTTGGTGTAAAACAAGTAATTTCCTGTAGCCACCAGGTGGCGCTATGTCTATAACTAAACATTGGCATGTAGATGTCTTCAGACCAATAGTTTTATCAAACATATGAAGTTTGGTGCAGATTGAACATGGTATGTTTGAGTTAGTGTAAAGCATGATATATCCTGTTGTCAGCAGGTGGCGCTATGATTATATCAGATTTTTGGCCTCTAGGTGTTTTCAGGCCAGGACTCTTACCACATATGTGAAGTTTGGTGCAGATTGGAGATTGCATGTTTAAGATAGTGTAAAAGAAGACATTTCCTGTTGCCAGCAGGTGGCGCTCTAATTATAATTAAATATTCGTATTTAGATGTGTTCAGGCCTGGATTCGTATCGAACGTGTGAAGTTTGGGGCAGATCGGACATTGTATGGCTGAGTTACAACAACTTTTATTCCCATGGCGAGACATCGAAATTTGTGATGCCGTCATGGACACGCCCTTTAACGAAAACTTTAGATCTTCGCAATTTAACATCACAAAGACCTTTAGGTTAGACTGACCTAAATATTATGTTTATGTCATTAAATCTCTAGGAGGAGTTAGTTACAGAGTAAAACATGTCACTTCCTGTTGCCAGCAGGTGGCGCTATGACTATAACTGAATATGGTCACTTAGATCTCTTCAGGTCAGGATTCTTATCAAACGTGTGAAGTTTGGTGTAGATCGGACATAGCATGCCTGACATATAACAACTTCCTGTTTCATGGCGAAACATCAAAATTTGACAGGACGCCACGGACACGCCCTCCGATGAAAACTCTAGATCTTCGCAATTTAACGTCACAAAGGGCTTTAGATTACACTGACCAATTTTGGTGTTCATCTGAATAAATATCTGGGAGGAGTTCGTTAAAGTATGACACCTGAAAATGGCAAAAATGACACAAAATATGACGAGAAAATTCAAAATAGCCGACTTCCAGTTGGATTTCTGATTTCGTACCTGGAGACTTTTTTTTAGGTATTGTTAAGTTACATAAGTGTACCGATTTTCGTACATGTACGTGAAACGTAGCTCGAGGCGCACTCCGCTGAATATTTATAGGTGGCGCTGTCGAGCCATTTTGCCACACCTACTTCTGAAACCCATATCAGATGTAAATTTTCACCAGTTCTGATGCGTGTGCAAAGTTTCCTGACTTTTCGAGCATGTTTAGGCCCTCTAAAATGCGATTAAGTTTGGAGAAGAAGAAGAAGAAGAAGAAGAAGAAGAAGAATAAGAATAATAAACGGAGCAGATTCAATAGGGTCCTCGCACCATCGGTGCTCGGTCCCTAATAATAATAATAATAAACGGAGCAGATTCAATAGGGTCCTCTGCACCATCGGTGCTCGGTCCCTAAATATAGCTGCAAGCAGCGATGGCGGGCCCAAGCCGATGCAAACGCCACCCCGGTGGCATCAGGAAAGCGGTGCCCAGCGGGCACATGCATTTACAGTAACCCTCTAGCAGTCTGGTTTTAAGGGACACGGCAAGTAAAGGGTTAATCCAAACCACCAACTCTGTGAAACACAGTTTAAACAGAAGCTATCTCTCTCTCTCTCTCTCTCTCTCTCTGTCTCTCTCACACATGCATTTACAGTAACCCTCTGGCAGTCTGGTTTTAAGGGATACAGCAATTAAAGGGTCAATCCAAACCATTAAGTCTGCGCAATACATACACACACAGAACAACATATAAAACTTTAGTAACACTTTCGAAAAGGTTTCAGTTATTAACATTAACTATATTAATTAACATGATCAATACTTATAAAGCATCTAATAATGCCTGACTATTTTTACTAACATAAAAAAAAAAATGCTGTAAAAATATATTGTTCATTGTTAGTTAATGCATTAGCTACTGTCAACCTAAGATAATTTATTGTAAATTTTTACCAACTCATTTTTTGAGCCGCTATTCAGTCTGTATTCACACAGCGTGATGAGAGACGTTTTGCTGCTCCGAAACACAGAATATGTAGAGAGGTGGTACTGTTATTTATTTATAACCTATATTTTTTACATGACTTAACAGGCGAGTCATAATATTAGTGAATATATTATATTGTAGTTTTATCTCTCGCCCCCCTGGTTGAGAAACACTGACCTAAAGCGCATCTTCCAGCATTGTCTTCACGATCGATCTATTAGGCATCACTGATGTGATG
The DNA here is from genome assembly GCA_027422435.1 of Schizopygopsis pylzovi. Classification (NCBI taxonomy): domain Eukaryota; kingdom Metazoa; phylum Chordata; class Actinopteri; order Cypriniformes; family Cyprinidae; genus Schizopygopsis; species Schizopygopsis pylzovi. The sequence continues at coordinate 3,636,398 of CM049825.1, read as the reverse complement.
TTTAAAAAAAAAACATTTGTTTCTCATTTATTTGGTTCCACAGTATTTGCTGATTTTTATTTTATTTAAACACTGCTTGACGCAGAATTGCCGCTGATAACAAAGTCAAAGTAAAACGCGACCGGTGCTTACAGGCTATTTAAAACCTAAGAAAAGGGGAAAAGAGGGAAAACTCAAACGACCCCCCACCACGGTGATACCATTATAACCAGTGTGACATCAGGTCGATTAACCGGTGGGAAAATTTCCTCACCGACACAACCCTAGCAGGCACATGCATTACAGTGACCCTCTAGCAGTTTGGATTTAAGGGATACATTAATGGAAGGGTTAATCCGAGCCATCAAGACACACACACACACTCAAAACAAAATAGAAAACTTTGGTAATCCTTTTAATAAGGTTTCAGTTATTAGCATTAACTATATTAATTATCATGAACAATAATTATACAACATTTATTAATGTTAGTCTCTCTCTACCCTCTCTCTCTCACACACACGCGCACACACATACATACACACACACACACACACACACACACACACACAGAACAATATATGAAACTTGTGTAGCAAACTGTTTTCAATAAGGTTTTAGCTTATAACATTATATAAGTTAAAATGAACAATAGTTTTTATAGCATTTATGAATCTTAGTTAATATTATGTTACAAATTGACTACTACATTATAAATAAAAATGTGGTAATGTACTTTTGTTACTATACCATGACCTAAAATAAAATAAAAAATACTTACACAAATACAGTAAAAATATGTTGTTAGTACTAATACTCATGTTTAAAACAATATTATTAAACTATAGTTACAGCAGGGTATAGCGTATAGTTACCCTAACCCTAATTCGCAATTCCAGCAATTCTAGCAAAATCACTAGCACGTCGTCCCGGGAATATTGGTTTAATACCAGTCGGGCTACCAATATCACCCTATGGGCTACCTTAAATACAGGGCTCCCGCAGGTCCTTATAAACTCCTTATTTTAGTTGTATCAAATTGAAGGCTGTAAAAAGTTGTAAATACGTTAAATGGTTTAAGAAATGTCTTCATTTACAATTTCAAGAGGTCTTTCTGTTTAAATCGTGAAAGGGCTGATTAAACTTCAAAAGGCAATATTGTCATTGAATATTTATTTATTTATTTGATATATAAATCAAAAACAGAGCTGTCAAATCACTACATGGTCTAGTGTCTGTGATTAATAAAGCAAAAAAAACTGCTATATAAAAATATAATCTGTTTGTTTTGCGTGTCTCTCTGAGTGAGCGGTTGTCATGTAACGTTACTTACTCAAATATGCTCGCTGACGCCGCTCAGTGTTTAACAGCGTCTGCTGAGAGCCTCACTGACATTGAGAGAACAATTAATAATCCTTTCTTCCTTTTATTTGAGACAACCATTGTCAAATACACGCAAAGATCTTCACTAACTTCACTTTACGTTACCCGTCTTCTCCTTCTTCTCTGATTTGCGGAAGTTTAGACGATTAAAATACGTATTACTGCCCTTCACTTCTACCCGTCAAAATAAAAGTCCGCTTTTTAACTTGAAGAAATTGACAGAAATTACGATTGTATTATAATGTAGACCACTTCTAAAATAATAATAACAAATAGAAAAATTTAATGAATATGATTTCCCCCTCATTTTAATTTACTAAATCTCTATTGTGCAGTCCTTTATGAAAGCATAAAATGATAAAACTTATTTTCATTTGATTACATTTTAAGGCATTAATTAAATTGTTAAAGCTTTATACATTAATTTCATTACCACCATTTTTGATAGTATATTTGTATTAAGTCATAAAAATACAGAATCCAGAAAAATTAAGTCAAACAGGAATTTATGAATTGTTATGAATTATATTACTGATGAATATAAGTTGTTAAACTAATATATAAATCATTGATGAAATCTACTTGAATGTTTTTGATGTATTAAATTTGACTTTGTAAAGCAAAAAAACCCTGCTCAAATTTTTTAATACCATGATACCATGCAAAAAAACACCAACCAAAAATGACTGATAATTTTTTTCTGGTGATTAAAGATATGTTTAAAAGTCTCTCTCTCTCTCTCTCTCTCTCAATTTTTCAATTTAAGTGTGCTTTATTGGCATGACAAAAACTATACATTTGTATTGCCAAAGCAATTGCAGCTGGGCTGCTCACAAGTAGTGCACATTTGAATTAACAGAAATAAAAATAAAAACAATAATAGTAATAAAACAAATATTTAAACCGTATTAAATATGTAGTGCAAAATGAATGACTATTGTAAGTATGTGATAGAAATAAAATTAAATAAGGTACAGTATAAGATTTATACAGGCAAAATATACATTTAAGTAATATAAAGGGGTAATATGTCATAATATAATCTACATGTGCTGGAAACATCAGCTCAGGGCAGACGGGGTGTCTTCTCTTCTGTGGTGACAGAGAGACACATATTGAGAAACAAACACACAGCAGGTCTCTCTCTCTCTCTCTCTCTCTCTCTCTCTCTCTCTCTCTCAGGTGGAGTGTCTTCTCTTCTGTGGTGACAGAGAGACACATATTGAGCAGCAAACACACAGCAGGTCTTGTGTTCTCCGAGCAGATACGCTAGTTTCTCCTGGTCTGAAAGAGTTATAAATGTAGGATGGATCTGCTGTATTTTGTCGTAGTACACTCTCCGTATATCTGTGTATTTGGAGCACTCTGTTAGGAAGTGCAGTTCTGTTTCCATCTGATTCAGGTCACAGTGTGAACACAATCTCTGCAAGCCATGTTTGTCTGTCTCTCCCTCTCCCTCTCCCTCCCTCAACCCTCCTCACTGTCACACTGAAAAGACAGCCCCCTCCATTCCACTTCACACACACAGGGCCGGCCCTGCACACGCACACACACACACACACACACACACACACACACACACACACACATATACACACACTCATAGAAGAGAGTAGACTGAGATGAAATGCATGATAGTTTTTTAATTTTCTCTCATCCATAGAGTTTTGTAAAGTCATGAAACTAACCATACTTCCTCAGAATGACTTTTTCCCTGCATGTAAAAAGTTTCAAAGTTTTAGTAAACTGCACTTTAAAGATATAAGAACATTTCTGCTATCTTTTTTTACCCTCACTTTAATAAACCACTATTTAAACACCGTTCAAGCTATCCGCAAGCCGTTCGCAATTTAGCATCTTCAGTGTCTTGGCATCATGTTGACAAAGTTTGGTGTGAACTACTTGTTTCTTCTTGGAGGAGTATGAATTAGTTTGCAGCTTGATTATTCCAGAAATTGACATTAAAACAAAAATAGCCGGCTTCCTGTTGGTCGTAGCTAATGAGTGTAAATTAGAAAGTTGTCCGGCTTGATGAGAACAATATATGTACTGAGTTTGGTGACTGTAGCTAAAATTAACCTCCCATGTTTTGACAAAAGGTGGCGCTATAGAGTGCCTCCTCCACGCCCGTTTATGAGCTTTTGCCAGTGTCTATCTATAATTAATACTGATGTGTGTGTTGAGTTTTATGAAATTCTAAACATCTTAAGTGCCTCAAAATCACCAGAAGATATATTGAGGTTTGACACGTTGCCATGGCAACAATATTTTAGATATCAATATTCCCTTGACAGTTTCACATCGGCCGTTTTTTGACATTATTCTGATGAAGTTTGAAGCAAATTGGGTAAAAGTAAGATGCTGAATTCAAAGCATTTTGAAAATGACACACTTCCTGCTGCCAGTTGGTGGCGCTATAACTTTGCCTCATAATTGTCACATCGATGCGATCGGCTTCATACACCGAACAAACCACTGAATTGTGATCAAAATCAGACAATGTATGTGGACTTTATTAGACACTTCCTGTCTCTCAATTCTTGCCATAACTTCATCGCCTCGCCACGGGCAAACCATTCGAGATATCAAAAATCCCTCCGCAATTTAGCATCCCCAATGTCTTGAGATCACGTTCACCGGGTTTGGTGCTCGTGTGTTGAAAATCCTGGGAGGAGTATTTCAAATTCCAGAGCATGTGCTTTTTAAACAGCCCTGAATAGCCGACTTCCTGTTGGGCGGAGCCCATGACATGTGACACAAAAGTTGTTCAGCTCGATAAGATCTATATGTGTACCGAGTTTCATATGAATAAGTGCAAGTATGTGTGAGCTACACATCAAGTTTTCTGATGGTTTTCCAGGGGGCGCCGTAGAGCCTCTGTGCCACGCCTGGGTCCCAGCCTCAGCGGCGTCCTAAATGCCGCGGGTTCCAATGTGTGTGCACATTTTCAAGAGTTTTTGACCATGTTAAGCCCCCCAAAAATGCCCGGATAGTCGGTAAAAAAAAAAAAAAGAATCCTAAGGAAAACAATAGAATAGCTGACTTCCTGTTGGGCGTAGCCCATGACATGCGGTACAAAAGTTGTTCGGCTCGATGAGATCTATATGTGTACCGAGTTTCATATTAATACGTGCAAGTATGTGTGAGCTACACATCAAGTTTTCTGATGTGTTCCAGGGGGCGCCGTAGAGCCTCTGTGCCACGCCCGGGTCCCAGCCTCAGCGGCGTCCTAACTGCCGCGGGTTCCAATGTGTGTGCACATTTTCAAGAGTTTTTGACCATGTTAAGCCCCCCAAAAATGCCCGGATAGCCTCAAAATCACCAAAAAAAGAAAATTGAGGTTTGACGCGTTGCCATGACAACAGTATTTTAGATATCAATATTCCCTTCACAGTTTCACATCGGCCGTGTTTTTACAGTATTCTGATGAAGTTTGAAGCAAATTGGGTAAAAGTAAGATGGTGAATTCAAAGCATTTTGAAAATGACACACTTCCTGTTGCCAGTTGGTGGCGCTATAACTTTGCCTCATAATTGTCACATCAATGCGATCGGCTTTATACACCGAACAAACCGATGAGATCTATATGTGTACCGAGTTTCATATTAATACGTGAAAGTATGTTTGAGCTACACATCAAGTTTTCTGATGGTGTTCCAGGGGGCGCCGTAGAGCCTCTGTGCCACGCCTGGGTCCCAGCCTCAGCGGCGTCCTAAATGCCGCGAGTTCCAATGTGTGTGCACATTTTCAAGAGTTTTTGACCATGTTAAGCCCCCCAAAAATGTCCGGATAGTCAAAAAAAAAACTAAAAAAGAGTCCTAAGGAAAACAATAGAATAGCCGACTTCCTGTTGGGTGGAGCCCATGACATGCGGTGCAAAAGTTGTTCGGCTCGATGAGATCTATATGTGTACCGAGTTTCATATGAATACGTGCAAGTATGTGTGAGCTACACATCAAGTTTTCTGATGTGTTCCAGGGGGCGCCGTAGAGCCTCTGTGCCACGCCCGGGTCCCAGCCTCAGCGGCATCCTAACTGCCACGGGTTCCAATGTGTGTGCAAATTTTCAAGAGTTTTTGACCATGTTAAGCCCCCCAAAAATGCCCGGATAGTCGATAAAAAAAAAAAAAAAAAAAAAAGAATCCGGAGGAAAACAATAGGGCCCTGCGCCTTTCTGGCTTGGGCCCTAATAATAATAATAATAATAAACGGAGCAGATTCAATAGGGTCCTCGCACCATCGGTGCTCGGTCCCTAATAAACGGAGCAGATTCAATAGGGTCCTCTGCACCATCGGTGCTCGGTCCCTAATAATAATAATAAACGGAGCAGATTCAATAGGGTCCTCTGCACCATCGGTGCTCGGTCCCTAATAATAAACGGAGCAGATTCAATAGGGTCCTCTGCACCATCGGTGCTCGGTCCCTAATAATAAACGGAGCAGATTCAATAGGGTCCTCTGCACCATCGGTGCTCGGTCCCTAATAATAATAAACGGAGCAGATTCAATAGGGTCCTCTGCACCATCGGTGCTCGGTCCCTAATAATAAACGGAGCAGATTCAATAGGGTCCTCTGCACCATCGGTGCTCGGTCCCTAATAATAAACGGAGCAGATTCAATAGGGTCCTCTGCACCATCAGTGCTCGGTCCCTAATAAACGGAGCAGATTCAATAGGGTCCTCGCACCATCGGTGCTCGGTCCCTAATAAACGGAGCAGATTCAATAGGGTCCTCGCACCATCGGTGCTCGGTCCCTAATAAACAACACAGATACAATAATAATAATAAACAACACAGATACAATAGGGTCCTCGCACCATCGGTGCTCGGTCCCTAAGAAACGGAGCAGATTCAATAGGGTCCTCGCACCATCGGTGCTCGGTCCCTAATAAACGGAGCAGATTCAATAGGGTCCTCGCACCATCGGTGCTCGGTCCCTAATAATAAACGGAGCAGATTCAATAGGGTCCTCTGCACCATCGGTGCTCGGTCCCTAATGAGTGTTGCAGTTACCAATTACACTTTGCACGGTACCTAGCTTTTCTGCAGCATTTTATTTATGCTACAAATTATGTGACATCGCCAACTACAGGGCACTGAAAGTACATCTTGTGCAATTTGCCCTTTCCCACCGAAACTTGTCAACAAGGTTACTTTGAATGAATGTGAGCTTCTTAGCAAGTAATTGTTTTATATATTTGTCTCTCTGCAACCAATTGTTCATTATGAATCTACATTTCTCTAGATTTTTATCAACATTAAATTTTTTTAGATTATCTGTTTTCTACAAATATCTAAGTAGGGTAAACGTACCCATTAAGCACACTTCCACTTTTGAGATCAGATTATAAAAAATAAAAATAATGTATTATCCTACTTGATGTCTTAACCAATATATATATGTTTGTTACTATATACCTCCTGTTATTTGAAGTCAATCAGATCATTGCACGCTGAGATATGAGTCTCCATGTGGTAAGTTTCACTACTTATTGTAAAATTAAGAGATTAATGTTCAAACCTGAAACTTGAATGTGGGAAATAATGTCATATTAGATCTAAAAGATAGTTTCCTAGCAACCTAGCGCAGATGCTACAGAACACAGTTAACTGAATAGCTGTATAAGACTGTGTGCTACGCTAATACATTACTTCATGTGCATTACTCTCTTGTACTTTTACATCCATAATATTATAAACTGACAGTTTATTGCTGGTTTGTCATTTTACAGTGCTGTAATTTTTTAAGAATGCATTATTTTAAGGTGAGCTCAGCATGGAACTAAAGATGGTGAATAACAATGTCGTTTGAAATGCCAAATGTGTCAGACCTGACCAAACATGCTATCATGAAATTAATGGACAATGTTGACGAATTTCTCTGGGCATCCGATCTTAGGCAGAATGAGTCGGGGTCCAGTGTAAGAGTCAAAGTTTCCCACAGACGGACATGACATGAAAGCATTCTTACATTTTAATGTGTTGTTTTTCCTTTTGGAGTATTAGTGAGCGTTCAATACTCAAAAATTCTGAAAAATCATAGAATTTGTGGGTCCTGAAGGATTTTCTGAAGAACAGAAGGCCGTTTAACTGTTCAGGCCAAACAAGGGACTCATGAACAACTATCACTAAACAAAAAAAGAAAAACACAATTCTGGATCATTCAGATAACAGATAACAACTGATTGATTCAGACAATTGACTCATAAACAAGATGTTTATTGGATTCGGTACCCACTAAATTACTGGAAGAGTTGTTACCTGTAGCAGAAGAACCGCTTCTCAATATTATTAACTCCTCGTTATCTTTAGGTCACGTTCCAAAACCATTCAAGCTGGCAGTTATTAAGCCTCTTATTAAGAAACCAAATCTAGATCCTTGTGAACTGGCAAATTACAGGCCCATCTCAAATCTTCCATTTATGTCAAACATTTTAGAAAAAGTTGTGTCTGCTCAATTGTGCTCCTTCTTGCAATAAAATGATATCTATGAAGAATTTCAATCAGGTTTTAGGCCCCGCCATAGCACAGAAGCTGCACTTGTTAAAATTACAAATGACTTGCTTCTTGCATCAGACCAAGGCTGCATCTCTTTGCTAGTTTTACTTGATCTTAGTGCTGCGTTCGACACTATAGATCATGATATACTCATGGGTCGATTACAGAACTATACAGGTATTCAAGGGCAGGCTCTAAGATGGTTTAGATCCTACCTGCCCGATCGCTACCACTTTGTTTATTTAAACGGGGAGGCATCTCAATTATCACCAGTAAAGTATGGTGTACCACAAGGATCTGTCCGAGGTCCTCTGCTATTTTCATTATACATGTTGCCCCTTGGTTATATTATTAGAAAATACAGGATTAGTTTCCATTGTTATGATGACACTCAACTATATATACACTCAACTTTTATTTAAAATAAGCCTCTGAGTAATTTCTTTATGACAACCTGTTATCTGAACCTGAATACAATTCTGATCCAGCCCTAAGAAGTCCGGACCTGACTGAGTGAGCATGGACACCGGGACAGGGTTCCTGAATCTTCTGATCACATCCATCCAGATACGAGGTTTCTAAACTAGTTTATACTAGTTGCTATGAATCAAACTAAAACAATATGCAAAGTAATGCCATTTTATGAGACGATCATATGTTTTAATAAAGAAGTTATATAGTCTTTCAGTAAATATCCTTACAAAAATAATCACTACCCACTTAACTATAGAAAGTGAGATGATCTGCAGCTGATCCTGAATGGCTTGTTTAATGAGTGTTTATAGTCGGAGGCTCATCAATATTATCAACTGCTGAAAATCCTCTTTATTTCATGTCAATAGATCCTGTTTTCACCTCATTCATTATGCTGATGACTTCAGATCTGTTAATTGCCACATTAAGCTCATTTAATTACTTCAACAGACTTAAGCAATCGACAGGCATCAGCTATTGTGACATTACAAGATATAACTTCAACAGCATTTATTCATTAATCTGTGATAAACCATGTTTCATAGCTATATACACAAAACACTCAAATTAGTGGGTTATTTGTTTTTCTGTGTTTAATCTTTAGTTTTTATCATTCTTTACATTGTTTATATTTGGTTTCCTTTGATTATTCGATTATCAAATTTTCTGTATATCTTCATTTTGTTATATATGTCCTTGCTTGTTAATTTGAGGCAAATAAATGCAGGGATGAAATATGTGGTCAAAATTTGTATTAAAAAAAAAAAAAAAGGAATATGGTTTGCCCTGCACTGAAAAAGATAAATTAATAAAAATGCTTATAAAATAAGCAGAAACAACAAAATTTGTGATTTTTATTTTTTTACATAACTAATTTCTATTATGATCCGTATATTTACATTTGTAAAATTAAGTGAACATAATCATTGTTTTTTAGGAGTACTGTACATTCATAATTTTTGTTGAGACAACTAAGCAGTGAATGCGTAGTTCCCAGCATGCTTTGCATGTGATCACATTAAATAATTGAACATAATTGTAATTTTAAGTAAAGAGAATTATATGTTAGACTTGTTGTAGATGTACTGGTGAGTTATTTTGGAGATTAGAATATGTTTTAAGGTTACCGCTGTGCTCAAGCTTAAATGCTGCCGGCTTCAATGATAACTTGTTGATTCAGTGAACAATAACCGTGCTAAAGACAGTTCTGAGGTTAGCCGCCATCTAACACAAGAATTTCAATCTGTTATATTGGTTCAACAAAATATTATTTGTTTTAAATTAAGTATAAAACATTGTACAATTAACTGACAAAATTTACAGTGCTAGATATATAGATAATAGGTAAACATAAATGCTTAAAATGTGTGATTTAATGTAATAAAATAAATTAAGTAACTGATTTATTCTTGATTTTGACAGATCAGCTCCTCCTACTGAACAGTCATGTCACGGAAGCTCCTCCCACAACAACCACAGCTTCAGTGAAGCTCCTCCCACAACAATCACATCTTCAGTGAAGCTCCTCCCACAACAATCACACCTTCAGTGAAGCTCCTCCCACAACAATCACACCTTCAGTGAAGCTGCAGTTCAGCAATAAATGCTGGAATATTCCCATCAGTCTACAAGTGAAGACGAGCATCAGAGCATCAGTTTGAAGTGAAATCTGCAGAGACAGAGTTTATTGAAGGACAGAGAGAACATGAGAGATCCAGAACCCTGCAGAATGAAACACACTGAAGAACAAACAGGTTGGTGTTTATTCTTGATTCTTTAGTAATGAGGCTGAAAAACAATAATAATATAAACTTTAAGAAGTTTTTGATTTGTTGCAGTAGGAAAAATTGTAAAAGCTGTACAATAATATAGTTGAAGCAGCAAATGACAAAGACACTTTGTATAAATTGGATACATTTTTATTTATTTGTTTATTTTTCATTAATTAAATTAATTATTAAACATTAATTTATGTTAGATAATTGTGCAGTTAATCAAACATATTTATTCTTGCTACAAAAACGTGTCACAAAATTGTGCCTCTATTGTTTAAAAATGTTTGATAATTATTAAGTAATAGTTACAATTTAGTAACTCATTTTTCAAAACAGTTTACTGAAAATTATTATTTTTTCTTTAATTTCAGAGTTGATTGAAGAAAACGAGGAACTGAATGAAGAGGAGAAACATATCAAAACTGTAGAAAAACCTTTGAGTCTCTCTCAAACCAAACAGAAAGATTTAAAGAAAAGAAGAGACAAGAAATCATTCACCTGCACTCAGTGTGGAACGAGTTTGACAAGCAAACAGAGTCTCAAGATTCACATGAGGATCCACACTGGAGAGAAACTGCATGAATGTGATCAATGTGGAAAAACATTTGTGTGTGCTTCAAGCCTGAAGAGTCACCTGAAAGTTCATTCAAAGGAGAAACCACATTCATGCTCTTTGTGTGGAAAGAGTTTTTCACATATGCACGGTTTAAAAGCACATCAGAAGATACACACTGGTGTGAGAGAATATATGTGCTTTCAGTGTGAGAAGACTTTTATTACAGCTAAAGATTTGAAGAGGATTCACACCGGAGAGAAACCTTACAAGTGAGATTCAGATCAACTCAAAGATGGAGTTCCTCCCCAAAGAACAATATCTTAGTTTTATTCTTGCATTTAATTTTGCTTCATGATATTAATGATATCATTGTGTTTTCTTATGAGTTTCATTCATTTTTAGTTTGTTTACATCAGACTTTTATGAAGGAAAGTAGTGTTTTTTTTTGTGCAAAATGTTCTTGTTCTGGAAGCTGAAAAAAAAATATATTAAACTGACATTTTTTATCCCGTTTTTTTGTTTGTTTTTAAATCAAGCAGATATTCTTCCATCTATGATGTATTTATCAAACCCATCAACATACTACAGCATTGCAACTGATCCTCCTTTGCTTCTCTCATAAGTAGGGATTGGTACCAGAACCAGGTATAGTCTGTTTAAAATTAAGAAAAAAATATTTTATTTAATAAAATTACCATTATAAATGGTATCTTGTGAGTTGTGTTTCACTAAACACTTCTATATTGTATTACATAGCTATGTTGCATCTTTGCTATTAACAGCAGAAGAGAGATCTCTCTCACACTTTAGAGCTGTGCGGTTAATGTCATTTTATTTTCAATTTTGGGTTTGGTTTCCAATGATTATGAAAACAATATTTGAGGTAAAGTGAATATTGCTGCATTCCGTCTACCTTTCCTTCACAGCTCTTTTGTTCCTCTCTAAAAGTCCAAACACAACATTGTAGGATCTCCGAGTGAATCAGACCGTGATAATGTGACCAGAACTGAAACTGACCAAGAAGCTGAATTAGGAGTCCACATTTAGGACCAAATAATCAGAGATATTTTCATGTGACACCAGCGAGACTGAAGCGGAGTTTACATTTGATTCATTCATTCAGTTTCTTTTGAAGACTATTATTTACCTGAATAGTAGTAAGGAGATCAATCGAGTTAGTTTTAATGTTTACTATTTTTCTGTACTAATGTAGCATTGAGTAGTGTATGATTGTTTCAGTGTTTGGAGTCAAAAGCTAAAGTATGAATCTGAGGGAAATTAATAGAAATCAATATCAAGATTTGCTGATGCGATTTTAATGTTATTTAGCTTTCTTTCTTTTTTGACATTTATGTTTGTAAAATAAAAAAAATAGTCTTAGTTACTGGACTGGAAACAGAAACTGTAAAGATAAGTGTTTCAGTCATGTCGTGTGAGAAGTATGTCTTTTTCAATAGAGCTGTATTTCTAATGCAAAGCACTCTAAATATTATAATTATAACAAAGAGAGATGATCTGCTGCTGATCCTGAATATCTTGTTTAATGAGTGTTAATAGTCTGAGGCTCATCAATATTATCAGCTGCTGAAAATACTCTTTATTTCATGATAATAGCCCCTGTTTTCACCTCATTCATTATATAGATCTCCTGTAAATTGCCAGTTCAAGTTAATTTAATTCTTATCATCAGACTTAAACTATGCAGTCACTATTGTGATATCTACAAGATACAGATGTCCTAACAGCATTTATTTCATTAGTCTGTGTTAAACTGTTGAAACCAATGAACAAAACTTTAAACACAAATGTAAGTAATTATGGAAAGACTGATTTATTTATTGGTTACATAACTGTACTTCTGTTTATTATTTAGATTTTATTCTTAAAATTTTAATATTTATAAATATTAAATGCACAAATCTAACAGACAAACAGAAATGCATGTGAATTTGTATTCAGATATTTTACTATAAATAGAGAGACTGAGAATAAGCTTTATTGTCATGTATGTTTACACATACGAGGAATTTGCAGGTTATACATTTACATTTATGCATTTAGCAGGCACTTTTATCCAAAGCGACTTACAGTACATTCAGGTTATGCATGTTCCCTGGGAATTGAACCCACAACCTTTTGTGCTGCTAACGCAATGCTCTACCACTGAGCCACAGGAACACAGCCAGCAGGTAAACATAAATGCTTAATATGTGAATTAGTAGAAAACAGGGTTTCCTCGAGTCCTTAAAAAGTCTTAAATAACGTTTTCCTAATAAAAGTCTTAAAAAGTCTTAAATTCAGATTCAATGGGTCTTAAATATTTTTGGTCAGATTAACACTAAAATATATTTTTCAGTCTGACGGACCCAGTGACTTTACAGTAGGGGTGTAACGATTCACTCATTTTCTCGATGCATCGATTACAAACCCTGACGATGCATATGCATCGATCTCGAAACATGGATTTTTGAATTGTCGATTTCGGACAGTAATCGATTTAAAATGCTAAGAATCAAATGAATCGTGATTTCTATAGCGATTCAATGCTTTAAAAATAAAATATATACACATTAAATTACTACAAGCACGAATGAATGGAGACCTTGAACAGTGTTCGTGCCTCACATCTCTCCTTCACGCGCTCCACTATTAACCGTCTGTCACAGGATTGCGCTCGTCTCACTGATACATTTGTTAAGCAGCTGATGTGTGAGCTCTTAGTACTCGTGGCCAGTAATGCTATAGTGATGTAGTTGTACTTTTCTGTAGTTTTTCAATGGCTCTCGGTCATACCGACAACATTACCTGAGCAGTCATAGGCTGTGCATTTCTTGCATGGATGGAGCAAAAATGTAAGTGTGTAAAGCATACGCACAATTCCATTGAATGATAAATGTGTTTTAACAATGTCGTTTAACCGAATGTACGAAGAAAACTGTTACAATAACCACAGCTTTAGCAACAACCTTGAAATAAGAGCGCGAGGTTTATCTAATAATCAGATGCTTGAAAGTAGCGTTTGTTGTCATAGCAAACAGACATCGGCACTTTTTCTTTCAGAATCATCATTCGTCGATGGAGAGGAAAAGTAACATACTATAGCATTTTATTTGATGAAAATTAGATAAAGCAGTTTTCACACTGAAAGAGAAGTAATCTCTGGCTCAAAGAACAGGCCAGACTATATCTGCAGCTGAGCTGAATAAAAAGCAGAATGAACTGATGAAACATTAAGACAATAAATACAATTTATGAATGATGCAGTGCTAATTGACATATCAATTATTACAGTACAGAAACTATAAAGTATATTTTCTACCTTATTCTGTGCAGAACATTTAAATAATTGTTTGTAGTATAAAACAATTATAAAATGTAATTAGGAAAAATTATAGATTAGAAATGATTGATTATTAAATAGTTCAAATAGTTCTCACTACAGAAATTCTGGATGCAACTGTATTTTCTAATATAGATAATTGTACCTTATTTTGTAAAAATGTGTAGAAATGATCATAATTTGGTGTAGCTGTTGTCTGCTCTCACGTCACATGATTTAATTATATTTTTACCTTTTTAACTTTAATTTCAGACCTAATGGAGGAGAAACAACATCATGTCAAAACTGGAGAAACAACTCACTCACAGACTGAAAGAGTTTCTTTACTGAAAAGAAGAGACAAGAAAAGTTTCACCTGCACTCAGTGTGGAAAGAGTTTCACATACAAACACAATCTCAATGTTCACATGAACATCCACACTGGAGAGAAACCGTTCACATGTGATCAGTGCGAGAAGAGTTTCACAGACTCATCAAACCTTCAGAAACACGTGAAGATCCACTCTGGAGAGAAACCGCATCAATGTGATCAATGCGGAAAAACATTTGTGTGTGCTTCAGACCTGAAGAAGCACCTGAAAGTTCATTCGAAGGAGAAACCACATTCATGTTCTTTATGTAGAAAGAGTTTTTCACAACTGTACAGTTTAAAAGTACATCAGAAGATACACACTGGTGTGAGAGAATATATGTGCTTCGAGTGTGAGAAGACTTTTATTACAACTACAGAATTAAAACAGCACCAGAGGATCCACACTGGAGAGAAACCTTACAAGTGTTCACACTGCGACAAGAGATTCACTCGGTCAGGACATCTGAAATCACACGAGAGGATTCACACTGGAGAGAAACCGTATCACTGCACTGCATGCGGGAAGAGTTTCACTCAATTATCTTCTCTACGGAGTCATAAAATAAACAGTCACAATAAGTAGTTTATCTTCGGGTCCTGTGCTTTCAGGTGCTACACCGCATCTCTTCCATATTAATCTGTCATAAGAAACATCATCTAAATTAGTCAAAGTGAATTAAGTTTATCTTCAAGACCAGCGGCTTCATCTGTAAGATTCAGACCAACTCAATAATAGAGTTCCTCCCCTAAGAACAACATCTAAAGTTTTATTCTTGTATAAAACTTTGCTTTATGATATTAATTATATTATTATGCTTTATCATGAGTTTCATTTTATGTTCTTAAGCATATTTGTAGAAGCTTTTTATGGGTCATGTTCAATAAGTTGAAAAAGAGGCTGATTTGTTTTTAATTTCATCTTCACTGTTGTTTTTAAAACAATTAGCTATTCTTCCGCTTAAGGTGTATTTTATACTGAACAAAATGAATAATCATGCTGTCTAATCAGCATCTTGATATGCCACACCTGTGAGGTGGATGGATTATCTCGGCAAAGGAGAAGTGCTCGCTAACACAGATTTAGACAGATTTGTGAACAATATTATAGAGAAATAGGCCTTTTGTGTTCATAGAAAAAGTCTTAGATCTTTGAGTTCAGCTCATGAAAAAGGGGGGCAAAAACAAAAGTGTTGTCTATAATTTTGTTCAGTGTACAAAATGCAGGTGTAAGATATTCTGTCATGTAGGTTTGCATCTGATCCATCTTCACTTTTATTCACTTGAGATGCTTTATATCTTGTTACTCAATAAAGAGAGAGATCTGTCTTTTACTTTATATTTGCTTCAAGTATTAAACTTTTATTGTCCACGTTTGTTATCTGCTGATTTTTCCTCCGTCATGAATTAATAATTTCAGAATTTTAGTTATGTGAAATATTATGATTGCTTTTGGGGCTTTCCATAATTACATTTATCGATAAAGCTTTTAAATGCCTAGTAAACTAAATTTCACCTCATACCTGGCCACCTGTCTATGTCAGTAACTGCTTAAACATTTTTTTTGTTTGATACGTTGTTTTATGGTATTTTGTAGTTTTAAACAGAATTTGGCGAGTTTTTGATCATCTACATTGGTTTCGCCTCGCGATGATGACGTCATCACTCGCTCGCTTCAGTGGAGGGTTTCTTTTTTTTAAATTGTATTTATTTTATTATAATATAATATAAAAATATTACAAATTTACAGAAAAAATTGGCATACAACTTACATTCAAATTATAAGCCATTATAAACGGGTCTTAGACATCCAGGTGCATCTCAATAAATTATAATGTCATGGAAAAGTTCATTTATTTCAGTAATTCAACTAAAGTTGTGAAACTCATGTATTAAATAAATTCAATGCACACAGACTGAAGTAGTTCAAGTCTTTGGTTCTTTTAATTGTGATCATTTTGTCTCACATTTAACAAAAACCCACCAATTCTCAACAAATTAGAATACTTCATAAGACCAATAAAAAAAATAGTTTTAGTGAATTGTTGGCCTTCTGGAAAGTGTGTTAATTTACTGTACATGTACTCAATACTTGGTAGGGGCTCCTTTTGCTTTAATTACTGCCTCAATTCGGCGTGGTATGGACGTGATCAGTTTGTGGCACTGCTGAGGTGGTATGGAAGCCCAGGTTTCTTTGACAGTAGCCTTCAGCTCATCTGCATTGTTGGGTCTGGTGTCTCATCTAGATTCTCTATGGGGTTCAGGTCAGGTGAGTTTGCTGGTCAATCAAGAACAGTAACAACATGGTCATTTAACCAGCTTTTGGTACTTTTGGCAGTGTGGGCAGGTGCCAAGTTCTACTGGAAAATGAAATCAGCATCTCCATAAAGCTTGTCAGCAGAAGGAAGCATGAAGTGCTCTAAAATTTCCTGGTAGATGGCTGCGTTGACTGTGGACTTCAGAAAACACAGTGGACCAACACCAGCAGATGACATGGCAGCCCAAATCATCACAGACTGGAAACTTCACACTGGACTTCAAGCAACATGGATTCTGTGCCTCTCCACTCTTTCTCCAGACTCTGGGACCTTGATTTCCAAATGAAATGTAACTTTTACTTTCATCTGAAAAGAGGATTTTGGACCACTGAGTAACAGTCCAGTTCTTTTTCTCAACAGCCCCGGTAAGATGTTTCTGGCGATGTTTCTGTTTCAGAAGTGGCTTGGTAGCCCTTTTCCTGAAGATATCTGAGTGTGGTGACTCTTGATGCACTGACTCCAGCTTCAGTTCACTCCTTGTGAAGCGCTCCCAGGTGTTTGAATCAGCTTTGCTTGACTGTATTCTCAAGCTTGCGGTCAACCCTGTTGCTTGTGCACCTTTTCCTATCCAAATGATTCCTTCCAGTCAACTTTGCTTTTAATATGCTTTAATACAGCACTCTGTAAACAGCCACACCTTTCAGTAATGCCCCTCTGTGACTTACCCTCAATAAATCGTCAATGATCATCTTCTGGATCATTGCCAAGTCAACAGTCTTCCCCATTATTGTGCTTTCAAAGAACAAAAGATACCCAGAATGTATACTGTATGGATGGTCATTTATTGAAACTCAAATGTAAATATTTTGAGATATTTCATGATCTGTAAGATCTAATCCTCAAAATAAAAAAAAAAAGCTAAACTTTTGATTTTTTTTTACTTCACATGCAATGAATCTAAAATATATGAAAGTTTCACTTTTTGAAATAAGTTATAAGAAAAAAATTATAAAATTAAAAAAAATTCTCACGACATTCTAATCTTCTGAGATGCACCTGTACAAAATGGCATAAACGAATTAGACCAAATTTCACATTTTGTGTTTTCTGTTATCAGTTTTATTATTTCAGGAGACAAGACTATATGCATTTTAAAATGTATCTAATCTTTCACAATCTAAAATAGATTCCACATCCTCCAGCTTTAAATCATTCCAACCCTGTATGACTTACTTTCTTCTGTTGAACACAAAAGATTTTGTAGAATGTTACCAAACCATTTTGGTTACCCTTGATTTCTACTTTTTCTATTTTTACACAGTTTGTTTGAGCAGTACCTTTACATAATTATATCTGAATTATTTTCATCAGGTTCGGTGCTATGTGTGTGTCTGCAAACACATATTTAAAGAGTTTCATTATTTAAATCGATTGTCAGGATCAATTAACAAGTGTCTGTTTCTCTTCACATAGAAAACCGAAGGTTGTAGGGAAATACTTTATGAATGCAGTAAATAAAATTCGAACTATAGATTCATATCATATGTTTGATAAAATGGGTTTCTACAAGCAAATATTCAGCATAAAGTGAGATGATCAGCTGCTGTTCCTGAATGGCTTGTTTAATGAGTGCTTATAGTCTGAGGCTCATCAAACAATGCACATCCAACCACATCTATTCTCTCCACACTCTAATTTAAAAAAATCTAAAGGGCAAACAAAGAAAAATATTTACATGTTTTGTTGATTTAAAAAAAGCTTTCGACTCTATTTGGCATGATGGGTTACTATACAAATTATCACAAACTGGCATTGGTGGAAAAACATTTGATGTTATACAGTCCATGTATAAAAACAGTAGATGTGCAGTCAAAATTGGTCATCTCAGGACTGCGTTTTTCCAGCAGGGTCGTGGAGTGAGGCAGGGATGCAGTCTGAGCCCAACCCTGTTCAACATCTACATCAACGAGCTGGCAGAAGCTCTGGACCGCTCCGGCAGCATCCCGGGCCATAACAAAATAATGTAATTTACTGGTGGTTCTGACAAAATGTATTTTAAATTTTAAATAAGTCTTTTAAAAATATTTTAATTTGAACAAAATAATAAAATAATTAAATGGAGTCAGTGTCTCACTTCATAAAAACTTCTTTCACTATTAGAATCTCCTGAGTGAATGATTAAATGACAAAAACTTTTTAAACAGGTTGTCGTTAACAATACAAGTGTTAAGATGCTTTCGTTTTGATCTCTACTGTAGAGTACTTATACTCGCTACTGTAAGTGTTTATACCCAAACTATAAACTTTTATCCCAGTACTTTTTAGGGATGCACCGAAATGAAAATTCTTGGCCGAAGCTGAAGCCAAACAAAATGAAACTCTGGGCCGAATACCGAACACAGTTTTTCAAAATTTTCCCCCATGTAGGCCTATTTATTGTGATCAGTTTGTGGCACTGCTGAGGTCAAATCACTTTTATTGTCACATCACCACAGCACAAGTGCCTTGGTGAGGGAAATTCTTGAGAGCGTGCTCCAGACAGTGCAGAAACAATTTACATACTTACAGACTTATTGTCATGAATCTGGTTGCCACTCACCACAACTGCACATCACCCTTGGACTACATCTCCCATCATGCACTGCACACACACATTCCCGTCCACCATTACACCAATCACACAGCTGTCACCACTCACTCATCAACCCTGATTGCCTCACCACACCTGCACCTCATTCACTCACTCACATAAAAGCAGCACACAAACACTCACCCAGTGCGAAGTCTTGTTTCTGCCCCGGCTAACATTTCTGAGCGTTCTTCCTGGTATTACTGATCTTCTGTGTACGACCTAGGACTGTTTACCTGACTCTGTGATTCTCTGCCGCCTGCCCTTGTGATCTGATATCTGGACTATCTACTACTTCTCCTGTCTGCCGCCTGCCTCGACCTAAGCCTGGTAATCGTTTATGAGTTTGATCCTGTCTCCATTACCCCTGTCGCTGGTATCCGATCTTTGCCTGTTTAACCTTGTCTCTAATAAAAGCTGCAAATGGATTCCCATGCCTCAGACCGTTTGTTACAGAAGACTTCGCCCAAAACAGCGATCCAGCGGCTTTTCTAAGGAACCCTGGCCAGGTATGGAAGCATTCAACCAGCTGCTTGACCTGAAACAGGGGAGTTTGCCTATTGAGGAATACGTCACTCGATTCTACGAGATATCTTGCAAGGCACCATTTGATGAGGTTGCATTCAAAGACATTTTTCGTTTTGGCTTAAATGAGCCTATCAAATCATGCTTACCTGCCGGGAGGTTTAATTGTAGCTTAAAGGACTTTATTGACTTTGCATTGCTGTGTGCTGGCTCCTCCCTTACGGCGGGCGTCTCAGAGGGGGAACGCAACACCGCGTCCGAAACCAAGATGGCGGACGCACCAGAGCACGATCGCAACATGTCGGCCACGCCTGAGTCCCCGGCTAAGATGGCCACCAAGCCTGCAGACGCACCTCTTCGGCCAGGTCTAATTGCTTGTGTGTTGGACGCACCCCTGGTGTCGGTGCGAGTAGCTGGTGTCTCCAGGTCCGCTCCAGAGCCCGCTCCGTCCCAGAAGCTCGCAGAGCCCGCTCCGTCCCAGAAGCTCGCAGAGCCCGCTCCGTCCCAGGAGCTCGCAGAGTCCGCTCCAGAGCCCGCTCCGTCCCAGGAGCTCGCAGAGTCCGCTCCAGAGCCCGCTCCGTCCCAGGAGCTCGCAGAGTCCGCTCCAGAGCCCGCTCCGTCCCAGGAGCTCGCAGAGTCCGCTCCAGAGCCCGCTCCGTCCCAGGAGCTCGCAGAGTCCGCTCCAGAGCCCGCTCCGTCCCAGGAGCTCGCAGAGTCCGCTCCAGAGCCCGCTCCGTCCCAGGAGCTCGCAGAGTCCGCTCCAGAGCCCGCTCCGATCCAGGAGCTCGCAGAGTTCGCTCCAGAGGCCGCTCCGATCCAGGAGCTCGCAGAGTTCGCTCCAGAGGCCGCTCCGATCCAGGAGCTCACAGAGTCCGGCACTCCTTCGTCTCCGCTGGTCCCGCTGCAAATGGAAAGCTGCAAATGGATCCCCATGCCTCAGACCGTTTGTTACACTTATACAGAAGACAATGTGCAGAATACACATACATATAGTCAGTACCAGAGGTGGAAAGTAATGAATTACATTTACTCGCATTACTGTAATTGAGTAGATTTTTTGTGTACTTCTACTTTTTAAAGTAACTTTTAAAATCTGTCATTTTACTTTTACTCAAGTATATTTTGTTTGAAGTATTGTACTTCACTACATTTTAAAACTAGTGGTGGGCCGTTATCGGGCGTTAACGTGCTGCGTTAACGTGAGACTCTAAAATATCGCCGTTAATCTATTCTCAAAGTTGGGTTGGGAGCTGGGTCTATACTACGCAAGCTATGATGACTTTCACCCTGATATTTTAGCGCGGATGTATACCTAGCCGAATTGCACTGTAGGGGGCGAGAACGAGTCTTCGAACTAGAGGCTCGCAGTCCGTGATGGACAGATTGTTAACGGCTGGTCTATGTGGTAATCCAATCGGGCAGGACATCCAAACGCTCACCTATCATTCATCAACCTCAAATATGGCTTTTCATCTGAAAGATGTATGTAGTAGCAACTTTACATGGCCGCTCAATATGATGTTAACCTAGAGAAATGTGCGCTATTGAAGTGTTTGTGTGGCGAGTGGAAGCGCGTTTGCTGCAGGACAGGCTCCGGTGCGCTCACTTGCTCTTAAAATCTCCGTCATTCTTGGTCATACAGATAAAAGTAGCCTAATACATCTTTCGAATCTGTAAAGACTCTACGTTTATTTGTGTGCACTCAGAATAACAACGAAACGTTGCGCTTTTAAGCAAACAGGATGCGCTTTAGGTCTCATGTGAACTTGAGCGAGAAACTTAGAAACTCCGTCTTTGAAAAATATATCTATAGAGAGTGAAATGTCTAAAAAATAAAAATAGAAGACGTGTGTGTTAGCATGGATGATTTACATGAAATTTAATCTGTGCAACACTGTGCATAATAAGATGGCTTTCAGTTCAATATAATAACAAAAAACGACATTTTGGGTTTTTATTCAACTAATAAGGTGGGCACGCTGTGATCTGTACTATATTTTTACTGTAATTGACAGTTATCGGCAAAAAAAAAAAAAAAACAACAACACGGGAGTGGGAGGGAATGGGAGTCATTCTTCCGGGAGTGGAACGGGATTTTCCTCCAGTTTTTTCGTGGGATTGGGACGGGAAGAGATTAAAGTTTGTGATGCATTTTGGAAACAGGAGATGAGCCCCTGGTCTAATGCGCCACCTGGCTTGAGAAACCTGTTCTCAAAGATTTACTTTTAGTCATTATTTGGGTAGCATACATATTCTGAATGCCTTCGGCAGAATTCAAATGAGCCATTTTAATCTAGATTAATCTAGACCATTAATACACCATGGATTATCTATGGGTTTCAGGTCTGGTGAGTTTGCTGGCGAGTCAAGCACACCAACTTTATTGGTGGTCATTTATCTGTCATTTAACCAACTTTTGGTGATTTTGGCAGTGTGGGCAGGTGCCAAATCCTGCTGGAAAATGAAATCAGCATCTTTAAAAAGCTGGTCAGCAGAAGGAAGCATGAATTGCTCCAAAATTTCTTGGTAAACGGGTGCAGTGACATTTTTCAAAAAACACAATGTACCAACTCCAGCAGATGACATTGCACCCCAAATCATCACAGACTGTGAAAACTTAACACTGGACTTCAATCAACTTGGGCTATGAGCTTCTCCACCCTTCCTCCAGACTCTAGGACCTTGGTTTCCAAACGAAATACAAAACTTGCTCTCATCTGAAAAGAGGACTTTGGACCACTGGGCAACAGTCCAGTTCTTCTTCTCCTTAGCCCAGGTAAGACGCCTCTGACGACAATGTTAAGTTTGTTATACCGATCAGAACCCCCTGAATCACATTTCTGGCATCCTCAAACAATTAAACAATAACAAATCCGCTATTACCTCTTATCTGGATGGATGTGATCAGAAGATTCAGGACCCCTATCCCGGTGTCCGTGCTCACTCAGTCAGGTCCGGACTTCTTAGGTCTCGATCAGAATTGTATTCAGGTTCAGATAACAGGTTGTCATAAAGTAATTACTCAGAGGCTTATTTTAATAAAAGGGTTACGAATCAGCATAGCAATAGTTTTGTTTTATTAAAAACAATAACTCATAAGCAAATACAAAAAACACAACAGCAAGTATAGTCTTCACCACGGATTTTCGGCCTCGTCTAAATCTCTGGACGAAGCTTTTTATAACCTTGCATCTCATTTGCATTCTCTTCTATGACGCGACACCTGTTTCGCTCCTAATTTGTCCTTCTCCTTTCTACATACGCAGGCTGGTCGTAAGACCTTTGTCACAAAAACCTAGACTAGACCAAGTCAAAAGTTCACCATGAGGGGAAAAACCTCGCCCTCTATACAAGCACATCTATTTCCTTTTTAACACACAGAAAGGGCAATATACCCTTTAAAAGGTTTAGGCTAATCACACATATTCAAACCACAAACATAACACTTCATTATAAGCATAAGGCAAAATATATTGTCAGCGAAATATTCCATTCTTCAAGCATACTTGCAAAATGCAGTCCTTTGCTCGAACCCTTTTTCAATGCAGTATCGCACCCTGGGCAACAGTTAAACTTCTATAGCAGTTGACACCTCTTCTTGTCTTCACACTACAAGACATCACTTTAACTTCTATTCAGCATATTTTAGACATGTATTACAGGGGGCTGAATTCTTAATGTACTTAATTCATTTGTCAATAATTGCAGTTCAAAAACATGATTATGCAGTTTTATCATTTTTTTAGCAGTTTTTGTATGGATCTTTTCCTGTTTCCGCGTTAAGTGAACCATTGCCTTCATGCGGTAGATGATTCTTTGATGTTCATCTTCTTTCTTTCCCCGTCTGCGTCGTTCTGCTTTCTTTTGCTTCTTGACTTGCTGGCTCGACTGTCTTTGGAGGCTTTCTACAAGAAGATTGTCAAAGTGAATCTCTAATTTCCCTGGTTTATTGTCAGGGTTGCCTATTTGAAATTGATTAGGAAATGGCATATTTATTGGGCCATCGGTCTCGACAAAAGTCAAAGTCTTCTTGCGCTGGATGTGCTGCTTTCGGCGTCATTTCCAGCTGCAGTCATGTCCTCATCTCATATATAAATCACCTGTGATTCACAACTACTTGTTAAGGAGCTCACATTCATGTAAAGTAACCTTGTTGACAAGTTTGGGTGGGTAAGGGCAAAATGCACAAGATGTACTTTCAGTGCCCTGTAGTTAGCGATATCACATATTTTGTAGCATATATAAACTGCTGCAGAAAAGCTAGGTGCCAAGTAAAGTGTAATTTGTAACTGCAACACTCATTTCAAATGTAGTTGAGTATAGAGTACAGATACTCATTCAGAAATGTAGTGAAGTAGAGAGTATAAGTTTATTTACTTGGTAGTACCATTAAGTATTATGTTTGCTATTTGGACTTTCTGTTTTCAATTTCTCAAAAAAAGTTTTAATAAAATGTGTTGATAAAAGTTATAAAGTAAAGATAAGGTATTAATAAAAATGTATGTTTACTAAATTATAAATTACTCAAAGCAAATACAAAAAAAATAGTAAACATTAAAACTAACTCGATTGATCTCCTTACTACTATTCGGGTATAGTCTTCAAAAGAAACTGAATGAATGAATCAAATGTAAACTCAGCTTCCGTCTCGCTGGCGTCACATGAAAATATCTCTGATTATTTAGTCCTAAATGTGGACTCCTAATTCAGCTTCTTGGTCAGTTTCAGTTCTGGTCACATTATCACGGTCTGATTCACTCGGAGATCCTACAATGTTGTGTTTGGACTTTTAGAGAGGAACAAAAGAGCTGTGAAGGAAAGGTAGACGGAATGCAGCAATAATCAATAATATTAATTATATTAATCGCACAGCTCTAAAATGCGAGAGAGATCTCTCTTCTGGTGTTAATAGCAAAGATGCAACATAGACTAGCTATGTAATACAATATAGAAATGGTTAGTGAGACACAATTCTCAAGATGCCATTAATAAATGGTAATTTTATTAACTTATATATTTTTTCTTAATTTTAAACGGACTATACCTGGTTCTGGTACCAATCCCTACTTACGAGAGAAGCAAAGGAGGATCAGTTGGTTTAATTTGGTGATCTGAAGCATTGTGTTCCCCCACGGGAGAGATGAGCGTGAGTTAACCTAAAATATGTTGTAAGAGTTGTCAAAATGTTAAATTACTCTGTTTATGTTATATATTAACTGAAAATGCAGTACTCTTGTCCTTTATACTGTATTAGAGGGGAGAGAAACTATGTGTGAGATCACACAAGTGCCAATTACCACGTGAGCTTTTTCTGTGTGCTTCAGAGGCTTAATAAGTGAGTTTTGTTAATTTTTTTTTCACAAAGTGTGTTTACGTTTATGGCATGAAAAGTGTTGTACCCTGTGTAAAGTACTGTTACCTTTAGTCTATTTACTGATTAAAATGCTCAAAAGTAGATAATGTGAACTCTGTATAAAGTGGGTGATGCATTTATGTGGTGAAATGTGCTGATTGCTCATTCTGTGTTCTATTTGTTTTATTAGGCACAAACAGGCCTTTACTTTACAAGTTTGTACCAGTTTAAGTTGAATGGGGCTTGTGATTTGGAGTTTTTGATTTGAGAGTAATTGTGTGAAGAACCCTTTTTCATATTGCTTACTATTTTACTTCCTGTACCCATTGAAGACTAGTGGGTGTTTGTACAATTTATCTCGTTTAATTGGATTAGAATCCCAAAACTTCCCCCCCCAACAAAACATTAATGCCGAGTCCCCTTTTTAGGCTCAGTCAGGAATAAAATAATCCTTTTGTTAGATGTCTTGGCTTTGTCTTTTCCTTTAACATATAAGGATGTCAAGCCGGCCACATATACAAATGGGATAAAAAAAGTCAGTATAATTTTTTTTTTTTTTAGCTTCCAGAACAAGAACATTTTGCACAAAAAAAACTACTTTCCTTCATAAATGTCTAAAGTAAACAAACTAAAGTGATGAATGAAACTCATAAGAAAACACAATGATATCATTAATATCATGAAGCAAAATTAAATGCAAGAAAAAAAACGTAGATATTGTTCTTTGGGGAGGAACTCCATCTTTGAGTTGATCTGAATCTCACTTGTAAGGTTTCTCTCCAGTGTGGATCCTCTTCAAATCTTTAGCTGTAATAAAAGTCTTCTCACACTCAAAGCACATATGATCTCTCGCACCAGTGTGTCTCTTCTGATGTGCTTTTAAATTGTGCAGCTGTGAAAAAAACTTTACACACAAAGAGCATGAATGTGGTTTCTCCTTTGAATGAACTTTCAGGTGAATCTTCAGGCTTGAAGCACACACAAATGTTTTTCCACATTGATCACATTAATGCAGTTTCTCTCCAGTGTGGATGATCATGTGTCTGTTAAGGGTTGATGATTGTGTGAAACTCTTCCCGCATGCAGTGCAGTGATACGGTTTCTCTCCAGTGTGGATCCTCTCATGTATTTTCAGGTCTCCTGACTGACTGAATCTCTTGTCGCAGTGTGAACACTTGTAAGGTTTCTCTCCAGTGTGGATCCTCTCGTGTGTTTTCAGATGTCCTGACAGACTGAATCTCTTGTCGCAGTGTGAACACTTGTAAGGTTTCTCTCCAGTGTGAATCCTCTCATGTGTTTTCAGATGTCCTGACTGACTGAATCTCTTGTCGCAGTGTGAACACTTGTAAGGTTTCTCTCCAGTGTGGATCCTCTTCAATTCTGTAGATGTAATAAAAGTCTTCTCACACTCAAAGCACATATATTCTCTCGCACCAGTGTGTATCTTCTGATGTAGTTTTAAATTCGGCAGCTGTGAAAAACTCTTTCCACATAAAGAGCATGAATGTGGTTTCTCCTTCAAATGAACTGTCAGGTTTGATGATTGTGTGAAACTCTTCCCACACTGATCACATGTGTAAGGTTTCTCTCCAGTGTGGATGATCAAGTGATTCTTAAGGTGTCCTTGTTGTGTGAAACTCTTCCCGCACTGATCACATGTGAACGGTTTCTCTCCAGTGTGGATCCTCATGTGAATCTTGAGACTCTGTTTGCTTGTCAAACTCGTTCCGCACTGAGTGCAGGTGAATGATTTCTTGTCTCTTTTCTTTAAATCTTTCTGTTTGGTTTGAGAGCGACTCAAAGGTTTTTCTACAGTTTTGACATGTTTCTCCTCTTCATTCAGTTCCTCATTCTCCTCGTTTTCTTCAATCAACTCTGAAATTAAAGAAAAAAAAAATAATTTTCAGTAAACTGATTTAAAAAATGAGAAATGTGAACATAAAGGACATGAAAGTGAAACCTGATGTATTATTATTATTATAAGTATTGTAACTATTACTTAATTATTAAACAATAGAGGCACAATTTTGTGACATGTTTTTGTGGTGAGAATTTGTTTGATTAACTGCACAATTATCTAACAAATTGTTGAAAAATAAACAAATAAATAAATAGAAATGCATCCAATTTATACAAAGTGTCTTTGTCATTTGCTGCTTCAACTATATTATTGTACAGCTTTTACCATTTTTCCTACTGAAACAAATCTAAAACTTAAAGTTTATATTATTATTGTTTTTCAGCCTCATTACTAAAGAATCAAGAATAAACACCAACCTGTTTGTTCTTCAGTGTGTTTCATTCTGCAGGGTTCTGGATCTCTCATGTTCTCTCTGTCCTTCAATAAACTCTGTCTCTGCAGATTTCACTTCAAACTGATGCTCTGATGCTCGTCTTCACTTGTAGACTGATGGGAATATTCCAGCATTTATTGCTGAACTGCAGTGGGAGGAGCTTCACTGAAGATGTGATTGTTGTGGGAGGAGCTTCACTGACATCATGACTGTTCTGTCAAAATCAAGAATAAATCAGTTACGTAATTTACTTTGTGTGATTTAAAGTAATACAATATTTTAAGCATTTATGTTTATCTATATATCTTGTACATTTTGTCAATTAATTGTACAATGTTTTATACTTAATTTAAAACAAATAATATTTTGTTAAACCAATATAACAGATTGAAATTCCTGTGTTAGATGGCGGCTGACCTCAGAACTGTCTTTAGCACGGTTATTGTTCACTGAATCAACAAGTTATCATTGAAGCCGCCAGCATTTAAGCATGAGCACAGCGGTAACCTTAAAACATATTCTAATCTCCAAAATAACTCACCATTACACGTATAACAACTCTATCATATAATTCTCTTTACTTAAAAACACTTAAAATTACAATTATTTAACGTGATCACATGCAAAGCATGCTGGGAACTACGCATTCACTGCTTAGTTGTGTCAACAAAAATTATGAATGTACAGTACTCCTAAAAAACAATGATTATGTTCACTTAATTTTACAAATGTAAATATACGGATCATAATAGAAATTAGTTATGTAGAAAAGAAATCAAGAATTTTGTTGTTTCTGCTTATTCTAACCAAGTATTTTTATTGATTTATCTTTTTCAGTGCAGGGCAAACCATATTCCTATTTTTGTCTCTTTTTATAAACAATTTGACCACATATTTCATCCCTACATGTATTTGCCCCAAATTAACAAGCAAGGAAATACTTAAAAAATGAAGATATACAGAACATTTGATAATTGAATAAACACCAGAATTATAAGGAAACCAAATATAAACAATGTAAAGAATGATAAAAACTAAAGACTAAACACAGAAAAACAAATAACCCACTATTTTGAGTGTTTTGTTTTATAGCTATGAAACATGGTTTATCAGAGATTAATGAATAAATGCTGTTGAAGATAAATCTTGTAATGTCACAATAGCCGATGCCTGTCGATTGCTTAAGTCTGTTGAAGTAATTAAATTAGCTTAATGTGGCAATTAACAGATCTGAAGTCATCAGCATAATGAATGAGGTGAAAACAGGATCTATTGACATGAAATAAAGAGGATTTTCAGCAGCTGATAATATTGATGAGCCTCAGACTATAAACACTCATTAAACAAGACATTCAGGATCAGCAGCAGATCATCTCTCTTTCTATAGTTAAGTTGGTAGTGATTATTTTTGTAAGGATATTTACAGAAAGACTATACAACTGCTCTATTAAAACATATTATCGTCTCATAAAATGGCATTACTTTGCATATTGTTTTAGTTTGATTCATAGCAACTAGTATAAACTAACTAGATCACCAACACATATTTTTGGTATGTCCAGAAACGGACAAATTATAAAACATTTAAAGATAAAGAGCATTCAGTACCAGCAACATTATCACTCCAAACACCAAAATAATCATACGAACGGACATATAAAAACACAAATTCACTCAGATCTGAATATTTTCCCTCACATGCTCGAAGCCTGCTGTGATAAATGTTTTAGTCAGCAAACGCAGAAACAAAACAACTCGGATATTAGGCCTACAGTGGGGCAAAAAAGTATTTAGTCAGCCACCAATTGTGCAAGTTCTCCCACTTAAAAAAATGAGAGAGGCCTGTAATTTTCATCATAGGTATACCTCAACTATGAGAGACAAAATGAGAAAAAAAATCCAGAAAATCCCATTGTAGGATTTTTAAAGAATTTATTTGCAAATTATGGTGGAAAATAAGTATTTGGTCACCTACAAACAAGCAAGATTGCTGGCTCTCACAGACCTGTAACTTCTTCTTTAAGAGGCTCCTCTGTCCTCCACTCGTTACCTGTATTAATGGCATCTGTTTGAACTCGTTATCAGTATAAAAGACACCTGTCCACAACCTCAAACAGTCACACTCCAAACTCCACTATGGCCAAGACCAAAGAGCTGTCAAAGGACACCAGAAACAAAATTGTAGACCTGCACCAGGCTGGGAAGACTGAATCTGCAATAGGTAAGCAGCTTGGTGTGAAGAAATCAACTGTGGGAGCAATTATTAGAAAATGGAAGACATACAAGACCACTGATAATCTCCCTCGATCTGGGGCTCCACGCAAGATCTCACCCCGTGGGGTCAAAATGATCACAAGAACAGTGAGCAAAAATCCCAGAACCACACGGGGGGACCTAGTGAATGACCTGCAGAGAGCTTGGACCAAAGTAACAAAGGCTACCATCAGTAACACACTGCGCCGCCAGGGTCTCAAATCCTGCAGTGCCAGACGTGTCCCCCTGCTTAAGCCAGTACATGTCCAGGCCCGTCTGAAGTTTGCTAGAGAGCATTTGGATGATCCAGAAGAGGATTGGGAGAATGGCATATGGTCAGATGAAACCAAAATAGAACTTTTTGGTAAAAACTCAACTTGTCGTGTTTGGAGGAGAAAGAATGCTGAGTTGCATCCAAAGAACACAATACCTACTGTGAAGCATGGGGGTGGAAACATCATGCTTTGGGGCTGTTTTTCTGCAAAGGGACCAGGACGACTGATCTGTGTAAAGGAAAGAATGAATGGGGCCATGTATCGTGAGATTTTGAGTGAAAACCTCCTTCCATCAGCAAGGGCATTGAAGATGAAACGTGGCTGGGTCTTTCAGCATGACAATGATCCCAAACACACCGCCCGGGCAACGAAGGAGTGGCTTCGTAAGAAGCATTTCAAGGTCCTGGAGTGGCCTAGCCAGTCTCCAGATCTCAACCCCATAGAAAATCTTTGGAGGGAGTTGAAAGTCCATGTTGCCCAGCGACAGCCCCAAAACATCACTGCTCTAGAGGAGATCTGCATGGAGGAATGGGCCAAAATACCAGCAACAGTGTGTGAAAACCTTGTGAAGACTTACAGAAAACGTTTGACCTCTGTCATTGCCAACAAAGGGTATATAACAAAGTATCGAGATGAAATTTTGTTATTGACCAAATACTTATTTTCCACCATAATTTGCAAATGAATTCTTTAAAAATCCTACAATGGTATTTTCAGATTTTTTTTTCTTATTTTGTCTCTCATAGTTGAGGTATACCTATGATGAAAATTACAGGCCTCTCTCATCTTTTTAAGTGGGAGAACTTGCACAATTGGTGGCTGACTAAATACTTTTTTGCCCCACTGTACCTCTTCATAAACGGTGTAGACCAGAGCTTCCCAAACTTCAGAGGGGTAAGGCCCCCCCAAAAAACATAGCAAAGGCTCCACGAACCCCCCTCCCAACCTCTTTGTTAAAAAATATATAGATTTATGGTAAAAAGATATATTTACATATATATTTGTATATTCAATATATTTAATAAAGCAGATAGTCTCTGCATAAAATTATCAACATTTATTAACCAGTTTGTAAGAATTTAATGTGAACTATGAGAACTACCATAAAATGTAATATTTTTATATGCTGGTGAAAGTATGATGTAAATATTCTTTACAAATATATTTAAATCCATAACACTACACTTTCTGCATACTATTTACAATTATATTGCATCAAAGTGTGTAACAGAAAGAGGGATGCACCGAATGTTCCGAAAGTAAAAGTAAATGTTCCAAGTAAAAAAACTATTTCGGTGTTCGGCCGAATAAGCGAAAAGACCGAATAATTTGTGCCAAACAATGACGTTACGCGATCAAATAGAGGCGTGCACTAATGCAGCAAACACGTCGGCAGTGTGGAAGTATTTAAAACGGTCAGAGAGAGAGACGCAGACATCATTACAAGCACAAAACACCGACAGCGAGAGATTGCTCAGCGCTGCATCTCATGTCTCCGATGAGAAGAGGAAGGGGTGGTTGTTGCTGGTTACTGTGATGATTGAAATCGTGAAATGGCTCAAAGGATTAATAAATAAAATACAGAATGTTGTGTTTTCTAAAACAGGCACGAATTGCATGCAAGTTATTCAAACAGTGCTGCACGTGCTGGCGGTACCAGGGTTCAAAGTCCAAAGCGCTGAAACACTGTTATTTATCATTTGCTCTTTTTTTTGTGTGACAATGTGATACGTGTGACAAACATCTTCCCAAATTCGTAATGAGATATATCTGAGAAATATCTGCATGCTGTTGTCAACAAAAAGAAGCACTGAGGTCTTCCTGCGGGTTCCTGCCAAAATAAAAGCTCCATCAACATTCATAAATGTTAGTATTGTAATTTTACTGTTGTTCTGTAAAATAAAAAGTAAGACAATAATAATGATATAAATAATTATGGGGGAGATAAATGTGAAAAACCGTGTTCGGTATTCGGCCCAGTGTTTCATTTTGTTCGGCTTCGGCCAAGAATTTTCATTTCTGTGCATCCCTAAACAGAAGCTACTGTACATAGTTCATAAATCTATTGCAATGAA
Source organism: Schizopygopsis pylzovi (assembly GCA_027422435.1). Taxonomy (NCBI): domain Eukaryota; kingdom Metazoa; phylum Chordata; class Actinopteri; order Cypriniformes; family Cyprinidae; genus Schizopygopsis; species Schizopygopsis pylzovi. The sequence continues at coordinate 3,604,382 of CM049825.1, read as the reverse complement.
ATACCTAACCATGTAAAAAAATACAAATAAATAACTAAATACATCTAAATTTAATTTGTGTTATAAGGGGGGGGGTCATATTTTAGAACAATTTGAATATTGTAATTATTCAAATATTTAGATTTAGCCTAACTACGGTCCCCCTGCAATACCGTTACGTGGACCACAGTTTGGGAAGCACTGGCATAGACCAAATACTTGGTGTTTCAAGTCTGACGTAATCACACGGGCATGGTTTGTTCGCTAGATCAGCGGTTCTCAAAGTGTGGTACGCGTACCACTAGTGGTACGTGAGATTCCTCTAGTGGTACGCAGAGGAATCTCAGAATTAAATATAAATCAGGCCGCGTGTCCACCAAATCGATTTTTTTTAATTGTTTTAAATGGGAGCATCTTTTTCATGCTGAGCACTCGGGCGTTTTTTTCTTGGCACCGAGAATTTAAGAATGTTAGCACTCATCACTGTCACTTTTTAGTCAGCTAACCAATCACAGTGGAGGAGGGGCGGGACTAATACCGTCACACCCTGCTTGTACTACGACTTAACAGCAATGGAGAAGTTAATATTGCTTGTCTCTGAGTATTTATGTCTTTACCAGATGGAATTGCCGGAGTACAATAATATTGTTATGAAAAATAATGCTTGGAGAAACATTTAATTTGCGATTTAATTTGCGTCTGCCATATTACTTCAGCGGATATTCCATATCATAGCAACCGCAGCATCTCGAAAATACGCAGCCCTCTCAAGCGCTCACACCTGGGTGTTTTCAGCTGGCTTTGGTGGACACGTGGCCTGATTGTTGTTACTTGCAGCTACATATACAGCCTGTGTTTTTTTTAATCAAGTACTTTTTTATTTAAAAGTGAAATAAAAACTGTACTGTGCTTAAAGATTAAATGAAAATGTATTGTAGCCGCTTAAAGTTAAATAAAAACTAAGTTACTGTACTTAAATGTTAAGTAAGTATGATACATTTTCATTTAATCTTTATTTAAGTACAGTTTTTTAACATTTAAGTACAGTACAATTTTTATTTCACTTTTAAGTACAATATATTTGAATGTAATAATTACGTGGAAGTAAGCACGGTGCAGTGTTCATGTTCAAACTGTGTATTTACTATATTTTAAGAGGCTGACAATAATAAATATTCTTATAAGGATTAAAACTGACTAGTTTAAAAAAAACTGTGTATAGTGCTACTGAAAGTGAAAGTGACGTGACATACTCGGAATTTGTGCTCTGCATTTAACCCATCCAAAGTGCACACACACACACACCGTGAACACACACCCGGAGCAGTGGGCAGCCATTTATACTGCATTTTAATGTTGGTCATGATGGTGGTACTTGGAAAGCCAAATATTTTCTGAGGTGGTACTTGGTGTAAAAAGTTTGAGAACCACTGTTCTACAGGGTTCAGATCAGAGAACACCTGACACGAGATCAGAGACCATTCCTTCATCCAGAATCAATCTAGATCTTCAGATTCACAGCTTCTCCTCTTCAGTTCACCTCACTCATCTTCTACATGGTTCAGATCAGAGAACACCTGACAAGAGATCAGAGACCATTCCTTCATCCAGAATCACTCCAGATCTTCAGATTCACAGCTTCTCCTCTTCAGTTCACTCACTCATCTTCTACAGGGTTCAGGTCAGAGAACACCTGACCCGAGATCAGAGACCATTCCTTCATCTAGAATCACTCCAGATCTTCAGATTCACAGCTTCTTCTCTTCAGTTCACCTCACTCATCTTCTACAGGGTTCAGATCAGAGAACACCTGACACGAGATCAGAGACCATTCCTTCATCCAGAATCACTCCAGATCTTCAGATTCACAGCTTCTTCTCTTCAGTTCACCTCACTCATCTTCTACAGGGTTCAGGTCAGAGAACACCTGACACGAGATCAGAGACCATTCCTTCATCCAGAATCACTCCAGATCCTTCAGATTCACAGCTTCTCCTCTTCAGTTCACCTCACTCATCTTCTACAGGGTTCAGATCAGAGAACACCTGACATGAGATCAGAGACCATTCCTTCATCCAGAATCACTCCAGATCCTTCAGATTCACAGCTTCTCCTCTTCAGTTCACTCATCTTCTACAGGGTTCAGATCAGAGAACACCTGACACGAGATCAGAGACCATTCCTTCATCCAGAATCACTCCAGATCTTCAGATTCACAGCTTCTTCTCTTCAGTTCACTCACTCATCTTCTACATGGTTCAGATCAGAGAACACCTGACACGAGATCAGAGACCATTCCTTCATCCAGAATCACTCCAGATCTTCAGATACACAGCTTCTTCTCTTCAGTTCACTCACTCATCTTCTACAGGGTTCAGATCAGAGAACACCTGACAAGAGATCAGAGACCATTCTGTTGTGGCAATTTCTTTCAAACAAATATCATCACTGAGTAAGAGACAACTCTGAGTCCAAATTATAGTAATAAAGGTATTTATTATCTTGCAAGAGAGATCCTCGTCACTAACACACAGCTGTGAGTCAGTCAGGAGAGATAAGGAGAAGCAGTGCCAATCTGTTTTATAGTCCTTTCCTTCAAGGCCTCCTTTCTTCCCTCCCCTACAGGGAGAGATACCAGGTTGTTTATCTATTCATGGTTATACTAGAAAAGGGAGGCAAATGCCCCCTTGACCCCCAGGCTATAAGTTGTAAATGCCCCCATGATGACCTCTCAACCGTCTGCTTTTCTTTACCTCTCTCATCGTAACTCATCACACAAAGGCTTTTCTCACTGCAAGTGAGAAAACATATGAGGCATACATCTTGAATCTATGTTTCACTAAAGATCAATACATGTAAAGGAAAAATTCCTTTACTATTCCTTCATCCAGAATCACTCCAGATCCTTCAGATTCACAGCTTCTTCTCTTCAGTTCACTCACTCATCTTCTACATGGTTCAGATCAGAGAACACCTGACACGAGATCAGAGACCATTCCTTCATCCTGAATCACTCCAGATCTTCAGATTCACAGCTTCTTCTCTTCAGTTCACTCATTCATCTTCTACAGGGTTCAGATCAGAGAACACCTGACAAGAGATCAGAGACCATTCCTTCATCCAGAATCACTCCAGATCCTTCAGATTCACAGCTTCTCCTCTTCAGTTCACTCATCTTCTACAGGGTTCAGATCAGAGAACACCTGACACGAGATCAGAGACCATTCCTTCATCCAGAATCACTCCAGATCTTCAGATTCACAGCTTCTTCTCTTCAGTTCACTCACTCATCTTCTACAGGGTTCAGATCAGAGAACACCTGACACGAGATCAGAGACCATTCCTTCATCCAGAATCACTCCAGATCTTCAGATTCACAGCTTCTTCTCTTCAGTTCACTCACTCATCTTCTACAGGGTTCAGATCAGAGAACACCTGATTTTGTGACCTGTGTTGTTTTTGAGGTTTGTGTTTGGATTATTGTACGGTTGCAAGATCCAAACATGGCCCATTATAAGATTTCTAACAGAGTCAGTCACTTACTTATTTTTTATCTGTTGGTATTTGATAGTACGACGGCATTTTAGTGCCACTTTAAAAAAAAATAAACTAAGATTACGATATTAAAGTCGTAATATATCGAGAATAAAGTTGAACTATTACGAGGATAAAGTCAAAATGTTTCGAGAATAAAGTCGAAATACTGCGAGAATAAAGTTGAAATATTGCGAGAATAAAGTCGAAATATTACGAGAATAAAATCGAAATGTTTCGAGAATAAAGTCAAAATACTACGAGAATAAAGTCGAAATATTACGAGAATGAAGTCAAAATACTACGAGAATAAAGTCAAAATACTACGAGAATAAAGTCAAAATATTATGAAAATAAAGTCGAAATATTATGAGAATAAAGTCGAAATATTATGAGAATAAAGTCGAAATATTATGAGAATAAAGTCAAAATGTTTCGAGAATAAAGTCAAAATACTACGAGAATAAAGTCGAAATACTACGAGAATAAAGTCGAAATATTACGCTTCGACTTTATTCTCGAATCGTTTCGACTTTATTCTTGAATCATTTCGACTTTATTCTCGAATCGTTTCGACTTTATTCTCTAATTGTTTTGACTTTATTCTCGAATCGCTTCGAAATTATTCTCGAATCGCTTAGACTTTATTCTATAATCGTTTTGACTTTATTCTCGAATCGCTTCGACTTTATTCTCGAATCTTCCCCTTTTTTTCTCGAATCGCATCGACTTTATTCTCGAATCGTTCCGATTTTATTCTCAAATCGTTTCGACTTTATTCTCGAATCGCTTTGACTTTATTCTAGAATCATTTCGACTTTATTCTCGTAATGTTCGATTTTTTTAGCGTGGGACTAAAACTCCCTTGTATGATAGAATCCATGATGCCATGTATCTGAACAAGATGTCCAGGACCTCCAGCAGAAATATAGGCCCACAACATCAAATTTACAGCAGTATACGTCATTGTACTCAAGGGGTACTTTTTAACCATTTTTTCACCAAACCTATCTTGAGTGTTTGCTGCTAAAAAGCAATTTTTTTTGTTTCATCTGTCCACTGAATATGCTGGAGTTTGTTTTTGGATGAGCTAGGACAATTTTTCTTGAAACCCTCCCAAACAACATGTTTTGATGTGGTGCTGTTTGACCATTTTTTTTAAAAAGGATTACTGACCCCGAGACTGTCACAAACAGAGTCGGGAGCAAAAATTATTCCTAGTGCTTCTCGCTCTAGTTGTGCGTAGTTTTGTTCTGATTTACTCAGGGTTCGGGACACAAAGGCTATGGGTCTTTCCTGCCCATCCGGCATCATGTGTGAAAGCACAGCTCCCACCCGTTGGGTGAAGCATCACAAGCCAAGCGAAGTCTGGGATTATAGTGTGTGAGTACATTGGGTGTTAGTAATTGAGTTTTAACATCCTGAAATGCCTTCTCACACTCTGAAGATCACTTCCATTTTGCCTCTTTATGTAGAATAGCATTCAAGGGGTGAAAAACTGTGGCTAGGTTTGCCTTGTCATGAACAAGTGGAAGTAGAAGGGTGCTGAGCATTACATGAAATGACACGAAAGCATTCTTAAACTATCTTAATGTATTGTTTTTCCTTCTGGAGTATCAGTGAGCGTTCAATGCATAAAAATGCTGAAAAAACATATTTTAATCACAAACATTTTACTGTTCAGGACAAACAATGGACTCATGAACAACTATCACTAAACAAAGAAAACACAATTCTGGATCATTCAGATAACAACACCGTATTAAGAATCAAGTGGATTTAAACTTTTGAATGGGTCATTTTTATAAATTCATAATGAATTCCTCTTGTGGACATGTTTACATATTTTATGTGAAATATCTAAAAACACAATAACATGCATTTTGTATGATCCCTCTTATTTTGTTAAAATAATTAACATTAACATTTAATAAATTAACATTTATTTTGTTAAAATAATTTAAATTAACATTTATTTTGTTAAAATAATTTACATTAAAATTTAAGAAATTAACATTTATTTTGTTAAAATAATTAACATTAACATAATTAACATGACAATTAATAATTTACAGATTCTGCAAGGGGGTTGTAAACTTTTGACCTTAACTGTATATTTTCTGATTGTTTAATTGCAGTTATGTCTTAAAACAGACATGGATCCTCAGTGAATCAACGAGTCGTATTAAATTCTTAAAACATGGTCATTAAATCACAACATTACAAATGTATTACAACTAAAAAACCTCACCTTCCACACATCCTTTGTGTTTATTAGCGGGAATTATTGGAAGGACTCCAGGCAGCTGCATCAAATTGGCAGCAACTTCTCTGTATTTCGCAGTCTTTGCTGTGCATCACCCCTCACCCAACGTATAACTCAAAGACACAAGTTAAGTTAACTTTTACAAGCCAGACACAACTCAGAACTAGTCAAGATAATGTATTAATTTACAGTGTGCTCAATAATGTGTCTTTGACCTTCATTATGTATGCTTTGATTATAATGTGTAGTACATAAAATACAAATAGTCAACCCCCCCCCCATTATTTTAATCTATTCACATTCTTTCTTACCTGCCTCAATCCCAGTGATGGCCCATTATGGGAGGCCCTTTGTCTCAGGTGTGAATCACTAAATATTCATGGCCATTGTCACTACCTTTCTAACACAAAACATGTCTTACACAAGTTAAATCAATATATTGTTTTCTGTGAATGAGTGAACAAGGTGATTTTCACATCGTTTTGTAGCAAAAACGTCTCAGGTTACGTATGTAACCATGGTTCCCCGAATGGGGAACGAGACACTGCGTCCCCTAGGGGTCGCTACGGGGAACGCCCTCAGCGTGACGCGTGTCTGAAGATACATATGTAAAAACACCACCTGTTGGCCGGCGACAGCCCATGACGTCACTACCGGCGTGCCACAATATAAGTGCCGCCGGGAGAATACATCATCAGCTTCTTCGTCTGAAGCTTGCGTCCGAAGCATGGCCCAAAGCCTAGGGGACGCAGTGTCTCGTTCCCCATTCGGGGAACCATGGTTACATACGTAACCTGAGACGTTCCCCTCCATGGGAACTCGAACTGCGTCCCCTAGGGGTCGCTACGGGGAACGTTATACCCACTTCACCATGCTGAGGGGAATGCAAGCCAATTTCGCAAAAAAGGCGAGCACTAAGCCAACTCTACCCGGCTAAGGGAGTTGCCCCTGGGACGGCTGATGGCTGTCAGTGATATTATCCCCTTCGGCCAAAGGCCCGAGCTGCATACCCTAGTACTTACCTGTTAGGCGCCGGGATTACCGGGCCTAGGGTAGAGCTCAAGGTCTTGGAATCAGAAAAAGATTCCTTTAAGGGGATATGGCCAGGCACCTGGCTCACTAGGTCCTGGCCGATCACTCAGGGGTTACCACTTGCTCTGTCCAAGCTTACTGAGGGAACTGTCTCAACAGACCTCTTGGTAGCGTACACCCCCTTTTTTTTTTTTTTTTTTTGGACCCAACATATATGGGACAAGGGAGCGGGGCCCAAGGCACAAGCCGGGGCTTTAACCAACTCAAAGAAGGGCACGAAGCTGTGCGCGTAACCCTACCCTTACGGGATTTTTAGAAAGAACGCAGAATCTTTGACGTGCGGACTTACCACTGAGTGGATTTTAGAAAGTGCCCAAAGTCTCGCGTGTGCACTTATTAGAAGAACGTTCTATGCCCTGGAGCGGAGAACTACTCATTCCTCGGAGTGAGAGGGAACTCAGACGCTCAGAAGGGAGCGGCAAGCTCATAGATGACCCTCTGGTTGAGGGGAGCAATGCTGGCTCGACCAACAAGGCGAGCGACCTATCACAGAGCTCTGGGGGGCGGAGAAACTCGGACGCTCAGACGGGAGCGGCATGCTCATAGGTGACCCTCTGGTTGAGGGGAGCAGTGCTAGCTCTACCGACGGCGAGCTCTGGAGAGCGGAGAACTCATTCCTCGGAATGAGAGGAACTCAGCTACCAATGAGGAGCTCTAGAGCGGAGAACTCACTCCTCAGAGTGAGAGGGAACTCAGACGCCCCGAAGGGAGCGGCATGCTCATAGCAATGCTAGCTCGACCAACCAGGAGAGCAACCTATCACAGAGCTCTGGGGAGCGGAGAACTCATTCCTCAGAATGAGAGGGAACTCAGACGCTCCGCAGGGAGCGGCATGCTCAAAGGTGACCCTCTAATGAGGGGAGCAATGCTAGCTCTACCTATAACGAGCTCTGGAGAGCGGAGAACTCATTCCTCAGAATGAGAAGGAACTCAGACGCTCAGCAGGGAGCGGCATGCTCATAGATAACCCTCTATAGTGAGGGGAGCAATGCTAGCTCGACCAGCACGGAGAGCGACCTATCACAGAGCTCTGAGGAGCGGAGAACTCATTCCTCAGAATGAGAGGGAACTCCGCCGCTCGGAAGGGAGCGGCACTATCACAGAGCTCTGGGGGGCGGAGAAACTCGGACGCTCAGAAGGGAGCGGCATGCTCATAGGTGACCCTCTGGTTGAGGGGAGCAGTGCTAGCTCTACCGACGGCGAGCTCTGGAGAGCGGAGAACTCATTCCTCGGAATGAGAGGAACTCAGCTACCAATGAGGAGCTCTAGAGCGGAGAACTCACTCCTCAGAGTGAGACCTATAACGAGCTCTGGAGAGTAGAGAACTCATTCCTCAGAATGAGAAGGCACTCCGCCGCCCAGAAGGGAGCGGCAAGCCCAACCATGAGCTCTGGAGAGCGGGGAACTCATTCCTCAGAATGAGAGGGAACTCCGCCGCTCAGCAGGGAGCGGCATGCTCATAGATAACCCTCTATAGTGAGGGGAGCAATGCTAGCTCGACCAGCAAGGAGAGCGACCTATCACAGAGCTCTGAGGAGCGGAGAACTCATTCCTCAGAATGAGAGGGAACTCAGACGCTCCGCAGGGAGCGGCATGCTCAAAGGTGACCCTCTAATGAGGGGAGCAATGCTAGCTCTACCTATAACGAGCTCTGGAGAGCGGAGAACTCATTCCTCAGAATGAGAAGGAACTCAGACGCTCAGCAGGGAGCGGCATGCTCATAGATAACCCTCTATAGTGAGGGGAGCAATGCGGGCTCTACCAACAGCGAGCTCTAGGGAGCAGAAAACTCATTCCTCGGAATGAGTGGACATTCAGACGCTCCGAAGGGAGCGGCATACTCATAGGTAACCCTCCTAAGGTGAGGGGAGTAATGCTGGCTCTACCGACAGCGAGCTCTGCTTAGCAGGAAATTTCCACCTAACCTCGGTCAGGTGGAGTTTACGGTGGTTACAGGGGAATTAGAGAGGAATGAGAGGGCTTGCCTCTCTCTGACCCGCGCCTCTCTCTCACCCTAGCCGCAGGAGGGGGAGGGGCATGAGTCACGAGACTAGCCTTCTGAGCCCATCTCTGACCCACAGACCGAGATGGGCTAGGACCCCTGGTTGTTCGGGCTCAGACCTGGATTTTATAGAACCTTATCCAGGCCTTTCAGCAGATCAGTCTGGTACGTCTTAGTGTGCAACGAAGCGACGGTCTGACCTGCTGCTGCATATACCCTGCCATTTAAGCGAGATTCAGGGGCTTAGGTGGCCAGGGGGGAGCCTTGAGAGAGGATGTCTGGCCACAGAGAGATAAGCTGTTTATCATCTCTTGCACAGGGGGCATCCCCTCATAGCCATTTTCACACAGTGTCAGCATAACTAGTATGCTGAAACCTATGAATACGAGAAAAAAATAGCTTTTTCCACTCCTTCTCAATCTCCACATCGAGATTTTATGAAGAAAGGAAGGCTCACTCGAGCTGGGGGTAATTTGGCCAGAAAGATAAATTTTTATGATCCACAACCCCCAAAAACTCGTTCATATGCAGAGAAGAGCACTAGCCGCTGAATCTGATTATGTCAGAAAGATCGCATCGTCACAATCCAGCAGCTCACTCTTGTTCTCGGCCGACGCGCGCGAAAAGGGGCGGTCCCTCTCTCACTCATTGGCCACATCCAACTGCTAATTTCATTCACCCCCGTGCCTCGGCAGCGGTGGGTCCCGAATCGCGGGAAGCAGACGGCTGCCCCTCTTTCCTCGAAAAGAGGGACAGGACGAGAGCGGAGCTTTTACATAGAAAAAGCTCACAGTGCACGCAGATTTCCCCTCAAGGACATCGCGTGCGTGCTCCTTGCCCAAACAAAAGACGCAAAGATTGTGTGTGTCATCGCGGTGGGTCCCGATTTTATAACGAGGACGCGGATCCACACACAATCTTAAACGCCTTACTAGTGCTCGCCATTTGATAGAGAGAAAACTGTACTCTTACCAGATTGCACGCTTCAAACAAACCAGTCAGTGAAGACGAAAAAGCTGATGATGTATTCTCCCGGCGGCACTTATATTGTGGCACGCCGGTAGTGACGTCATGGGCTGTCGCCGGCCAACAGGTGGTGTTGTGTTTACATATGTATCTTCAGACACGAGTCACGCTGAGGGCGTTCCCCGTAGCGACCCCTAGGGGACGCAGTTCGAGTTCCCATGGAGGGGAACTCTAGTCCACCACATCCAGTTCTCAAGTGTTGTGAACAATTGTTCTTTATGTTCTTTATTTTTTATGTTTTTCACTAACCATGCATAAACCTTTTTTTTTTCAAAAGTACAAACTTGAATTACAGTGAATACAGTATTTAACCATTAAGATGTTTCTAAGAAAAGCACCAATGTCAGGGCATGTCAAAACTTCTCCAGACCTCAGAGGGTTATTGACTGTTATGCTGCCTAGTTATTAGCTAGCAGCTAAATTTACAAATAGTTTAATAAATTGTTATGTGCTTGGTTATTTTGCTAGTTGAAGAAATAGTTGTGTGTTAATAGTAGTTATAAAAGTTCTGTAACCATTAGTCAGAAGTGTATGCATTTAACAATTCGCTATGTTTAACCATTGTGTATCCACCTGTATGCGGGTATACCATATAACAAATTCACACCGTGTGCATAATTTAAACATTTTGCTTGTTTTTAAAGGCTGAATAATTCCAAATGAACTAATTTTGACAAGAAAATACAACAAATAATATAATTTAGAATTATAGCATTGTAGCATGTCAAATTTGTTTGGTAAAACACTTGCTTTTTCTCTACTCATATCTCAGCAGAGAGGCAGTGAGTCTGGGTTTTTAAATGCATAGATTGTGTGAAGGACAAAATATGTAAGTGCAGTTTTACTGAATGAGCCAAGTCACCTTAATTTATATAGCGCTTTTAACAATACAAATTGTGTCAAAGCAACTGCACAATATCAAAATAGGAAAACAGTGTATCACTAATGTCAAATTACAAGATTTTTCAGTTAAAGGCATTTAATTATTAAATTCAGAGATGTCATCGTCCAGCTCAGTTCAGTTTGAATAGTATCTGTGTATTCAAGTCGGTGATATTGCTGGAAATGAAGTGTCCCCAACTAAGCAAGCCAGAGGCAACAACGGCAAGGAACCAAAACTCCATCGGTGACAGAACGGAGAAAAAACCTTGGGAGAAACCAGGCTCAGTCGGGGGCCAGTTCCCCTCCGGCCAGACAAACCAGTAGTTTGTTCCAACTGCAGCATAGTCAGATTGTAAGGGCTCAATTGGTTCAGTGGTCTTTTCCTGATGACTGTCTAGGTGACGAGGTCCTCACTGGGGATCTGTCTTTGGGGCTCATCTAGGTGTCCTGGTCTCCGCTGACGTTCAGAGCTGTAGAGGTAGTCTCTAGGTGCTGATCCATCATCTGATCTGGATACGGACTGGATCTGTTGACTGCAGTGATCATCTGGGATGAATACGGACTGGATCTGTTGACTGCAGTGATCATCTGGGCTGGATACAGACTGGATCTGGTGACTGCAGTGACCATCTGGGCTGAATAAGGACCAGATCGGGTGGCTACGGTGACCTCGGAATAAGAAATAAAAAGACTAATATTAGCGTAGATGTCAATCTTCTTACGATGTAACAAGTACATCGTGTTTATTGGGAAGTGTTCCCAGTTCAGGTTGAGCTAATTAATGCAGCCTAACAATCCTTTAACGGATTTGAATATTAGAAGCGTATTAGTGTGTTAAGTGTACGCCAGGTTAAAGAGATGGGTCTTTAATCTAGATTTAAACTGACAGTGTGTCTACCTCCCGAACAGTGTTAGGTAGATTGTTCCAGAGTTTAGACGCTAAATAGAAAAAGGATCTGCCGCCGGCAGTTGATTTTGATATTCTAGGTATTATCAAATGGCCAGAGTTTTGAGATCGTAGCAGAGTTGGAGGACTATAATGCGATAAGAGCTCGCTCAAGTACTGAGGAGTTAAGCCATTCAGGGCTTTATAAGTAATTAATAAGATTTTAAAATCTATACAATGTTTAATAGGGAGCCAGTGCAGTGTTGACAGAACCGGACTAATGTGGTCATATTTCCTGGTTCTAGTAAGAACTCTAGCTGCTGCATTTTGGACCATCTGTAGTTTGTTTATTAAGTGTGCAGAACAACCACCTAATAAAACATTACAATAATCTAACCTTGAGGTCATATATGCATGAATTAACATTTCTGCATTTGACAGTGGTCAACTCTAAATTCTAAACATAAGTCTCAGTTTAGATATATTTTTAAGATGAAAAAATGCAGTTTTACAAATGCTAGAAACGTGGCTGTCAAAGGAGAGATTGCTATCAAATGGCACACCTAGGTTCCTGACTGATGATGAAGAATCGACAGAGCAGCAGACAGTGTTAGACAGTGTTCTAGGTTATTACTTGTGTGGTTTTTAGGTCCAATAATTAACACCTCTGTTTTTTCAGAATTTAGTAGTAAAAAATTATTCATCATCCAGTTTTTTATATCGACTATGCATTCCATAAGTTTCTCAATTTGGTGTGTTTCACCGGGCCGTGAAGAAATATAGAGCTGCGTATCATCAGCATAACAGTGAAAGCATGTTTCCTGATGATATTTCCCAAGGGTAACATGTAAAGCGTGAAAAGTAAAGGCCCTAGTACTGAGCCTGGAGGTACTCCATACTGCACTCGTGATCGATATGATACCTCTTCATTCACTGCTACAAATTGATGGCGTTCAGATAAGTACAATTTGAACCATGCTAATGCACTTCCACTAATGCCAACAAAGTTATCAAGTCTATTCCAAAGAATGGTGTGATCGATAATGTTGAATGCAGCGCTAAGATCCAGGAGCACTAATAGAGAGATACAACCATGATCAGATGATAAGAGCAGGTCATTTGTCACTCTAACGAGAGCAGTCTCAGTACTATGAGATGGTCTAAATTCTGACTGGAATTCCTCACAGATATAATTTTTTTCTAAGAAGGAATATAATTGTGAGGATGCTACCTTTTGTAGCATCTTTGACATAAAAGGGAGATTCGAGATCGGTCTGTAATTAACTAGACCTCTAGAGATTGACCTCTTTGGGGTCAAGTTGTGTTTTTTTATGTGAAGCTTAATATCAGCCAGGACATACCCTAATGACAATGACGAATTAATAATAGCCAAAATAGGATCTATGACTTCTGGAAGAACCTCTTTTAGTAGTTTAGATGGAATAGGGTCTAACATACATGTTGTTGGTTTAGCTGATTTAACAAGTTTATACAATTCTTCCTCTTCTATAGTAGAAAATGAGTAGAATTGTTCCTCAGGGGATCTATAATGCACAATTTGATGTGACACTGTAGCTGGAGGCTGCATGGTTACAGTTTTATCTCTAATAGTATTGATTTTGGAAGTAAAATCGTTCATAAAGTCATTACTGCTGTGCTGTTGGGAAATGTCAACACCAGTTGATGTTTAATTTTTTGTCAATTTTTCCACTGTATCGAATACATACCTGGGGTTATGTTTGTTTTCTTCTGAAAATAGACGAAAAGTTATCAGATCTAGCAGCTGTTAATGCTTTTCTGTAGGATAGGGTACGTTCCTGCCAAGCAATACGAAATACCTCTAGTTTTGTTTTCCTCCAGCTGTGCTCCATTTTCCGGGCTGCTCTCTTTAGTGCGCGAGTGTGCTCATTATACCACGGTGTTGGACTCTTTTCTTTAATCTTCCTTAATGAGTGTTTTACATTGATATGCAGTGATCTTTGTGTCGACGCTGCTATATAATGATTTACAAAGAGACAACACTTAGGCTATGGTCTCTTAAAATATTGAAGTTGGAGGTGAAGTTGTATATTAGTGAAAAACACAAACTCAGTAGCAGATCTGCTTCAACCACACAATCATTCAGTGAATCTCCTCCCACAACAATTTATTTTTCAACATAATTAATTTATGTTAGATAATTGTGTAGTTGATCAAGCATGTTCTCACTACAGAAACATGTCACATAATTGTGCCTCTATTGTTTAAAAATGTTTAATACTTATTATAATTAAGTAATAGTTACAATAATACATATAATAATAGTAATACAAAAGGGTTCACTTTAATTTCAAATATCTGCTGATTTGCAAAAATTTGCTGATTTTCTTTTTTTATTTTACTTTAATTTCAGAGTTGATTAAAGAAAATTAGGAGCATGAAGCACTGAGTGAAGAGGAGGAGAAACATCATTGAGTCGCACTCAAACCAAACAGAAAGATTTAAAGAAAAGAAGAGATGATAAATCTTTCACCTGCACTCAGTGTGGAACTAGTTTGACAAGCAAACAGAGTCTCGAGAGACACATGAGGATCCACACTGGAGAGAAACCGTTCACATGTGATCAGTGCGGGAAGAGTTTCACACAATCATCAAACCTTAAGGATCACATGAAGATTCACACTGGAGAGAAACCGTACACATGTGATCAGTGTGGAAAAACATTTTCATGGGCTTCAAACCTAAATAATCACCTGAAAGTTCATTCAAAGGAGAAACCACATTCATGCTCTTTGTGTGGAAAGAGTTTTTCACAGCTGCAGAATTTAAAAGCTCATCAGAAGATACACACTGGTGTGAGAGAATATATGTGCTTTCAGTGTGAGAAGACTTTTGTTACAACTCAACATTTGAAACGGCACCAGGGGATCCACACTGGAGAAAAACCTTACACGTGTCCACACTGCGACAAGAGATTCAGTCGGTCAGGAATCCTAAAAACACATGAGAGGATTCACACTGGAGAGAAACCTTACACGTGTCCACACTGCGACAAGAGATTCAGTCGGTCAGGAATCCTAAAAACACATGAGAGGATTCACACTGGAGAGAAACTGTATGCATGTGATCAATGTGGAAAAACATTTTTGAGGGCCTCAAACCTTAAGAAGCACGTGACCGTTCATTCAGAGGAGAAACCAAATTCATGCTTTTTATGTGGAAAGAGTTTTTCCCAACTGCAGATTTTAAAAGTACATCAGAAGATACACACTGGTGTGAGAGATCATAAGTGCTTTGAGTGTGAGAAGACTTTTATTACAGCTGAACATTTGAAACGGCACCAGAGGATCCACACTGGAGAGAAACCTTACAAGTGTTCACACTGCGACAAGAGATTCAGTCGGTCAGAAACCCTGAAATCACATGAGAGGATCCACACTGGAGAGAAACGGTATCACTGCACTGTATGCGGGAAGAGTTACACTCAATCATCTAATGTATGCATTCATAAAAAATAAAATTCGGTCCATACTGTAGATAATCTTCAGATCCAGCAATTTCAAGTGTGATATTGCGTCCTCACGAAACATAACACAATAATGCATCTATAAATAAAATCTCTTCTGTATAAATCTGACCTAACAAAGAAACATTATCTAAAGTCACAGTAAATAAAGTTAATCTTTAAGACCAGCAGTTTCATCTGTAACATTTTTGTGTGCTTCAGCCTCTGAAGAATCACCTGAAAGTTCATACAAAGGAAAAACCACATTCATATTTTTTCACACACTGGATAGAAACCTTAAAAGTGAGATTCAGATCAACTCAAAGATGGAGTTCCTCCCCAAAGAACAATATCTAAAAAGTTGTATTCCTGTATATATTTTGTTTCATGTTATTTATTATATCATTGTGTTTTCTTATGAGTTTCATGCATCACTGAACATAGTTTGTTCAGACTTTTATGAAGGAAAGTAGTGGTGTTTTATTTGTATTTTTTTACATGTGCAAAATATTCTTGTTCTGGAATTTGAAGAAGTTACATTTTTGAACTGATGTTTATTTTTTTATCCTGTTTTTATTGTTTTTAAATCAAGTAGATAATCTTCCATTTATGATGTATTTAGAAAACCCATCAATATACTGTAGCATTGCAACTGGCCCTACTTTGCTTCCCTTATAAGGGATTGGCACCAGAACCAGGTATAATCTGTTTGAAATTAAGAAAAAACATTTTATTTAATAAAATGACCATTTATTAATGGTATCTTGTGAATTGCATCTCGTTAACCATTTCTGTATAGTATTATATAGTCTATGTTGCATCTTTGCAATTTGAAGTCCAGAAGAGAGAGATCTCTCTTTCGTACTTAAGAGCTGCACAATTAACCTAATTTTATTTTAGATTTTGGGTCTGGTTTCCAATGATGGAACAAAACATTTGAGGTGGTGAAGCAATTGACCTATCGGTAAGCCCCTCCCCTCGAACGCAGACTAGCCAATGGCAGTCGAGTATCATTTGCACGGGGAGCGGAACTCAGTTTCAGCGGCATAGAGAAACATTGGAAGATCCGAAGCTCGCATCAGTTTTATGGGTTTATGCTTAAAAAAAAATTGAAAAACTATGTTCCTGTGGTAATTGTAACACTGATTCCAGGTATCCTGAAAGGATGGGCAGTATAATTTATTTCATTACATTTCCTGAAACCAAACAAAACAGAGCAAAATGTCCCTAAGTATTTAACCCCTATACAAATGAAGACAAAAACGTTAATTTTCTGGTTGTCATTAAGTTTTTCACATACATTTTCAAGGTATCTCTGGCTAAAACTATCTAATATTAGCCTGTTTCGCACTGCTTTAGTTCCACAACTAAAAGTACTGGGACGATTTTGCGCGGACTATTTCCCAGTACCATTTAAAGGGTTGCATTCGCACCGACATTGGGTAATAGGAAGTGACGTGAGCCGGTCGACAGTGTCATCATTTGTGCGCAGCGTTCAACAATGTAAACAAAGAAGAACAATGTTAACAATAGGAGGATGGAGGATGCTGTGATCGGAGCTGTGTTTTTGGTGTGTCTCGCAGGTTTCACAATAATGCTATTATAAAATATAAGTTGATATAAGGTTTGCACTGTTTTAAATCATGGAGGGTGAGGGCATTTTCGAACGTGTTTAGCCAATCAGCGTACACTTACATGATAGTCACGATAGTTCCTATGGAACTGTTTTAGACCCTACTCTGAAATAGGAGCTAATTTAGTTCCTCCAAACGGAGTTCCAGGAACTAAAAGCGTTCCTAGTTCCCGCGGTGCGAACACGCCAAAAAGTGGGTAGTTCCAGAATTAGTTCAGGTACTATGAAAAGTTTCCTGCGGTGCGAAAGGGACTATTAAACTTAGTGAATCCATGCTAACATACAAACATAAAATAGCGGACTGTTCTCGCGTCTTGTACAGTGTAGGGCAAAAACATAAACGAAGGTCTACATTTCAGTGCCTCTCTGGTTAAATGTACATTAATTTAATCGTACCATGAACAGTGTTGATCTTGCATGTTGTCATCCGCAATCGTGACGACCGACCGTAATATGAGACTTCTCCCGCTTACAATTTGATCTGTAAACCCTTGCTTCGAGTTACCCACCGCAAATTTTTAATAAATCCCTTCATGGAATTTTTAATTCCCATTTGATGGACTTCTGTGTCTAAAATTGTGCAAGACATTGTGGGACAAGGTTCAAACTGCAGCTGTCATTTTAAGACAGTATGCAAATCAGTTTGTTTGTCCAAGGGAGCAACAGTAACTAAGGGGGGCGGGCTTACTGATAGGTAAATTATTGTGCTGCATTCCGTCTACCTTTCCTACCCGGAGCTTTTGTTCCTCCGTAAAGTCCAAACACAACATTGTAGTATCTCAGAGTGAATCAGGCCATGATAATGTGACCAGAACTGAAACTGACCAAGAAGATTAATTACACAGGAGGCCCCGAGTCCACATTTAGGACCAGAAAATTAGAGATTCTGTGAGATTCTGTCATGTAACACCACCAAGACTGTAACGGATTTTACATTTGATACATTAATTCAGTTTCTTTTGAAGGCTATTATTCAATCAAGTTTTCACTTTGGCTGTATTTGCATCAAAATGTTTTTAAAATATTTGTATCTATATCTGAATGTCATTAAGTATTATGTATGGATTTTGGACTTTCTGGTTTAAATGTCTAAATTTTCTCTAAGTTTTACATTTACATTTAGTCATTTAGAAGTCGCTTTTATCCAAATAAGCGACTTACAAATGAGGACAATGGAAGCAATCAAAATCAACAAAAGAGCAAGTGTTTTTAAGTGCCAAGAACATTTCACCCCACACCTGACTGAGACTGAATGACTGGCTGTCTACATCAATCTGTTTCGCCCTTATTTGTCCGTGATGTGTTACTTAGAGATGTTTTGTCATACGCGCTTGTGATAAACATTGGTGATTATCTGGAAAGGTTTTTTAAAAGCATTATCATCACTTTCAACTCAGAAAGTCCCTAAGTGACATATAATGCACACCCAGGTTCAGTCATGTGACAATGTGTGCATTTTTTGTTGCCATGGCAACATTTCCAAAATGGTGTCCTGTCTGGTTAGCACATGTTGCAGTGTCAGACATTTTTTAAACGCTTGTTTTTGTTACTAAAGTTATGTTTAAACTAGGGCTATCAATCGCTTAAAATATTTAATCGTGATTAATCGCATGAGTGTCCCGAGTAAACTTGCGATTAATTGCGATTAATCTTTACATTAATTAATACATTTTTATTTGTACTAAATGTACCTTAAATGAATACTTTTCAAGTTTTTAACACTCTAATCAACATGTGCATGGACAAATATGGATGCTTTTTGCAAATGTATGTTTATTATTATTGAAACCACAGTCAACATAGAGCATGAAGTCTAGGCATGTTTCAAAAGGTTTTTCAAAGAACTTGTTCATGTCTATTAGACACATGAAAAATGAAATACAAGGTTCCCATTACTTTTCTGTCTTTGCACTGAGCAATTTACTGACACAAACCTGTTTACATTTTTGCAGGACAGGATAGCTCTTCTTCTGAACATGCAAAATGTACATAGCCTATATTGTTTATTATTACATTTGTTTGCCTCTCTGTGCTCACATACAGTATTTTGATGCAGCTAAATTCTCAATAAAACAGTTTTCATTGATATATGTTACTGTTTCTGTTGTCAGACAACGGAATGAATATGAAAAAGTGATTGAAACGCGACCCATTAAGACTACATAACTATCTCTCCTTTACAAGATGTTAATCTGCACAAAAATCCTTATAATCAAGCCGTTGTCTGGTGAAATAAAATACACATAAGATAATGACAATAGCTGTGCTGTGATTTTGGCTATACTTGCATGTAAAATTAGAGAAGCAAGCAACATAATATCTCTGTTTATTAACCCTAACTGTCTGTGCAAGAAACTGAACAGTATTTATATATATTTGTACCCCTGAGCCGACGCACAGATATCGTCAGTAGCCACAGGGTTTAATTTGGTTTTGTCTGTGTATGCTTTTTTCCCCCTCAAAGCCGTGAGCCCTGAGTTTTCCTTTTTGGGTGAACTATCCCTTTACGAAAAATGGTAATGAGCTGCTCAATTAATTTAGCTGATTCAATTATTTTAGTGTTATATATTTTCTGCTGCTCATTTCAAAGTATATTTTAACAAATCTACATGCACGTTTAACATGTTGACCTCCAGTGTGAGTAGAGGTTTATTTTTTATTAAAAAAACAATATAAAAAATATTTCTGTGTAAACCTGAAAAGGTCAAATTTTGATATGGTACAAAAGAGTTGTTGTAAAACTTAATGTTCACAGTTAACCACAGTTATGTGGTTTTGAAATATTTTGTGGCAAAGCAAATAAAATACTGTATTGTTTGTAACTGTATTACTGTAATACTGTATTACTTATTGTATTACTCAATAGTGAGTCAAGATGGCGCCGAGGATGGCAGCCGTGTTGCGAGCTCCGGGAAAACTTTGCAGTTTTTCGTATGTTTTATTTGTTTTTTTTGTTGTTTTACGTGTTAGATGTTGTTAGTATAACTGTCTACGATAGAGACACGCTTTTGAACATTGGTTCCTCCGTCGCGCAACGCAAACCGGACTTTGAGTTTCTGAATGCCGGTGGACTGTTCACAGACACCATATCAGAGCCCTTTGTGTGGGTTGCGAAAGCGAGGAGACGCCGCCTACGCCGAAAACGAGGAAAACGAGCTGGCGTTCTCGTCAGACTGAGACGCCGTGCTTTCCGACCTCCTCTTCCAACCATTTTACTGGCCAACGTTCAGTCACTGGATAACAAACTCTGTGAACTGCGGGCGCGGATCTCATACCAACGAGAAACAAGGGACTGCTGTGTTATTTGCCTCACAGAAACCTGGATGTCTGCTATGGTTCCAGACTCAGCCATCGAGCTCACGGGCTTCTCCGTGCACCGCTCGGACAGAACGGAAGAGCTCACAGGGAAAAGCAGAGGCGGGGGTGTTTGCTTCTACATCAACAACTCATGGTGTAATGAAAGGAACATACACTCTATTAAATCCTTCTGCTCCCCTGATCTGGAATTTCATACGCTTCTGTGTCGACCGTTCTGGCTACCGAGGGAATTTACAGCGATCATAATCACGGCTGTTTATATCCCCCCCCAAGCCAACACAGACCAGGCACTCAAGGAACTGTACAGGATTATAAGTGAGCAGGAATCCGCGCACCCAGATGCAGCTTTTGTTGTCACAGGGGACTTTAATAAAGCCAACTTCAGAACAATAGCTCCAAAATACTTTCAACACGTCACCATCAACACACGTGGAGATCGCACACTCGACCACTGTTACTCCCCCTTCCGGGACGCATACAAGTCCCTCCCCCGCGCACCTTTTGGCAAATCGGATCACTCTTCCGTTCTGCTCCTGCCTGCTTATAGGCAGAAACTGAAACGTGAAGCACCTGCTCTCAGGACAGTTCATTGTTGGTCAGACCAATCGGATGCTATACTACAGGACTGTTTTGATCACGTGGACTGGGACATGTTCCGGGCAGCGTCTGAAGACGACATAGAGGCGTATTCAGATACGGTCACGTGTTTCATCAGGAAGTGTATAGACGATGTAGTTCCGACCAAAACAATCCGCATCTACCCCAACCAAAAACCATGGATTAACAGCGATGTTCGATCAGCCTTGTCAGCGCGGACATCTGCCTTTAAATCCGGAAACACTAACGATCGGAAACAAGCCAGTTACGATCTCAGGAGATCCATCAAAGCAGCCAAACGAACATATAAAAACAAAGTTGAAGAACACTTCAACAACAATAACCCAAGAAGCATGTGGCAGGGCATTAACAACATCACAGGCTTTAAAGGGAGTAAACCAGCTACTGTGAACATCGCTGCCTCTCTACCGGACGAGCTCAACACCTTTTATGCTCGGTTCGAGGCTGATAACACCGCACACACAGAGAGCGCTGCCGCAGAAGAGGTCAGTCCACTCACGCTTTCTGTCGCGGATGTAACTCGATCCTTTAAACAGGTGAACATCCGTAAAGCCGTGGGCCCTGATGGCATACCAGGCCGTGTGCTCAAAGCATGCGCTTTCCAGCTAGCCGGGGTTTTTACAGACATTTTCAATCTGTCCCTCTCTCTGTCTGTGGTTCCCTCATGCTTCAAAAAATCCATCATTGTGCCCATACCGAAGAAAAATAAAATCACATGCTTGAATGACTGGAGGCCCGTTGCTCTGACCCCCATCTTCAGCAAGTGTTTTGAGAAGCTGGTCAGAGACTACATCTGCTCTGTGCTGCCTGCTTCACTGGACCCACTACAATTTGCATACCGCAGTAACCGTTCCACAGACGATGCTATTGCCTTCACCCTGCACACTGCTCTCTCCCACCTGGAAAATAAGAACACCTATGTGAGGATGCTGTTCGTGGATTATAGTTCAGCATTTAACACTATAGTGCCTGCCACACTGGTTGCGAAGCTCCAGACTCTAGGACTGAACAGATCTCTGTGCAGCTGGATCCTGGACTTCCCCTGGACTTCCTGACAGGCAGAAGTCAGGTGGTCAGAATGGGCAACAACACATCATCCCCCCTGATCCTCAACACTGGTGCACCGCAGGGTTGCGTCCTCAGCCCACTCCTGTACTCCCTGTACACACACGACTGTACAGCTACACACAGCTCCAATGTCATCGTCAAATTTGCTGATGACACAACGGTGATAGGCCTGATCACCGACAACGATGAGACGGCTTACAGAGAGGAGGTGAGTACCCTGACTAAATGGTGTCAGGAGAACCACCTCTCACTCAACATCGACAAGACCAAGGAGCTGGTGGTGGATTACAGGAGACAGAGCAGAAAACACACACCCATCACCATCGACAAGACACCTGTGGAACGGGTGACCAGCTTTAAGTTCCTCGGCGTTCACATCACCGAGGATCTCACATGGTCTGCTCACACAGATGCAGTGCTGAAGAAGGCACATCAGCGTCTCTTCTTCCTGAGACGGCTGAGGAAGTTTGGAACGAGCCCCAGAATCCTCAGGTCCTTCTACACCTGCACTGTGGAGAGCATCCTGACCGGCTGTATCACCGCCTGGTTTGGAAACAGCACCGCTGGCAACCGCAGGGCTCTGCAAAGGGTCGTGCGAACTGCCCGCCACATTGTTGGAGGTGAGCTTCCCTCCCTCCAGGATATCTACACCAGGCGGTGTACAAGGAAAGCCCGGAGGATTATTAAAGACTCCAGCCACCCGTCCCACAGACTGCTCTCTCTGCTGCCCTCAGGGCGACGTTTCCGCAGCATCCGATCCCGCACTAGCCGACTGAGGGACAGCTTTTTCCCTCAGGCTATCAGGCTAATGAACAGTCACAAATAACTCACCTACATCACACTCCCACTCACACAACATGCCATGCACTGCACTTTAACACCGTTCAACTGGACTACACGCACACACTGCACTAATCACAACCTATCTGCTATCACTGGACACCATACGATGCACATCCACGACACTGCATATGAACAATCTGTTGCACCTTTGCACATCTATCTGCTGCTCAACCAATCTGCTGTTAATTTATAATCTGTTGCACCTCACATTATTACTATGTATAGACCACATTATGTATAGATAGTGTACATAATGTAGATGTGCCCATACGGTGTATAATGTGTCGTTGATAATTGAGTATGTCTCTATAGTACACTATGTGTACTGAGTATATGTATGTGTATTTTGCACATTGTCTTCTGTACAGTCTGTAAATATGTACTGTCCATATGTAAATTGCTGTTGTTTTTTTGCACTGTCTGTCCATATGTAAATTGTTTGTTGTTTTTTTTGCACTGTCTGTCCATATGTAAATTGTTTTTGTTTTTTTTTGCACTGTCTGTCCATAGGTAAATTGTTTGTTGTTTTTTTTTTGCACTGTCTGTCCATAGGTAAATTGTCTGTTGTTTTTCTGCACTGTCTGGAGCACGCTCATAAGAATTTCACTCACCAAGGCACTTGTGCTGTGGTGATGTGACAATAAAAGTGATTTGATTTGATTTGATTTTATAACCATATAACTTATGAAAAATGTTTTTGTTTTATCTTCCCAGAAAAGTAATCATTTTTATACATGTTGTGGAAAAGCAAATAAACAGAAAAAAAAGTTATTTAGCAAAAAAAACAATATATAAAATGAATTTTTTTAATTGAGAAATAAACACACAATGTAACATATATGTAACATGAAAAAATATCACAAACGCCCAATATGTCATATATGTAACATTACAGATATTTCACAAGGAGGGGTTGTATTTTTAAAAAAAAAACTGCAGAAACATGTTATAAGTGATCCATTTGGTTTGATTTATATGCCCCATAATTTTCATAAAAGGACAAATTGGTCCGGGTCATTATGGGTTAATTTTAATATGCACTTTTTTTTTATATATAATTTACCATTGAGCTCGGCTCGCGGCGATGACGTCATCACTCGAGCGCGCTCACACGGCCAGCGTCGAGTCTCGTGAGTACTTCACGCGTTTATTTACAAGATTATAAAATCCTCTTTAACGGTTTATTTAAGCAATATTTACGAGGTTATTTCGGAGTTGTTTGGTTTCTGAAGTTGTTGACTAAAATATTTATCACAGCTGGTGATGAGCATGTGAGGGAAAATGTTCAGATTTGAGAGAAGTCGTTTTTATGATTGTTTAGATGTTTGGAGTGATAATGTTGCTGGTACTGAATACTCTTTATTTTAAAAGGTTTTATAATTTGTCAGTTTCTGGACATACCAAAAAGATGTGTTAGCTAGTTACTTTATTGCTAAGAATGCAGTTATTTAGCATTTCCAACATGTTGGTTGATGTAAGCGATGCCATTAGTGTCTGTCTTTATAGATATATATTCTATATCATTTTATGAGACAATAATATTATCTTTTAATAGAGCAGTTTTATAGTTTTTCAGCAAATATGCTAATGCAAATAATCAACTTCTTCCCACAAATACTTATATTTAAAGCGAGATGATCCTGAATGGCTTGTTAAATTAGTGTTTATAGTCTGAGGCTCATCAATATTATCCTCTTTAATTCACGTCAATCGATCCTGTTTTCACCTCATTCATCATGCTGATGACTTCAGATCTGTTAATTGCCATATTAAGCTCATTTTATTGGTGTCAACAGACTTATGCAAACCACAGGCATCAGCTATTGTGACACTACAATATATAACTTTCACAACAGCATTTATTCATTAATCTGAGATAAACCAAGTTTCATAGCTATCCACCTTTTTCTTAAACGCGAAAGTAAGCCTATGGGTGAGGCTTCCGGTTTATTAGCCGCAATAGAGAAATAACGAGAAGAATAAAAACGTGCAGTACACTGTAAAATGGTTTGCACTACAAACCAGTGTGTTCATAATTAACATAATACATAACAATAATATGATAAGACACACAAATTTTCAATATCAAGCAGCAAAACAAACTGTACAGCTAAAAATAGCTGGACGCGGATGAGACCGGAAGCTGGACCCATAGAATTTGCCCATTTTTACAGCAAGAAAAAGGTGGATAAAACACTCAAATTAGTGGGTTTATTTATAGGTATGAGTGTGCTTGTAATGGACTAGTGCTTTGTGTATAAAAGTTCCCTCCGTGCGTTGCTTGTGAGTCACGGTTTTCGTTGTCTGTTTGTTTGGTTACCTTTGTTTATCATTAAGTTTGGTTCTGTTCAGTTGACCATTTTTTTGTGGCCCAGACCTGTCTTTATGTTTTTTGATTTTCATTTAGTTTCTAAGTGATTTGATTTGTAATTTAGTTTGTGACTTTGTTTTTTAGTGAATCAATTATTTTTCTTGGAAATCCTGTGTTTCTTGCCTTGACTGCGCGGTCCCTCACAGGCCTAAAAATGTTTACAATAGAAGAATCCAGTGAAGGCTTCTTGAGCAGGGGAGTGACTATAGCCACTTTAAGATCGTGTCACATTCATATGCTTTGTGTGGAAATAGATTTCACATCTGTAAAGTATAAAACTACATCAGAAGATACACACTGGTGTGATAGATCATATGTGCTTTCAGTGTGAGAAGACTTTTATTACGGCTGAATATTTGAAGAGATTCAATTCCCCTCCCTAAGAACAATATCTAAAAGTTTTATTCCACTATATTAATTTGCTTCATGATATAAATTATATAATTGTGTTTTTTATGAGTTTCATTCATCACTTGTTTTTTATTACTATTTATCTGATCTTCTTGTCCAGGCCCTTGTAATTTCTAGACTGGACTACTGCAATGCTCTTCTGGCTGGATTTCCATCAAACACAATTAAACCTCTACAAATGATTCAGAATGCGGCAGCACGACTGGTCTTCGATGAACCCAAAAGAGCCCATGTTACACCTCTCTTTGTCTCCTTGCACTGGCTACCAGTTGCAGCTTGCATCCAGTTCAAGACACTGATGCTTGAATATAGAACAACCACAGGCTCAGCACCCTCCTACTTCCACTCACTATTACGAATCTACATCCCCTCCAGAAGCCCCTCCTACTTCCACTCACTATTACGAATCTACATCCCCTCCAGAAGCCCCTTCTACTTCCACTCACTATTACGAATCTACATCTCCTCCAGAAGCCCCGCCTACTTCCACTCACTATTACGAATCTACATCCCCTCCAGAAGCCCCTCCTACTTCCACTCACTATTACGAATCTACATCCCCTCCAGAAGCCCCTTCTACTTCCACTCACTATTACGAATCTACATCTCCTCCAGAAGCCCCCCTACTTCCACTCACTATTACGAATCTACATCCCCTCCAGAAGCCCCGCCTACTTCCACTCACTATTACGAATCTACATCCCCTCCAGAAGCCCCGCCTACTTCCACTCACTATTACGAATCTACATCCCCTCCTGAAGCCCCTTCTACTTCCACTCACTATTACGAATCTACACCTCCTCCAGAAGCCCCGCCTACTTCCACTCACTATTACGAATCTACATCCCCTCCAGAAGCCCCGCCTACTTCCACTCACTATTACGAATCTACATACCCTCCAGAAGCCCCTCCTTCTTCCACTCACTATTACGAATCTACATCCCCTCCAGAAGCCCCTCCTACTTCCACTCACTATTACAAATCTACATCCCCTCCAGAAGCCCCTCCTACTTCCACTCACTATTACGAATCTACATCCCCTCCAGAAGCCCCGCCTACTGCCAATTACTATTACGAATCTACATCCCCTCCAGAAGTCCCACCTACTTCCACTCACTATTACAAATCTACATTCCCTCCAGAAGCCCCTCCTTCTTCCACTCACTATTACGAATCTACATCCCCTCCAGAAGCCCCGCCTACTTCCACTCACTATTATGAATCTACATCCCCTCCAGAAGCCCCGCCTACTTCCACTCACTATTATGAATCTACATCCCCTCCAGAAGCCCCTCCTACTTCCACTCACTATTACGAATCTACATCCCCTCCAGAAGCCCTGCCTACTTCCACTCACTATCACGAATCTACCTCCAGAAGTCTGAGATCTGCTAGTGAGCAACGCCTCGTGGTACCGTCACAGAGAGGCTCAAAATCACTTTCCAGAACATTCTCGTTCACCATTCCTGGCTGCTGGAATGATCCCCCCCCCCCCCATCCGGAACGCTGCATCCCTGTCAACCTTCAAGCAACAACTGAAAACTCATCTCATGATCATGGATTCCTTCATGAGTGATGTGAAATGAATAGCTGAAGAGACGCACCTGTTATTGAACACACATGCAGTATAGTATAATGAACTTCTAATTCTGTGCGTTTTTTGTTAAAAAACTATATTTGCTCCAAGTCTTTATTACAACCAACAAAAAGTATGGTTAGTATAGTTCAAAAGGGTAAACGTAACAGTCGAAGTTGACTCGAGATGGAAAAAAAAAAACTGCAAAGTTGCATTAGTCATCCATCTCCGTGACAGCAAGTAGACTTTTAAAGGTGGAATAATGAGTGGATTAAGACTTTTTAGTCGGCAAGAGAGAGGAACAGCCTAACATGGATGGAAATGTATTGGCAAAGAGGATTGAAGGCATCGCAGTCACGGAGAGAGCTACTAACCGTAGTTAAGGCAAAGGTTGTTTTTTTCGCAACTTGTTTATTGACTTAATAGCATTTGCTGTGCAATAGGTGCCGATCGGGATGGGTGCAGTCAGGTCTGTGTCTTCCCAGCGGGGTTCGGGTCCAACTTTCAAATAAAAGTCGGATCCGGGTAGTACATTTAAGGCATTTCTCGTGTCTGCACGGGTTCGGGTCCCACTTTCAAATAAAATACGTGTCCGGGTCGGTTCCGTGCAGGATATTTACGGGTCTCTTCGGGTTCGGGTATTAATTTTTGGACCCATGAAGACCTCTAGTTCCAACTCCGGACGGCATAATAGCTAAAAGCGGACTCCCCTTGTTTTGTGTGAGTCCTTGGTATTTCTAACTGACTCGATCCTAATGATCTGAGTGGTCTCTTAGGTTTATATTCATTGAGCATATCTGCAATGTATTTAGATCCTATGCCATTGAGTGATTAATAAAGGAGTAAAAGTATTTTAAAATCAATCCTAAATGTAACTGGAAGCCAGTGTAGGACTGGTGTAATATGCTCAGATTTTCTGGTTCTAGTCAGTATCCTGGCAGCAGTGTTCTGGATGAGCTGCAGCTGTCTAATGCTCTTCTTTGGAAGGAGACCATTACAATAATCCACCCTGCTGGTGATAAAGACATGAACAAGTTTCTCCAAGTCTTAACTGAAAAAAAAAATCTAATTCTTGCAATGTTTTTGAGATGGTAGTATGCTGATTTAGTTGGTTGACCCTTAGAATCAAGGTATGCATTCACCTTGAGAACTTCATCATTGTTTCCAAATTCAATGACTTCAGTTTTCTCCTTGTTTAACTGAAGAAAGTTCTGACACATTCAACTGTTAATTTCAACAATGCAATGGCAGGGGGAGTCAATGGGGCTATAGTCATTCGGAGATAAGGCTAGGTAAATCTGGGTATCGTCGGAATAGCTGTGATTGGCAATTTGGTTCTTTCTCCTTAATTGACTTAGTTGGGAGCATATACAGGCTAAACAAGAGCGGTGCAAGTATTGAGCCTTGAGGGACTCCGCATGTCATGGACGTTCACTGAGACTTATACTTACATAATAACCTCTCCCTTCTAAGTATGACCTGAACCATTTGAGTACCATCCCAGAAAGCCTGAACCCAGTTTTCCAGTCTCTTTAGAACAGGGGTAGGCAATGTCGGTCCTGGAGTGCCGATGTCCTGCAGATTTTAGCTCCAACCCTGAAAAAAACCTCACCTGCCTGTAGCCCTAGTAATCCTGAAGACCTTGATTAGCTTGTTCAGGTGTGTTTGATTAGGGTTGGAGCTAAACTCTACAGGACAGCGGCACTCCAGGACCGACGTTGCCACCCCTCCTCGAAGTATGTTATGATAGACCGTGTCACACGCAGCACTAAGATCTAGTAGTATCATGTCAATCATGGCCTCCTAATAATCCCACATCTGAAACTAAATAACTGGCGCTGTTGTACTGTGGCTGCCGTCGCATCATCCAGGTGTTGATGAGAGACCTCCCACATGGTTGTAAAGCCCTTTGGGTGTACAGCAATTCACAATAAAGTGCTATGTAAATGTGTCATTAATTAAGTAATTAAATTAAATATAACATATAACACATATAAATATGTACAATTTACAGTATTACTGGATATATAGATTAGGTAAACATAAATGCTTAAAATGTGTGAATTAGTATAACAAGTAAATAAGTAACTGGTTTATTATTGAATTTGACAGATCAGCTCCTCCTACAACAATCACACCTTCAGTGAAGCTGAATTCAGTGAATTCCCATCAGTCTGCAAGTGAAGACGAGCATCAGTTTGAAGTGAAATCTGCAGAGACAGAGTTTATTGAAAGACAGCAGAATGAAACACACTGAAGAACAAACAGGTTGGTGTTTATTCTTGATGCTTCAGTGATGATGAACATTAAGGTTGTAATGCATCAAACAGTTGCTTTACAACAGTTGTCAGGTTATTATTTGTTGTAACAAAAAAGAGCGAAAGAGAGAGAGCTGTGCAATAATAAGAGTTGAAGCAGCAAATAATAAGGGGAAATTCTATAAATTTGTGGAGTTGATTTAATATATTTAATAGTTCTCACTTATAAAAAAATGGAGTGTCTTTTTTTACTAAAGTGCAAATAGCCCACCTTGTTGACAAAAGCTACTTACATTACTCCACCCACCAACGTGTGATTGGGATAGTCAACATTGTAAAATACGCTTGTTTAATATTTTACCAAACTTTTTTCCTCCCTTTTTCAAACCTCATATTGCATCGGAAAGGCATTTGTTTTCAATAGAAATTATTAAAATAATCAAAAAGTTGAAAATAAAGTATAAACAATGTAAACAATGTACCTCACTCCAGGAAAGTTTCAGAGGCATATCATTTATAAAAAATTAACAATAACAAATATTGTGTAAGCAGTTTTCTACTTTCCACTGTTACAGCAGGGTTCACTCTTATGTATTTTCACGTTTCTCTCTGATTTACTGAAAATGTATCATTTTACTATAATTTTCAGAGTTGATTGAAGAAAACGAGGAGAATGAGGAACTGAACGAAGAGGAGAAACATGTCAAAACAGGAGAAAAACCTTTTAGTCGCTCTCAAACCAAACAGAAAGATTTAAAGAAAATAAGAGACAAGAAATCATTCACCTGCACTCAGTGTGGAACGAGTTTGACAAGCAAACAGAGTCTCAAGAGACACATGAGGATCCACACTGGAGAGAAACCGTTCACATGTGATCAGTGCGGGAAGAGATTCACACAATCATTAACCCTTAAGGATCACATGAAGATTCACACCAGAGAGAAGCTGCATGAATGTGATCAATGCGGAAAAATTTTTTTAAGAGCTTCATACCTGAAGAATCACATGAAAGTTCATTCAAAGAAGAAACAACATTCATGTTCTTTCTGTGAAAAACGTTTTTCAGACCTGGGGAATTTAAAAGCTCATCAGAAGATACACACTGGTGTGAGAGAATATATGTGCTTTGAGTGTGAGAAGACTTTTATTAGAGCTGAACATTTAAAACGGCACCAGAGGATTCATACTGGAGAGAAACCTTACAAGTGTTCACACTGCGACAAGAGATTCATTCAGTCAGGATCTCTGAAATCACACGAGAGGATTCACACTGGAGAGAAACCTTACAAGTGTTCACACTGCGACAAGAGATTCATTCAGACAGAACATCTGAAAAAACATGAGAGGATCCACACTGGAGAGAAACCGTATCACTGCACTGCATGCAGGAAGAGTTACAATCGTTCATCTAATCTACTCAATCATACAAAAAGGATTCACAGTAAGTAGATCATCTTCAGATCCAGTACTTTCAGGTCTGATGTCACGTCCTTACCGAACATGACATGACAATGTATCAAGCATTAAAATCTCTTCTGTATAAATCTGTTTTAACAAAAAAAAACATCATCTAAACTCACAGTGAATAAAGGTTATTTTTAATATTCGTTTTTTAGGGCTTCAGGCCTGAAGAGTCATCTGAAAGTTTCATTCATCACTTGTAGTTTGTTTACTCTTTATATGAAGGGTAGTGTTTTTTTGTAACATTTTTGTAAAACGTTCGTGTTCTGGAAGCTGAAGAAGAGGCTGTAACACTTTTGAACTGACCTGTATTTTTACTAGAGCTGAAACTGACCAAGAAGTCCACATTTAGGATCTTAAAATCAGATATATTTTACGTGTGATTCATTCATTCAGTTTATTTTGTTTACCTGAATACTGCTGTTAGACCTCACTGAACAACTTTGTCTAAAAAGTCAGATTATTGTCAGATTATTATTTGTTGTAACAAAAAAGAGCGAAAGAGAGCGAGCTGTGCAATAATAAGAGTTGAAGCAGCAAATAATAAGGGCACTTTCTATAAATTTGTGGAGTTGATTTAATATATTTAATAGTTCTCACTTATAAAAAAATGGAGTGTCTATTTTCACTAAAGTGCAAATAGCCCACCTTGTTGACAAAAGCTATTTACACTACTCCACCCACCAACGTGTGATTGGGATAGTCAACATTGTAAAATACGCTTGTTTAATATTTTACCAAACTTTTTTCCTCCCTTTTTCAAACCTCATATTGCATCGGAAAGGCATTTGTTTTCAATAGAAATTATTAAAATAATCAAAAAGTTTAAAATAAAGTATAAACAATGTAAACAATGTACCTCACTCCAGGAAAGTTTCAGAGGCATATCATTTATAAAAAATTAACAATAAAAAATATTGTGTAAGCAGTTTTCTACTTTCCACTGTTACAGCAGGGTTCACTCTTATGTATTTTCACGTTTCTCTCTGATTTACTGAAAATGTATCATTTTACTATGATTTTCAGAGTTGATTGAAGAAAACGAGGAGAATGAGGAACTGAACGAAGAGGAGAAACATGTCAAAACAGGAGAAAAACCTTTTAGTCGCTCTCAAACCAAACATAAAGATTTAAAGAAAATAAGAGACAAGAAATCATTCACCTGCACTCAGTGTGGAACGAGTTTGACAAGCAAACAGAGTCTTGAGTTTCACATGAGGATCCACACTGGAGAGAAACCGTTCACATGTGATCAGTGCGGGAAGAGATTCACACAATCATTAACCCTTAAGGATCACAAGAAGATTCACACCAGAGAGAAGCTGCATGAATGTGATCAATGCGGAAAAACATTTTTAAGAGCTTCATACCTGAAGAATCACATGAAAGTTCATTCAAAGAAGAAACAACATTCATGTTCTTTCTGTGAAAAACGTTTTTCAGACATGGGGAATTTAAAAGCTCATCAGAAGATACACACTGGTGTGAGAGAATATATGTGCTTTGAGTGTGAGAAGACTTTTATTAGAGCTGAACATTTAAAACGGCACCAGAGGATCCACACTGGAGAGAAACCTTACAAGTGTTCACACTGCGACAAGAGATTCATTCAGACAGAACATCTGAAAAAACATGAGAGGATCCACACTGGAGAGAAACCATACAAGTGTTCACACTGTGACAAGAGATTCAGTCAGACAGAACATCTGAAAAAACATGAGAGGATCCACACTGGAGAGAAACCGTATCACTGCACTGCATGCAGGAAGAGTTACAATCGTTCATCTAATCTACTCAATCATACAAAAAGGATTCACAGTAAGTAGATCATCTTCAGATCCAGTACTTTCAGGTCTGATGTCACGTCCTTACCGAACATGACATGATAATGTATCAAGCATTAAAATCTCTTCTGTATAAATCTGTTTTAACAAAGAAACATCATCTAAACTCACAGTGAATAAAGGTTATTTTTAATATTCGTTTTTTAGGGCTTCAGGCCTGAAGAGTCATCTGAAAGTTTCATTCATCACTTGTAGTTTGTTAGTGTTTTTTGTAAAATTTTTGTAAAACGTTCGTGTTCTGGAAGCTGAAGAAGAGGCTGTAACACTTTTGAACTGACCTGTATTTTTACTAGAGCTGAAACTGACCAAGAAGTCCACATTTAGGACCTTAAAATCAGATATATTTTACGTGTGATTCATTCATTCAGTTTCTTTTGTTTACCTGAATACTGCTGTTAGACCTCACTGAACAACTTTGTCTAAAAAGTCAGATTATTGTCAGATTATTATTTGTTGTAACAAAAAAGAGCAAAAGAGAGAGAGCTGTGCAATAATAAGAGTTGAAGCAGCAAATAATAAGGGCACTTCCTATAAATTTGTGGAGTTGATTTAATATATTTAATAGTTCTCACTTATAAAAAAATGGAGTGTCTATTTTCACTAAAGTGCAAATAGCCCACCTTGTTGACAAAAGCTATTTACACTACTCCACCCACCAACGTGTGATTGGGATAGTCAACATTGTAAAATACACTTGTTTAATATTTTTACCAAACTTTTTTCCTCTCTTTTCAAACCACAATATTGCTTCGGAAAGGCATTTGTTCTCAATAGAAATTATTAAAATAATCAAAAAGTTGAAAATATAAACAATGTACCTCACTCCAGGAAAGTTTCAGAGGCATATCATTTATATAAATGAACAATAAAAAATATTGTGTAAGCAATTATCTACTTTCCAATGTTACAGCAGGGTTCACTTTTATGTATTTTCACGTTTCTCTCTGATTTACTGAAAATGTATCATTTTACTATAATTTTCAGAGTTGATTGAAGAAAACGAGGAGAATGAGGAACTGAACGAAGAGGAGAAACATGTCAAAACAGGAGAAAAACCTTTGAGTCGCTCTCAAACCAAACAGAAAGATTTAAAGAAAACAAGAGACAAGAAATCATTCACCTGCACTCAGTGTGGAAAGAGTTTGACAAGCAAACAGAGTCTTGAGTTTCACATGAGGATCCACACTGGAGAGAAACCGTTCACATGTGATCAGTGCGGGAAGAGATTCACACAATCATTAACCCTTAAGGATCACAAGAAGATTCACACCAGAGAGAAGCTGCATGAATGTGATCAATGCGGAAAAACATTTTTAAGAGCTTCATACCTGAAGAATCACATGAAAGTTCATTCAAAGAAGAAACAACATTCATGTTCTTTCTGTGAAAAACGTTTTTCAGACATGGGAAATTTAAAAGCTCATCAGAAGAGACACACTGGTGTGAGAGAATATATGTGCTTTGAGTGTGAGAAGACTTTTATTAGAGCTGAACATTTAAAACGGCACGAGAGGATCCACACTGGAGAGAAACCTTACAAGTGTTCACACTGCGACAAGAGATTCATTCAGTCAGGATCTCTGAAATCACACGAGAGGATCCACACTGGAGAGAAACCGTATCACTGCACTGCATGCAGGAAGAGTTACAGACATTCATCTTCTCTACTCAAGCATACAAAAAGGATTCACAGTAAGTAGATCATCTTCAGATCCAGTACTTTCAGGTCTGATGTCACGTCCTTACCAAACATGACATGATAATGTATCAAGCATTAAAATCTCTTCTGTATAAATCTGTTTTAACAAAGAAACATCATCTAAACTCACAGTGAATAAAGGTTATATTTAATATTCGTTTTTAGGGCTTCAGGCCTGAAGAGTCATCTGAAAGTTTCATTCATCACTTGTAGTTTGTTTACTCTTTATATGAAGGGTAGTTTTTTTTTTTACGTTTTTGTAAAACGTTCTTGTTCTGGAAGCTGAAGAAGAGGCTGTAACACTTTTGAACTGACCTGTATTTTTACTAGAGCTGAAACTGACCAAGAAGTCCACATTTAGGACCTTAAAATCAGAGATATTTTACATGTGATTCATTCATTCAGTTTCTTTTGTTTACCTGAATACTGCTGTTAGACCTCACTGAACAACTTTGTCTAAAAAGGATCGTTTACTTCACTTGTTTGTACTTTGCTTCTGCTCTTATTGTATTATTGCCTTCAGTGATTGATTGAGGACTTTTTGCTTTTATAGGTTAGTTTAATATTGGTATTTAGTTGTTTTATGAAGTATCAAAGCTATATAATAAAAGTAAATAAAAAAGAACTGATAAGAATACCATAAAAGTACCAGGTCGATAATCGTAAGAGTAGTAATAGCCTACTGTTAAAAAATGTTATATATATCTCTTCTAGCAAAAAGGAGAGATCAGTCAATTTAATTTGTACATTTACTTGGCAATTATTACAAATATTATTATATATTTGTTTTATTTGCTTTGCATAATCATTGAGAAAATGTTACCTTTTTATTAATACGTTATCTTTAGTTTATACATTTCATCAACAAGGTTTATTGCCTGCTGACTGTATTTCCATTATGATTTATTTGTTTATTTATTTTCAAATATAATTTAAGCACCAAGAAGTATTTTGTTTGCCATTTGGACTTTGTTTTAAACTTCTCAATAAAGCTTTTAAGTGCCAAATAAACAATTTCACCCCACACCTCACTGAGACTACATCAGTAACTTTTTCACCCTTATTTTTCTGTGATGTGTTGTTTTATAGATGTTTTGATATTTGAATTAGTATTTGGCACTTTTTTGATGATCTACAATAAGGTGACCAGATTTCTGATATGAAAACCGGGTACATTTCTTAATTCAGTGGTCAAAATATAACAGAAATCTCACTTGTGATGACTAATGTACTTCCTCTACAGTCAAAAATCTGGGTGTTATATTAGACAGCAACCTATCTTTTGAAAATAATATTTCCCATGTTGCAAAAACAGCATCCTTCCATCTTAGAAACATTCATGACCTCTAGACTGGACTATTGCACTGCTAGGTGGTTGTCCTGCATCTTCAATAAACAAGCTACAGATAGTACAAAATGCTGCGGCTAGAGTGCTTACCAGGTCAAGAAAATATGATCATATTACTCCAATTTTACAATCTCAGCACTAGTAACCTATTAAGTTCCATATCAGCTACGAAATATTATTACTTGCCTATAAGGCCCTAAATGATTTAGCTCCTGTGTACCTAACTAGTCTTCTATCACGCTACAATCCAACCCGCTCCCTAAGGTCATAAACTCTGGACTCTTGGTAGTACCTAGGATAGCAAAATCCACTAAAGGAGGTAGAAATTTTTCATATTTGGCTCCCAAACTCTGGAATAGACTTCCTGAAAACGTTCGTGGCTCAGACACACTCTCTCTGTTTAAATCTAGATTAAAGACACATCTCTTTAGCCAAGCATTCATATAATTCAGAAGCCAACCATCAGCGATTATTCTGAATTAACCAAATGTTGCCATAAGTTAATTATATTGAGTTTCTACAATATAAATCTATTTTAGAAACTTAATTTCCTGTGAAGTTGCTTTGCAACGATTGTATCGTAAAAAGTGCTATACAAATAATCTTAAATTGAATTGAACAGTCCTAATTTTTTTATCAGTTATTTAAGACGAAAATGCTTACATTTAGGGGACTCTCTGGATGATCTGGCCGCAGTGTGATCTGGGTACCCCTTGGTTTCAAGTAAGCTTGCGAAAATGCTTGGTTTTAAGGGGTATCTACCACTGCCCCTTAGCCCTACCCCTCGATCAAAATGAGAATTGTGATAGCCCTTACTCTCACGTGAACGCACAAAACTAAGGGGAAGGGGTAAGACAGAGAATTGGGATTCACCCTTAATCTTAAGTGTCAGTCTTAGAGATGATTCACGACACTTTGCTGTGCCACAAACGGGATTTTGGATGACAACATACGCATGGACCAATCACTGAAAAGATTTCCTCAATTAAGAATATTCTCAGATAAATTCAAATTGAATGGTTAAACTCCTAATCGAGTTTACATTCAACACACATTTGACAATACATAATTTTCAAGAGAATACATTATGGTAAGTGTATTAAAGTTTCCTGCAAGAGGGACTTTTATTATGAAACTGTAGTAGTATTACGGAAGAGGGAAGTATAGTTCATTGAGCTGCTGTTGTTTGCTGTGTTCGTGTGATCTGTCACTGTCTGAAAGGATGATTATTCTAGTTTGTTTGTGGTGACTGCTGCAGATTTATCATCAAGGTGTTAGTCACTGACCGCAAAAATATCTACACCTTTCATTTTATATCTGTGGCCCTACTTTTCTCTGCCAATACACCATCTAAAGCTGATTACCTGTCTCCTCATTATTGGTGCTCTGACCGGCACCCAGGGGGGTTTACTAATCAACTACCCAATCAAAACCTAACAGTCCAAAAGATCTCTACAACAAAGTGGTCCTTCGAGCCGGATAGAGTATTCCCGTCTGACATAATGGATCCTGATGAGGAGATGGTTGGAGGTGCTCACCCTAAACGCCATACTCGTCCTCCTGCTTACCTACAGCAGTATGAAGTACAGTATGCACGAGGCAGACCTGTTGCTGGTGTGATGTCACTCACTTCTGGGAGGCACCTGTCCTCCCCCATCATTCCAGCCTTACGCCACTCCACCTGGTGGTGACCTGGTCTGTTCTAATGGCTCACAGATCATGTCCTCAGGTTATCAGCCTACACAGCATGCTGGATTCCATCAACCATCCTTCTCCTCACCTAGAATTCTCCTCGAAGAATTCCTCTCCAGATAGATTCCTCCTGGATAAACCCTCGGTCAAAGGGCGGGTTATGCTCAAAGTGGTTCCAGTGAATCTGCATTATGAAGATCGAACCTTGGACACATTTGCTCTTCTTGATGATGGGTTGGAGAGGACCATTCTTCTCTCCACTGCAGTCAAGGTCTTGGGCATTCCGGGTGTCCAAGAAGACCTTCCGTTGCGGACAGTGAGAGATGATATCCAGGTCATTCAGGGTTGCTCTATTTCCTTTCACATCTCTTCACTTTGTAAACCTCAGGCCAGTTATAAGATCAGTAATTCCTTCACTGCCGATTGTCTTAACCTGTCTCACCAATCTTACCCTGTAGAACAGCTACAACAGAAGTACAGACATCTGCGTGGTCTCCCGATCCGTACACTTACGGATGTCCAACCTTTACTTCTCATCGGCTCTGATCAGCCCCATCTCATAACCCTAAACGAGCCTGTTCGATGGGGCGGCCGGGGTGTGCCAACTGCAGTTCACACACGCCTAGGATGGACGCCGGACATGGTCCTATACCTTCCATGGGGTGTCCTCCTACTCCACGGCAATGCCTGCTAGACTCCATAGCTCCAATTCATGACGAACTACTTCGGAATGTTCAACAACTGTGGCAGTTGGATACAGTTCCACAGTGGGAGGGAAAAGAGGTAACACGGTCCAAGCAGGATCGTTGTATTGTTGTTGTATAGAGGATCAGGAGGCACTTCAGCTGCTTGACCGTAAGACTCTCATCTTGGAGATGGAGGGAATCTATCGGTTAGCTACACCCCTACTGTGGTGAAAGGACATGCCTTTGTTGAGTGCACCTAAAGAATCAGTCCTACCTACCCTTCGTAGTGTTGAGAGGCGTCTGCTGAAGGACCCTGTAAAAGCTGAAGTCTATGAAGAGGAGATGAGAAAACTCATTGAGACAGGAGCTGTTTGGGAGGTGACAGATCTTATACCTGACACACCTGAATGTTGGTACATCCCCCATCACCTTGTTAGTCACAATGGAAAGTTCTGTCTTGTCTTTAACTGCTCCTATCAGTACCAAGGACAAAGCCTCAATCAGTACCTGTTGCCAGGACCCACCCTCGGTGCCTCACTGTTGGGCGTCCTTATCCGTTTCAGAGAACATCCTGTGGCTGTGAGTGGAAAAAATGAGTGAAAGTCATCATTAGGCAATTATGGAACAAGGAGAGAGGGTGGGATGACCCCAGCCTACCACCTGAGCTCCTTCAGTCCTGGAGTGCATGGGAGGAGGAACTCCGATACCTTCCTTGTATCTCCTTTCCTCGCACTTATGTCCCTCCTGAGATTGGGATGGATGGTGTTATCCATGAGGTACATATCTTTTCGGATGCCTCTGAGCAGGCATATGGAGCGGTGGCTTACCTCCGGACTACCGACCAAGGTGGTGAGACTTACCTGTCCTTCATCATAGCACACTCCAGCATCACTCCTAAACGAGCTCACTCGATTCCAAAACTGGAACTCTGTGGAAGTCTAGTCGCGGCACAGTTGGCTAAGTTACTAGAGAATGAGTTAACACTACATGTCCAGTGCATTTCCCTGTGGACAGACTCTACCACAGTCCTTCAGTGGTTGAATTCTGAGTCCTGTCACTTCAAATTCTTCGTGGGGAACAGAATCACTGAGATCCAGGAGCTGAGAGACAAGTGCTCTTGGCGTTACGTAGGCTCTGCGGACAATCCCGCTGATGACCTTACGAAAGGAAGACCTCTCCAGTACATGGGCGCACTGAACCGATGGTCCCAAGGACCCGCTTTCCTCCTCCAAGATCCCAAAGAATGGCCAGTAATCTCTAAGACTGAAACCAGGAAAGACCAGGTTGAGCTACGGAAATCTACCTTCTGTGGGATCAGTACCTTTCCTCCCTCGTCTGATAACACTGATGGATGGAACTACAACACCTGTCAAGAACTGTTGGATGTTACCGCCAAAAAACTTCAGACCAACTTGGTTCCAGGGACTTCTCCAGAGGCTGAGGATTACCGCCAGGCTGAGGTCCGTATCCTCAAACAGGTGCAGCAGGAATCCTTCCCTGAGGATTATAATCTGTTAGGGACTGGAAAGCCAGTTAGGTCCGGCAGTCGGCTAGTTACCCTAGCTCCTGAAATGGATTCGTCTAGTGGTCTGATAAGGGTCGGAGGTCGTTTGCGGAGAACTCTAGGCATCGAGGACTCCATTTTACATCCTCTGGTTCTGGATCCTAGCCACCTCTTTATTGCGAGAAGAGGAACACCAGCGGCATTATGGTCGGATCAAGGTACAAATTTCCGCGGGGCCAAAGGGAGTTACAGGAAGCATATACCACATTGGTTCCTGATATACAGCGTCAGCTTGCCCAGCAAAGGATCCACTTCCACTGTAATCCTCCATCAGCCCCTCATTTTGGTGGAGTTTGGGAGAGGGAAGTAAGGTCAGTTAAATCGGCCTTGTACACAGTTTTGGGTTCACAGT
Organism: Schizopygopsis pylzovi; assembly: GCA_027422435.1. Taxonomy (NCBI): domain Eukaryota; kingdom Metazoa; phylum Chordata; class Actinopteri; order Cypriniformes; family Cyprinidae; genus Schizopygopsis; species Schizopygopsis pylzovi. Next base: position 3,564,489 of record CM049825.1, on the reverse strand, counting down.
CAGTTCCCGAGGAAGTCTTAATGACAGTCTTGCTGGAAGTAGAGGCCATCTTAAACTCAAAACCCTTGGGGTATGTATCATCAGATGTGGCAGATGCTGACCCGGTGACGCCAAACTGTCTCCTCATGGGGCGGCCCGATGAATCTCTGCCTCACGTCGTTTACCCTGAATCAGAGATGTTGAGTCGCCACCACTGGAGACACTCACAGATCCTAGCAAAACAATTCTGGTCTAGGTTCATACGAGACTACCTCCCTAGTCTCCAAACCCGGCAGAAATGGCAATCCTCTCCTCCCAACCTAAAGGAGCAGACATTTGTTATGATTGTAGACCCCCAACTACCTCGGAGTTTATGGCCTGTAGGACGAGTGATCAAGACCTACCCAAGTCTAGATGGTCATATTAGGTCTGCTGATGTACAGATAAAGGGACAAGTTTATACCAGACCGGTAACCCGCCTGGTAATCCTGCCAGCCTTACCAAAGGATAGACTTAAGGCCCCCAACACTGATTAGTTAAGTCGCCTTTCTGGAAGCAAAGATGCTCTGCATCTTTGGGGGTGGCTGTATTAAAGGCTCCTGCAAGAGGGACTTTTATTGTGAAACTGTAGTAGTATTACGGAAGAGGGAAGTGTAGATCATTGAGCTGCCGTTGTTTGCTGTGTTCGTGTGATCTGTTTGAGACACTGTCTGAAAGGATGATTATTCTAGTTTGTTTGTGGTGACTGCTGCAGATTTATCATCAAGGTGTTAGTCACTGACCGCAAAAATATCTACACCTTTCATTGTATGTATGTGGCCCTACCTTTCTCTGCCAATACACCATCTAAAGCTGATTACTAGGGATGGGTCACGATTTTCGAATATTCGAATAGTCAATTTAATTATAGAATATCGATTAGGTTATGCGATTATTTTCTAAAGGTGTACCCACATTGGGTGTTTTGAACCGTGCCCGAGCGCGTCTGAGCCCCAAAGCCCTGCTCGTTTGACTGATGTGATCGCTCTGTGCCGCGCTCGGACGCGGTTTGTTTAGCAGGCCCTGGCTTGGTTGTAAGAGGTGGGCCAGAGTGCGGTTCATTTGGACTGTGGCGCGGCACAAAAGTAGGCTAGTGTGAGCGCTAACCACGCCGAAGCACGGAACTTCTGATACGTGCAGCCTGATTGCGTGAACAATAGACCAGTTAAGCAAATATATAGTGAGAGGGCCGTTTGTTTCAGCATCCCAAACAACCCAAAATAATAAACCACATAGTTAACAAAACGATGCACTCCCCTGCGCTGAGCCAGAGCACTTCTCTGCCACCTTCACGTGCTATCAGAAACGTCCGGTTTCCCAATTATGTAGTCGTGACAAGCTCGCTGCATTCAAATTTTTTGTTGAATGAATAATGTAATATTCCACTGGTTGATAACCATAAATATTTATGTAAAATGATTTGTGCTGTTTTTTTGTGTTAAATGTGAATAATGACAGGTTGGATGCCACAGACTTTCTTTTTTATTAGCGGAGTATACAGGTGTAATTTTCACTTTAACTTCACGCAATATAACATGATTTTATTATTGTAATTTTGACTTTATTCTTAAAATATGACATTAATCTTATTTATTTAATTATTTATTTGAGAAATATAAACTGATCAAACTCGCTTGGTATAAAAAAAAAAACTTGCATTTAAAAACAAAATGTTCCAATCATATTTCTGAATTAAATTAATAAAGAAACGAAACGAATTATTTGTAACTATTTTAATGGTTGCAGCAGCAGCTTTGTAATGTGGAGGAGAGAGAGAGAGAGAAAGACACGGGCGTTCGGACGTTCGGACTCAGGCAGAGAATTCTGATAAGATGCAGGGATCTATATTTGTTCCCTCGTTTCAATTAAAAGTTCCCCGGACTAAGTGTGAACAGATTGCACTCTCGTCTCCCGAAATGCTTTCGGGTTTCGGGTTGGGTCAATGTTTAATGGATAGCTTCGGGCTCGGGTTCGTAGCTAAACCAAAGCTATATTCAGAGGCTACGCTGCTTTCATAGACGCACGCACACACACATTATTGCACACAGATATCAGAGATCGCGCAGCGCACAAACAGCACGGAAGCTTTTTCTTAGTAAAATAGCTTCGATTGGCTACTGACTGGCAACATTATATTTCTCTGCAATGAGGGGTAACATCGCTGTTTTTGAAGTAACTAAGCCTCATTGCTTGTATAGAGAGACGCGCAGATGCAGGTGCACGCGCAACTTTCATACCCCTCTCACTCTCTCTTGCTAATTCAAATAAATGATTATATATATATATATATATATATATGAAATAGGTTATTGTTATGACAGACGTTAAAATTAATGTTCACATACTAAGTGCCGTCATTCAGGCGGTTCACAATATGTTTTAGCGCATAATGTTTTAAGAATGATATTCTGTTTAGCGTAATATGTTTTAAGCCTAATATTCATTCATTAATTAATCAAACGGTTAAGTTTTTTTATAATATGAATGTTCATGCTCATTTTTAAAATAGAACTGTCCTAACCTTATGAGCAGTTGATAATCGACGGACTGTTCTGTTAATAAATGCCGTCATTCGGTTATGTTATATTAATATATTTCAGCAATCATAAGTTACGACCATTAATTGGCTCAGGTTAAGATAGACTATTCTCTAATTAATTAAACTGTTATCTTACAGATTGAAAGCCTGAATGGTTTCTCTCCCTCTCTCTGTTTATGTGTGTGTGTGTTGTGTGTGTGTGTGTGTGTGTGTGTGTGTGTGTGTGTGTGTGTGTTTGTGTGTGAGCGTGTGCGTGCGTGCGTGTGTGTGCGGGAGCGTGCGATTTTCGAATAGTAATCGAATAACACACAGCGATTATCGAATATTACTTTTGCTTAAAATGCACATCCCTACTGATTACCTGTCTCCTCATTATTGGTGCTCTGACCGGCATCCAGGGGGGTTTACTCATCAACTACCCAATCAGAACCTAACAGTCCAAAAGATCAACAGTAAGGAAACAAAGCATCATCACAACTCAATTTAGGGTGCCGATAGAAGATAGTATAGTGTATATATGATAGTTGAAGATATCTTGTTGCTGATGCCTTTGACGACATCAAGACAATGATTATTATTATTATTAATATCCATCAAAAATAGACTAGGTGCCTGTCTTTAGTGATGCAGTGCAGAGAGCCGCTTCAGAAACTTGGCACGGCGCGGCGGATCAGCTCCGGTGGCCTTGGAGCTGTAACGTGCCACAGAAGCGTGCAGTGTAAATAAGGAGTAAGAGATTTATTCATCATACTGTGTAGACCGCATAACACTCGTGCCAGACTGAAGTCAGTTATGATGGTCTTTGGTAATGTAAATGTTCTTTGCAAAAGAAAAAGTTTTTCGTTTTGAAAAACAGGAAATGTAACCGTTTGATTAACTGCTCGTCGACAAACATTTCAAGAACATTCTTCCTCTGAATCCTCTCCTGAAAGATTTGCGCAGCGCATGTCTCGGTCTCCTCAGTGCCATTACAAGACCCTGCTGGCAACACCTAACCACTTGAGAGACCTCTCCAGCTGTCTTAAAAATCTGGGAGAGTAAGAGTGTTTCTTAGCTTTAAGAAATGTGTTAACTTGCTTTTATACTAAAGTTTGAAAGTAGTAGATTTCATGAATTCTCAGCACTTCAGACTAAAATGGCACTTTGAGAAGCTTGATAAATACGGGCCCAGAACTGAAACTGACCAAGAAGCTGAATTACACCGGAGGCCCCGATTCCACATTTATTCAGCAAGACTGAAGCTGATTTTACATTTGATTAATTCATTCAGTTTCTTTTGTAGCCTATTATTTACCCGAATACTGCTGTTAGACCTCACTGAAAAACTTTGTCTAAAAAGCATTGTTTAGGCCTACTTAACTTGTTTTGTTTTTATTTTGTTTGTACTTTGCTTCTGTTCTTATTGTATTATTGTCTTCAGTGATTGTTTGAGGACCTTTTTACTTGCATTGATTAGTTTAGTATTAGTTGTTTCATGAAGTATCAAAGCTATATAAATAAATGTAAAAAAAAAAATAGAACTGATGAGAATACCATTAAAGTACCAGGGGCCGGATTCACGAAAATCTTCTTAAGAAATAAGTTAAGAATTTCTTAAGATAAATTCCACGAAGTTCGTGAGAATCTTAAGTGCAATTCTTGAAAAATTCTTAAGCTCTCAAATATATTCGTAAGAATATCTTACATTTTTTCTTAAGAAGAAAATAAGAATGAAAATGTCTTTATCTGAGTGAATACATGACGCACTGATAAACTCACCCTTTATTGTCTTTTTGCGCTTCCTGCAGGTTACCCTCATAATCATAATAAGCAAGCGCACTCTTTTTGTCGCGACTTTGACTGGCGCTCAGCTTCACGTTTTTAATGCAGCGTGTTTTTTAACAGCCTGTCTCAAGCCGTAGCGATCTGTTTCGGTTGAGCTAAAAAATAAAGATGGCGTGTGAAAGTTGCGTTTGGTGGTTAGTTTGTGTATAAATCTATATTTCTGACTAACTTTTTGCACTTTTAGTGTTATTTCTAGCGAGAAACCAGTGTTATAGTAATTAAATATTAATTTAGTTATCACCAAAACTCGTTCTATGTTGTTGTAGATCATTAAACCGTTACGCTGCCTCAGAATCCTTTCCGAACTCAGTTTCGCGAGGTGCCTCCGTACAAAAACGATGCCTTAAGTCATTGCCTAACAGGGCAGCAAGTCAGCTGCCTAAGTTTTCTGATGCAGCTTCTGTCATATTTATAAACTCAAATAAAAGCGTCAAATTAAAGCTTCCTATCTGACTCGTTTTTGTAGAGTTACTATTGTGTTTTGAAGTCAGCTAAAAGTAGCGTCACACACAGGCTAATCATGACCGATCATTGTTTACATTAGCATCCCTGCCACTTCAGAAAACTCGTGCACAATCTCATTAATAGTCCTACTGTGTATTCTATGTTGCTAATGTTGTAATGCTTAAATATAACAATTAATTTAAAATAACCCAGTACATTTATAAAATAATTCTTACTGTTTGGGATCTAAGACAAGTCTGGGACTGTCCTAAATTTAAGAAGTCATTTACCATGATTTTAAGAAGATTCTTTTCAAGAATTTGAATTATTCTTAAGTTTTGTCTTAAGAACAATCTTATGAAAAAAAAGATAATAACATTCTTAAGAATATTTTTTGGGAATACAAAATATTCTTACATTTTTTCTTGAGTTAAAAAAAATAAGAAGAAAATGGAAGTTAAGAAGAAATGTATTCTTAAGAATGTTTCGTGAGTCCGGCCCCAGGTCAATAAGGAAGATCGCGAGTAGTAATACTGTTAAAAAACTTGTATCCATCTCTTCTTGTAAGTCAGTACGAAGAGACCAAAGTTAGTTTTCATTTTTATTTGGCTTTTTTATATTTTTATAAATTTTTGCTTTGAGTTATCATTGAGTAAATGTTACATTTTTATTAATACGTTATCTTTAGTTTATAAATTTCATCAACAAGTTTTATTGTCTGCTGACTGTATTTCCATCAGGATCATATATATCTATCAGGGCCGTAACTACCATAGACATTGAGGGGGACAAGTCCCCCCCCAATAATTAGAAATGCCCAAAGTATAATTTTCAGTCTGCTCAGCCTCAGCGGGCTAACAGCGCTCGTCAAAGTCTAATTAATTGAACTGGCCAATCAAATCAAAGTACACTATAAAAAGTGCTAAGTTGACTTAGCTTAAAAACATTGAGGAAACCCGTTGCCTTAAAATTATTAAGTAAATAATAATTACTAATAATATTTTAACGGAGCTGTCAAGTTCACTTAACTTAATTTTTGTATTTTAATAATACATAATTTTAAGGCAATGGGTTTCCTCAATGTTTTTAAGTTAAGTCAACTTAGCACTTTTACAGTGTAGGGGGATTTAGCATTCACAGATGCTGAGGGGGAGATGGAAGCTCCTAATAATTTAATGTTAGTCACTGTTTGAAGATAGAAATGTTATATGACCGACAGTTATATTCAGTGCAATGTTTGAATTCAGAGAGAGAGAGAGATTAAATGTGTGTGTTAATTATCTGCATCTGTTTGTCTGTCCCTACAAACAATGAAACTGTGAATTTAGTCCTACTTCAAAAACATGTCGTTGATGAGAAATATTCAGTATGATTCAGTATATGGAAACTATTTTATTACAATAAAAGCCGTGGGTAGTGTTGACATGTTTGTGTGTGCGAGTAATGTGTGTGTGTGTGCGTCAGTCAATATAAATATATATATACACTTTTAGCACCAGGAAGTGTTATGTTTGCAAGTTAGACTTTGTTTTGAATTTCTCAAAGCTTTTAAGTCCCTATTAAACTATTTTACCCCACTGAGACTGATCTGCTGCATAAGTAACTGCTTCAGCCTTATTTTTCCGGTGGTGTGTTGTTTTATTGATGTTTTGACATTTTAATTAGTATTTGGCTTGTTGTTGTTTTTTAATGCGCTTGAGCCCGGTGATGACGTCATCACGCGCGCGCTCTCACCAGCCTTCTTCCAGTGAGGTGAGCAGCTCGCGGTACTTCACGTGTTTACCTGATTGTAAACATACGGTGACGTAATGCTGCCATCCACGTAATATTTTTTCCACTCAATTATGTCGTTATAACGAGATCTTTTCTCGTAATAACGAGATCTTTTCTCGTAATAACGAGATCTTTTCTCGTTATAACGAGATCTTTTCTCGTAATAACGAGATCTTTTCTCGTTATAACGAGATCTTTTCTCGTAATAACGAGATCTTTTCTCGTTATAACGAGATCTTTTCTCGTTAAAACGACATATTTTCTCGTAATAACGACATCTTTTCTCGTTAAAACGACATATTTTCTCGTAATAACGACATCTTTTCTCGTAATAACGACATCTTTTCTCGTAATAACGACATCTTTTCTCGTTAAAACGACATATGTTTCTCGTTAAAACGACATCTTTTCTCGTTATAACGACATATTTTTCTCATAATAACGACATATGGTAGAGCTGAGGTGAGCGAGTGTCCGCGCTGCTCAGTCTGACATAAACGAGGATCTGCACGCGTCTGAATTGAAATACACTGTTTTAAATGTATTTAATGTAATGGTTTTAATTATAGCAGCATGTTTATTAGGATTAATGTCCAATACAACATTATCCAATAACTGCACTCAGACCCATGACTTGTTTAGGCTATATATGATCAGATCAAAACAGTTATTTTTGAATAATTGACTCTGGGCTTGGAATATTTATTTATTTGAATGACTGAAGTTTGATTGAACAACAAATCGAAATATGAACAATAACGGTAAAGGCCTCATGTCGTGGCCTCACTATGTTGAGGGAACAACATCCATTTCTCGTTTAATGCATAAACAAACCTACTTGACCTTTATGAATTATTATATAAATTATTACATAATTAATTATCATATTGACCATAGGCTACCGGACTGTAGGCAATGGCACGCGATGTACACAGCATTCAAGTTTATCACGAATAGGCTAATATTACATAAAGTACATAAAATAAAACTGTGCACACTATTTAAACTAAATAAAATAAAATACATCGTGTTTGTCAATTAACTGATTGTCTGTAGCCTATTCATCATCATCATCATTATTATTAGCCTATTGTTATATTAGTTTTTTCCCTTCATTTCGATCTCTTTACATAACGTTCTGACTAATTTTGTAAGTCTACTGTAAATGCTCCACACGCTAAAGCTTGGATGTGACTGGAATTTCTAGACTATTGGAAATGCAGTTTAAAGGTTGAATTTAACATTTATAAAAAATATTCTGCGAATTAATAATTATTGATATTATTGCCTACTGCCTAGTGTTTCGTAAAGGAATTAATCATTCGTAGTTTCATTTGAAAATGAAAGCACAACACGCTCATTTATCATCATCACGCATTGGCATAAATAGCCTACAATCATAAAGTATTGGCTTAATTGTCAGAAGTTTAAAGTTTTTGCTAAATATATGGTAGTAAGCAGAGCATGTGAGCGGAGCGCCCAAAATGCCCCTTTGGTAATTTGCCAATTCCAGAATCTGTGGAATATGCTAAGCACTCATTTGTCTAAGCTAATGTTTCTAAAACCAAATTCTAAAATCCTGTGAAGATTGACACGCGTTTTATAGAACGCATTTCCCCTCAGTTTTGGTTTATTTTAATTTTAGAAAGTGTGTTTCTTTTATTTACGCCACAAAATAATTATTTGTTCGGTGCATTTCATCTTGTGCGTGTTTTGAATATGAAGGTTGTTTTAATGGAAAAATATACTTTTTCAGTTATTTAACTTTTTACAAAAGTTTTCCAAGTGGCTTCAAAAACAAGACACGTTTTTAAATTAAGAATTTTAATTGTATACATTTAAATTAGGGATGTTCATTTCGGTTATTTTTCCTAACCTTTAACCTTTAACTTGAAATTAGAACTGAATTAAATTAGAAAGAATAAGTGTCCGTGACCCGTTTAAAATAATAACATTTGTTTTTGGGGAATTAATTTTACATGCGCAAAAAACAGCAGACAACAGAACAAGGATTTACATGATCATTATCACCCACCTGCAGCACTTCTGCAAGCGGAGAAAAACACAATAAAGCTAGGCGTTATATATAACGAATAAATAGGCCTATACTAAAAAGATATTTTGACTTAAATAATAATTTAAGAAAATAAAAGAAATACTGTGCAACAAGCAGCCTCTATTTTTTTAACGTCGCTCGCGTTGCGTCGGTTTTATTGCTTGATGAAGAATCTGATGCTTTGCTTAAAATAAACGATTATATTTATAAAGATACAGAACACAAATACTTTGGATGTTAAAACATGTCCTCGGAGCTGTTTACTGTTTGTTTTGGTCAGGTTATGAAGGCAATCGCAGTTCATTTTGTCCATGAGTGAAGCGCAGGGCGGCGGTCTTATCCGTGATCAGTTCCTGCTGAACACGACTCCAGCTCGGCGTAAGAGTCAGCGCCGTTACGGTGGAAACACAGTTACAGAGCGGTCGATTTACTCGTGAATTACATCGGTTTAATGTTTAATCTTTACTTCTAATGTTTTTTAAACGAGATTAAATAGGACAATGTGTAAAGGATAAAAGCAAGCAAATTAGAAATAAAGGAAGTTATCACGTAAACCAGTGGTTCTGGAGTATTTTACAAAAGTTTAGAGGATTTAAATTAATCTGTAAATATTATTTCATGCATAAAGTAAAAAAAAAGCTAATATTATAATAGAAACGAATAAACCCATTAGCTGGGTTAAATCAACCATTTATGATGGGTTAAATAAACAACCGATTTACTGGGTAAAATTAACCCCAAATGTGTTCTGTCCTATATTTATCCAGCCCAAATTGGGTTGTTTTTAACCCAGTGTTTTTTAGAGTATGCAGAGTTTATTTCATTATTGTGCTGCGCGAAATTAAAGCAGACGGCAGAAAGCTGCATTCTATTTTTTGTCTTATTTTACCAAAAAAAAATCAGAATTCAATAATAAAATGCGACTTATAGGCGACTTGTTTTTTCTCTCTCTCGCTCTCTCTAAAAACTTGTTTTTTTATACGCGTATAGCTTATTTTAACCATGCAGCAAACCTTTTAACATATTTTAATAAATTACTAAAAATAAATAAATAAGTGACTTTAAACCGTTTAACTGATTGTAATCGGTCAAAATTCTTATCAGTTGGTTAACGGTTAATGAACATCCCTATTAAAACAAGTTCACCGTGAAACATAACTGTTTAATTGAGACATTTATTCAATAATTTCACTATAAACAGGAAAAAATAAATAGGCCTAACGCTGATCTGAGCGGGATTCGGTTCACCTGAGCGTGAGCGGAACATTAGCGGAGCGTTTGATTTGGCCGTGAACGACTGAGCGGTGCGCACACACACACAGCGGAATATTGAACCGCTCCGCTTCTCTCACATGCTCTGGTACAAAACGTTAATTAGGTAAAGCGATACACGAATTTAAATGGGAAAGTAATAAAATATAATATTATATGCAATAGAAATAGGCCTATAGCCCTAACAAGTTAACATAACCTAATAATACTAATAATATACAAATATTAAATTAAATGTTTAATGTTAATAAAAACTGTTTTATCCATCTCTGATAGTCCCGGGTTGCTGTGAACCGAGGACGGCCCCTAAAACAATCAATGTTTTAACTCAGCTTGTCTTTACTGTCTATCCCATCACGCAGAATAAGAGTTCATGTACCGCTCTGCAAATTAGTCACAATAACGTTTCATATATTCTGGATGTTGCTTTATCTCATATAAAGCACACCACTGTTCTTCTCAATTCGGCGACACCGACGCGATCCCTTAAATTGTGATAACCGAGGAAAGCAATTTTATATACTTCCACAATAAGAACAAAATGTTACGAATTGCTTTTGTAAAATAACAGCGTGCGCTTTCTGGCGCGCCTTATGTCTAAAGGTCTACTTAAATAAAACAATCGAAAACAAGTTTGTGTTTATTTAATTCATATAGCCTAAATCCAGCAAGAGATACTGCACTTTCATCTGTACTATTGTGTTCAGTGCTCACACCCAGCGCAGCGAAGACTGTTCTGCAATTTAACCCATAAGAAGAACGTGATACGATGATTCAGCTAAAGATCATTTAATAATATGAAATCATTAATACATAATTCATATATAATCAGACTAAAGTATATCAAGGCCGCCCACACATGTGAAACAAATATTAAAGCAGCTCATTTGTTTACCCACGAACAAAAATAGGCCTACGAAAAATCGAGCTTAATTTGTTTGCCCGTTTTCAAACAGAACGAAATAATAATAATAATAATAATAATAATTATTATTATTAACCTATGAGAAAATCTCTTTATTTATCTTTGTTCATATTTCGATTTGTTGTTCAATCAAACTTCAGTCATTCAAATAAATAAATATTCCAAGCCCAGAGTCAATTATTCAAAAATAACTGTTTTGATCTGATCATATATAGCCTAAACAAGTCATGGGTCTGAGTGCAGTTATTGGATAATGTTGTATTGGAGATTAATCCTAATAAACATGCTGCTATAATTAAAACCATTACATTAAATACATTTAAAACAGTGTATTTCAATTCAGACGCGTGCAGATCCTCGTTTATGTCAGACTGAGCAGCGCGGACACTCGCTCACCTCAGCCCTACCATATGTCCTTATTAGGAGAAAAATATGTCGTTATAACGAGAAAAGATGTCGTTTTAACGAGAAACATATGTCGTTTTAACGAGAAAAGATGTCGTTATTACGAGAAAAGATGTCGTTATTACGAGAAAAGATGTCGTTTTAACGAGAAAAGATGTCGTTATTACGAGAAAATATGTCGTTTTAACGAGAAAAGATCTCGTTATAACGAGAAAAGATCTCGTTATTACGAGAAAAGATCTCGTTATAACGAGAAAAGATCTCGTTATTACGAGAAAAGATCTCGTTATAACGAGAAAAGATCTCGTTATTACGAGAAAAGATCTCGTTATAACGAGAAAAGATCTCGTTATTACGAGAAAAGATCTCGTTATTACGAGAAAAGATCTCGTTATAACGACATAATTGAGTGGAAAAAATATTACGTGGATGGCAGCATTACGTCACCGTATAAACACACTTAACCGTTACTTTAAACAACATTCAAATAGGTAATTTCTGAATTGTTTTGTTTCTGCGTTAACTGACTAGAACGTGTATCACAGCAGGCGACGAGCATGTGAGGGAAAATATTCATATATTATTGCACACGATCAAAAATCGTCATATCGCACACCCCTACTCCAGATCTGTTAATGTCTACATTAAGCTAATTTTATTGCTGTTAACGGACTTAAGCAAACGACAGATATCAGCTATTGTGACATTACAAGATATAACTTTCACAACAGCATTTATTCATAAATCTGTGATGAACCATGTGTCATAGCTATAAAACACTCAAATTAGTGGGTTATTTGTTTTTCTGTGTTTAATATTTGGTTTCTTTTCATTATGGTGTTTATTCCATTATCAAAAAAACTTCTGTATATCTTAATTTTTTATTTTTTTCCTTGCTTGTTAGTTAGATATCAATAAATACATTTAGGGATGAAATATGTGCATACAATTCATATAAAAAGAGACAAAAATAGGAATATGGTTTGCCCTGCACTCAAAAAAGAAACATAATTCTTTCTTTTTTTCTACAAAACATATTTTCTATTATGGTCCGTCCATTTAAATTTGTAAAATTTAAGTGAACATAATTATGTTGTGTTGGGACTACTGTACATTCATCATTTTTGTTGGCACGCACAACTAACTTGAACAGTGGATGCATAGTTCCCAGCATGCTTTGCATGAGATTGCATTAAGAGGCAAGTCAAGTTTATTTATATAGCACATTTCATACAAAATGGTAATTCATAGTGCTTTACATAAAAGGAAGTAAAATAATCATAAAAAATTATCACAACAATAAAACCAGAAATTGAAAAACATTTAAAATCATAAAATTTTTTATTAAAAATGAAGTTAGAACAGTTAGAAATAAAATGATTACACATAAAATACTGTGCAGTCAGTACGGACGTAGCACAGCGCTCATTCAACAAATGCACAGCTAAATAGATGAGTCTTGAGTCTGGATTTAAATGTGGCAAATGTTTTAGCACATCTGATCTCTTCTGGAAGCTGGTTCAAACTAGAGGTCTTCACGGAGGACCCGAGTACTCTGGACCTGACCCGAGACCCGTACGGGTTCGGGTCTATATTTTAAATGGTCAGCCGGTCAGTCTTTTTAACTTTGTGTGTAAATGAGTCGATCGGAGAACACCGCACCTGCCAGAGATCAGCATCAGTCAGCATGCTTGTGTTTTGTAACTTGCAATTTGTAAAATTAAGATGAGAAAAGTGTGAGCGGGAAATAAGGTGGAAAAAGAAAACACGCGCTACCCCAGCCGCCAGAAACCGAGCGCTGGTGGAGTTAATGTAGTGCTGCACATGGACAGTGAT
>CM049825.1:3366908-3551297 GCA_027422435.1 Schizopygopsis pylzovi | reverse complement strand
AACATAGTTTTTCCATTTTTTTGAAGCATAAACCCCATAAAACTGATGCGAGCTTCGGATCTTCCAATGTTTCTCTATGGCGCTGAAACTAAGTTCCGCTCCCCGTGCAACTGATACTCGACAGCCATTGGCTAGTCTGCATTTGAGGGGAGGGGCTTACCGATCAATTGCTTCTCCACCTCAAATGTTTTGTTCCATCATTGGAAACCAGACCCAAAATCTAAAATAAAATTAGATTAATTGCGCAGCTCTTAAGTGTGAGAGAGATCTCTCTCTTCTGGACGGCAAATTGCAAAGATGCAACATAGACTATATAATACTATACAGAAATGGTTAGTGAGACGCAATTCACAAGATACCATTAATAAATTGTCATTTTATAAAATCAGATGTTTTTTCTTAATTTCAAACCGATTATACCTGGTTCTGGTGCCAATCCCTTAATAAGACAAGCAAAGTAGGGCCAGTTGCAATGCTACTGTATATTGATGGGTTTTCTAAATACATCATAAATGGAAGAATATCTACTTGATTTAAAAACAATAAAAACAGGATAAAAAAATAAACATCAGTTCAAAAATGTCACTTCTTCAAATTCCAGAACAAGAACATTTTTCACATGTAAAAAAATTAAACACCACTACTTTCCTTCATAAAAGTCTGAACAAACTAAAGTGATGCATGAAACTCATAAGAAAACATAATTATATAATTAATAACATCCAAAATATATACAGGAATACAACTTTTTAGATATTGTTCTTTGGGGAGGAACTCCATCTTTGAGTTGATCTGAATCTCACTTGTAAGGTTTCTATCCAGTGTGTGAAAAAACATGAATGTGTTTTTTCCTTTGTATGAACTTTCAGGTGATTCTTCAGAGGCTGAAGCACACAAAAATGTTACAGATGAAACTGCTGGTCTTTAGATAACGTTTCTTTGTTAGGACAGATTTAAACAGAAGAGATTTTATTTATAGATGCATTATTGTGTTATGTTTCATGAGGACGCAATATCACACTTGAAATTGCTGGATCTGAAGATTATCTACAGTATGGACTGAATTTTCTTTTTTATGAATGCATACATTAGATGATTGAGTGTAACTCTTCCCGCATACAGTGCAGTGATACGGTTTTTCTCCAGTGTGAATCCTCTCATGTGTTTTCAGGGTTTCTGACTGACTAAATCTCTTGTCGCAGTGTGAACACTTGTAAGGTTTCTCTCAAGCATGCGCGACCAAAATTAAAATGCGCTGTGTAAATAAGTTCTGACACCGTATTTGCGTACCGACATGGTTGACAGCTGTTAATGCACAATTACCATTTTAGATCAACAAACTACACTATTTAAAAAAAACTAAAAGCAAAATGTAGGCTATCCGCTGTAGTTTTCAAAGCACAATGCAAAACTGTGACATTTCATTAATTGACGCTCTACAATCAGCAACAGTGCTTTACCTGAAGCCGGCATAGGCAAAAATAAAAGCCTGCTGATTTTAAGTTTGAAAATGATGAAAATTCATATAAAAAGAAGTAGTAGTGAATATAAGATCTTTATTTTTAAGTTTACTATAAAATACATGTATTTGTATTTAATACTTCCTTTTCATTTTAAATAGCATTATCACACTGTATTATTTAGTTTATTGTTTAATTTAAAAACTAACTAAATAAAGTGCAATAATATAATATTAATGTTGTTTTATAGTTATATTTATTGGGTCACACTATATGCAGTGTGAGAAGGACCAAACCAAATCTCCAGTTTCTCTTATGAGAACCAGGCTGAAAAAAATATGCTGAAAATATATGATTTTTTAATGTTTATTAATTCTTAAATAATTATTTTAAATTTGCATTGTTGTCTAATGCATTACAACTATCCTAATATTATTTAAAATGTGTTAATTCGTGTAGTCCGTGTTTTGACAGTAGTTATGCTCAGCGTTGGGGAAAGTTACTTTTAAATGTAATGCACTGCAATATTGTGTTATTCTCTAAAAAAGTAACTAATTACGTTACTTAGTTTCTTTTTATGGAAAGTAATGCGCTGCGTTACTTTCGCGCTACTTTTTAAATATGAGCAGGGCTTGATTGTTTGTTTTTAATACAATAAGTTATATTTATAGTGAATATAAAAGCCTTTCACACCAAAAAGTGTAATGAATAAACCTCAGACTGAAGGACGAGTAAATCACGTCTGTACAGAAGAACACAGGAGAAGTTCAACACTCTTCAGCAATTAAAAAGCAATCAAGCACAATTGTTAATGTAAAGTCATTTTTGCTTATGTTGAACGCGATCATCAAAGGTCAGCAGCAAAGACATTGGTTAATAAAATGGGATTCGATACGTTTAACATATTTAATTATTGCGGCTTGCATCATATTCTTTTTTAATTAATTTTGATGAATACTGAATCTGTTTTTTGCAAGTGGGATGAATTAATGCACATTCATATTTAGATTAGAACTACAGTGACATGTTCACACAGCGCACTCATCAATAAATGGGAAAAAAGTAACTCAGATATTTTCTTGTAAATTAAAAAGTAATGCGTTACTTTACTAGTTACTTGAACAAAGTAATATTATTACGTAACTCGCGCTACTTGTAATGCGTTACCCCCAACACTGGTTATGCTCTTCTTCGTGCCAATATCTCTGTCCATCTGTCCGGATTGTAACTAGCAGCGCTCTTATGTTTAGCCATAAAAATGGCTAAACAGCTATCGATGACAACGTTTAAAAAAAAAACACGTCTAGACAATGCTTTGCTGGCTGATGTTGAAAAAAGCATGATCGTGTCTCGGGAACGAAGACGAGTCGGATGCTAATGACAGTATGTATATTTCATGTCAAAAATTATTAGTGCAATCGTTATTACGATCAACTTCAGCTAACGATGCTTTTGGGAAATGGTGCCCAGGTTTAAACCCTTAGGGTGCCTGTCTGATAACGACCACCCATGGTCTGGCTCACCTAACGTCCCACCCTGCGCAGTCATGTCTCCACTTTCGTCCCAGTGCCCACCTCTCAGCTCAGCCTTTGCAAGATTTGGGTTCCCAGCAATCTGTTGTCTCTCTCTCTCTCTCTATATATATATATATATATTTATACACACTATATTGCCAAAAGTATTGGGTCACCAATATAATGATATTCTATGGAATTTTGTGCTTCTAATTGTATAGCAACTGTTTGGACAGGAACCTTTTCTATTCTAACATGACAGTGTCTCTGTGTATAAGACAAGGATCTAAGATAAATGTTGATTCAGTCAGTGTGGAAGAACTTGACTGGTCTGCAGAAAGCAGCTGAACACCTCTGGTGTGACTTTAAATGCAGACCTTGAGCCAAAAACTCATCACCAAACACCAATGACTTGCACATTCATTATATGGACAAAAGTACTGGGACACCCCCTTCTTTTGAAGAGAAACAGGCACTTCCAAACTGTGGCAACAAACATGGAAAAATAATTAATGTACTTAAAATTAGTATTTCCACCTCTGTTGCAACAGTTTTGAAGTGTATGAAATGACTGTACCTATGTCATTGGTGATACATTTTTGGCTCAAGGTCTGAATTTAAAGTCACACCAGAAGTGTTCAGCATCAGAATATGTCTAATATCTCTGTAAAGAGATATTCACCTCAGTAAAGAAAGTATTGTGTTTCACGAGTTCACACTTACATATAATAAACTGAGTAAAGGTTACGCGTATTTGGCGTACTGTCCGGGGATAGAGGTCCGAGCTCTGCATTTAGTCCGGGCCCAGAGTGCTCCCCCAGCAGTGCTCCCCCCGAGTGCTCCTCCCCGTGCTGAGGTAGAATCTAACTGAAGGTGAGAGTAAGGGTGGTGGAGGGATGCTGGAAAACGAGAGATAATGAAGGTAAGACTGCTTTGATTATTTATAGGGGTTCTCTCTCGTGCTGATTGGATAGGTGGTGTGATTACTGATTATGAATTGGCCGTGTTGATTATCTGTGCGCACTCCTCCTGAAATTTGTTAATAAAACATCACTTCAAGTCACAATCTTGATGTTTCAAAATTACTCTCTTGTGTGCTTCTCCAAGGCGCACTGGCACAAACTGCTGCTTACTCGTATAAAAGCATGAATGCAAATGACTGGAGATTTTCCCTTAATAATAGGTTTCACTTTCTTTTTTCCCGGCAAACCCTACAGTATGACTTCAGAGCACTTGGAATATGGAATGAGGTGCCTGGAATAATTGGATGTTTGTAAAATTATTGGAAAAGTTTACAATTTATTAAATGGACAAGTGCAAGTTTATTTTATATATAATGTCTTCATTATATAAAAAAGGTAGCCAAATTTGGCTTTAGAACAGCAGCAGGTTGAGTAAATACTTGTGAAGGGACAAATAAGCTATAAACTAGAGCGAGCAAGCAAAATAAGGGTTAAGCATAAAAGAAGGACACATCCTTGTCTCTAGACAAAATTTGGGCTGCTTTTAAAAAATTTAAAGGCGCCCAATCAGCTGCTTTTTTCTTCGCTTTTATATTTAGTCATATTGTTTTAATATGTTCGAGCTCAAAGTATCACAGTAAAATAATATGTAGTGCAGTCATCAACTAATTTTTCCTTAACGCAACCCTTATCGGTTCAGTTTAACAGAGATTGTCAATCAATTTACCATCTTTTATGTTGGTGAGATGTGATGAATAGTAAGTGACGGAGTTTTGGCACCATAAAGGGCAAGATTTAAATGGGCAGCTATATATTCACTCGTTAATTTTATTTAAGTGATTGCGATGGCTTAAATATAAGTTACATGATAAAGAGTCTAAAATCTCACGACCTGGATTACACGTGGTGAGAGATGAATAGAAGTCTTCTAAATGTAATTGTAAGTTAAATAAGAGAACAGTTGAATAATTTAATTAAAATAAAAACTGAATACGGAACTATACAATGCTGTCCTGCATCAGAACATCTTTTAAACTGTCTTTTTAACAGTATGTCTATGTATCACTGAATAACACATTTTTGGCTGTCGTGGGTGTGAATTTAAATTGCTTTCTGATCACTTTATTGCACAAAAAATAGATTATTCTTACTGTGGACATTGAAAATGATGCATGTGTTTTCCAAGGGTTATCGGTTAATTTCTTAATTGCCACATTGAAAAGATTCCTGGACTCCCTTTAATGCATTTGCCCTGTTTTGATCCATATTCCTTTGAAATGTATTTATCTTTATTTAATTTTGTCATCGTTATTTTATTTTAAGGAGATAAAAAAGGGTCCTTATCAACCTTGATTGACATCGCAATAAAATTATATCACATTATTTTGGGCTGGTTTTTGTTGAAGTGGGCGGGTTTTGGTGAGCTTTTGGGCTAGAAATCGTCAACCCCATCTGTCAACACTGCTTTGGACCACTTTCGTCACCACTAGTTCGTCGGCTTAGTGTGTACCGGGCTAAATGAATGTACCACAGGACTTTGGAAGGTGTTATTCATTTTTATGACCACAAGATTGCCACATCATGAACCGTTTTAAAAAGCCTCGAGTAATGAACCTTCTACCGATACAATTGACCCTTCGCTAAGCCACGCCTGAAAATCGCTACAGACCAATCGTGGCTTAGCAACCGTAACTAGGCGCGGCAGGTCTGGCAAGCTTTCGAGCGAGGGAAACATGTCAAAGCGTTGTGCGTATGTATTGTGCAAATCTGCATCTGCCAAATCCCATAACTATTAACCATAAACATAATTTTCAACTTGTCTGCTTTCTGCATACCGGTGTTCTGACGATTTGTGCTACCCGCTCAGATTGTGCTACCTCCCATTAAAAAAAAAGAGGTAGCACAAATCGATAGCGAAAAATGCTACCTATTAGACTGTGCTACCATCATCTTATTCATGTGGTTTGAGGATTTCTTTAATGTCCATACCTACCCCTACCCTAAACCTACCCGTCCACACTTACCCTTATCCTAAACTTACCCTTAAACCAATGCAAATATATTCCTAGTAGCACAATCTGAAAGGTAGCACGTTTCGTTTCGGTAGCATACGGTTTTCAATGGCTTTAGCGACAACTACCGATGATATTGGCACTGCCCTTATTTTGTTACCCCTTGGCTTCTGCCACTGCTGTGGCAGACTCGTGCAGGAGGACTTTGTTTGTGTTGTTCATGATGTATGGCTCATCTCAGCATCTCTGGCTCTTGCCAGGTCCAAGGCGTAGATTAGACCCACGACGTGTGAGCAGTAACGTTAGCCTGGCGCGCTAAAAATATGAGCGGGAGAATGTTATCATTGCAAAGTGGTCAGGCAAATGTGTTTATTCCACACTATTTATGGATAAGCTGTTTGATTTATAATTATTAGATTATTTTCAAATTTCACTTAACCTGCTGTGCATGAACATAGCTGTTCCTCAATTTGTGTGTTTCCCCATTTGAATGGTCAGCGTGTGAGGTGGCTGCTGCTTGCGCTGGGACCTAAACGTTATAGGCTTTAGCTTCAATTTTGATGAAATTATTCTCTAATCGGTTGCATATTATGTCGTGGATATATCCCTCGAATGCATACTGCAGTCCCTTTTGTTTTGCTTTCTCAGATATTTCACCTGTTTGCCAAAAATTACTAATTATTTCCTTGGGAATGTCTGACACCGGTGCATACATACTGTAATAGACGTGCCAGGCACGAAAGCTTGACAGGTGTAGCAACAGTAACTAAGGAGGGCGGGGCTTAGCGAAGGGTCAATTGGGTTGAAAGCTTCTCTGGTTCAGAACGCTTCACTTCGCCATCACTAGCTAACGTTACCGGGGTAACACCGCACATTCGGACTTCCGCGTTCAATAACTTCGCTGATCTGCATTTAAAAAGGCTAATCTGGGTCAATTATCATTACGACTGTTATAAGCACAAACTACAACACATTTTTACATGTGCATGTACAACATGACATCATAGAGGAAGTTTATTTGGACAAACTCTTACATTTTAAATAGTTGACAAATAGTTAAACAGCATTTTAAACCATAATAAATTAAATGTATTTTGTAATTTTCTAATGATAATTTTCAATGATTAATTCTAACTAGTGGTGTGTCAGGATTGTTTATCATCAAGAGCTGTACTCATCCAGAGTGAGCAAAAGGGCTGGCAAAATCACTCTGGACCCCTCACATCCAGCACACTCCCTCTTTGAACTGTTACCGTCTGGTCGACGCTACAGAGCCCTTAGCACCAGAACGACCAGATACAGAAAGTTTCTTCCCTCAGGCAATCCATCTCATGAACACTTGACATTAAACGTGGAACACACAACACTATTATACTATTATTTATTCACCACAAATACTTATTTTTTCATTTCAAATTTGCACATACCAGACCTGTATTTATTAATTTGCTTTGTCAGACACAACTGTTGTAACACACCGGTATACTTAAGTCAAACACCCTATTAAGGTGGTGGAGTTCGGTAAAGTTGGCATGATATTGACAGTTTCGACTTTTCCGGATCAATAACTTGCGAGCAAAATGTTTTTAACACACAAATGACGCCGCTTTTCTTTTGTAGGGATGTCGAAAACGAGCTACAAGCGACGTTTCCTTAAAACAAGCTTCCCCCGCTCTGTATAAAATACGTTTTTCTCAATGTCTGAGAGACAAGTCCGAAGGGACCGTCTGCAAAGTGCCAAACACGCAAAATTTTACGAATAAAATACTCAACCAGCGGCGGCTGGTGAAAATGTTTTGAGGATGGGCTGTGGCACACTGGCACAGCAAACAATTTCACAAACAATTATTCACAATAAATCAACGCAATGCAGACAATGTTAAAGAACATCTGGTCATCTGTTTATTCATTAAATTATATCTGATCAGTTATTTTACCAGCCTCAGTTACATTTTGGATACATCCATGACTGATACAAATCTGAGCATAACCATGTACAAGAAAATCAATGTGGTGAAAAAAAACTGCATGTATTTTTCTACTTATTTGTACAGGAATTTTGCTTTTCTGTCCTTCTGATTGGCAAACTTATCAATTACTTTCTTATTGAAGTCAGGAATGTTTCTGATAAGTTCTTTCTCAATAGTAAGCATTGCTAGAGCATTAAGGTGATCCTGGGTTCATTGTATTTCTTAGGAAAGTTTAGATTCTCTTCAAAGTAGAAAAGCACCTCTCTGAGCAACTGGAGCACCTCTCAGAGCAACTGGAGGCCCGTTGCTCTGACCCCCATCTTCAGCAAGTGTTTTGAGAAGCTCGTCAGAGAACACATCTGCTCTGTGCTGCCTGCTTCACTGGACCCACTACAATTTGCATACCGCAGTAACCGTTCCACAGACGATGCTATTGCCTTCACCCTGCACACTGCTCTCTCCCACCTGGAAAATAAGAACACCTATGTGAGGATGCTGTTCGTGGATTATAGTTCGGCATTTAACACCATAGTGCCTGCCACACTGGTTGCGAAGCTCCAGACTCTAGGACTGAACAGATCTCTGTGCAGCTGGATCCTGGACTTCCTGACAGGCAGAAGTCAGGTGGTCAGAATGGGCAACAACACATCATCTCCCCTGATCCTCAACACTGGTGCACCACAGGGTTGCGTCCTCAGCCCACTCCTGTACTCCCTGTACACACACGACTGTACAGCTACACACAGCTAGAATGTCATCGTCAAATTTGCTGATGACACAACGGTGATAGGCCTGATCACCGACAACGATGAGACGGCCTACAGAGAGGAGGTGAGTACCCTGACTAAATGGTGTCAGGAGAACCACCTCTCACTCAACATCGACAAGACCAAGGAGCTGGTGGTGGATTACAGGAGGCAGAGCAGAGAACACACACCCATCACCATCGACAAGACACCTGTGGAGCGGGTGAGCAGCTTTAAGTTCCTCGGCGTTCACATCACTGAGGATCTCACATGGTCTGCTCACACAGATGCAGTGCTGAAGAAGGCACATCAGCGTCTCTTCTTCCTGAGACGGCTGAGGAAGTTTGGAACGAGCCCCAGAATCCTCAGGTCCTTCTACACCTGCACTGTGGAGAGCATCCTGACCGGCTGTATCACCGCCTGGTTTGGAAACAGCACCGCTGGCAACCGTAGGGCTCTGCAAAGGGTCGTGCGAACTGCCCGCCACATTGTTGGAGGTGAGCTTCCCTCCCTCCAGGACATCTACACCAGGCGGTGTACAAGGAAAGCCTGGAGGATTATCAAAGACTCCAGCCACCCGTCCCACAGACTGCTCTCTCTGCTGCCCTCAGGGAGACGTTTCCGCAGCATCCGATCCCGCACTAGCCGACTGAGGGACAGCTTTTTCCCTCAGGCTATCAGGCTAATGAACAGTCAGAAATAACTCACCTACATCACACTCCCACTCACACAACATGCCATGCACTGCACTTTAACACAGTTCAACTGGACTATACGCACACACTGCACTAACACAACCTATCTGCTATCACTGGACACCATACAATGCACATCCACGACACTGCATATGAATAATCTGTCGCACCTTTGCACATCTATCTGCTGCTCAACCAATCTGCTGTTAATTTATAATCTGTTGCACCTCACATTATTACTATGTATAGACTACATTATGTATAGATACTGTACATAATGTAGATGTGCCCATACGGTGTATAATGTGTCGCTGATAATTGAGTGTGTCTTTATAGTACACTATGTGTACTGAGTATATGTATGTGTATTTTGCACATTGTCTTCTGTACAGTCTGTAAATATGTACTGTCCCATATGTAATTTTTTTTTTTTTTTTTTGCACTGTCTGTCCATATGTACATTTTGTATTTATTTTTTTGCACTGTCTGTCCATATGTAAATTGTTTGTTGTTTTTTTTGCACTGTCTGTCCATATGTACATTTTGTATTTATTTTTTTGCACTGTCTGTCCATATGTAAATTGTTTTTTGTTTTTTTTTGCACTGTCTGGAGCACGCTCATAAGAATTTCACTCACCAAGGCACTTGTGCTGTGGTGATGTGACAATAAAAGTGATTTGATTTGATTTGACTCTTCTGTTGTCGGCATGGTGGTTATGATCTTGAGAAGACTAACAGTCTCTGTGAAAGTACTTTGAAGATTGTTCTCAATGAAAAACTGGTACAGAGGCACTGCACCACTGCCAACCCTAAACTCATAGATCAGAGGTCACGAAGCTCGGTCCTGGAGGGCCGGTGTCCTGCAGAGTTCAGCTCCAACCCTAATCAAACACACCTGATGCAGCTAATCAAGGTCTTACTAGGTATACTTCAAACTTCCAGGCAGGTGTGTTGAGGCAAGTTGGAGCTAAACTCTGCAGGACACCGGCCCTCCAGGATCAAGTTTGATGACCCCTGTCATAGATGATGGACAGTGCTGTTTTGAGCTTGGACTTGTTCAGCATGCAAATTAAATCTTTCGCATGCCTACTTGAAGATTCCTGTGCATGAAGATTTACACAAATATCTTATGATCACGACTCACAAAGGGATGTTTGTATACAAAAGATTACCCTTTGGCTTCACATCAGCTCCATAGATATTCCAACAAGTTATGGAACAAGGGCTACTGTTTGTCCATTGTTTTTTTTGGATGACATCCTAGTCACAGGAAAAGACGATGCTCAACATCTGTCTAACCTGGAGGCTGTGTTGAGTAGACTGGAGAAATGTGGACTTTGTGTTAAAAGAGAGAAGAGCGAGTTTTTCAGAAGTTCACTGGAGTATCTGGGACATGTGATCGATGCATCAGGGCTTCACAAGTCCACAGACAAACTGTGCGCTATCGCAGAAGCACCAGCTCCCGTTAACTTTAGCCACCTCTGATCCTTTCTGGGACTGGTTAATTATTATGCTAAATTTGTGCCAAACCTAGCCACAGTTCTTCACCCCTTGAATGCAATTCGACATAAAGAGGCAAAATGGAAGTGATCTTCAGAGTGTGAGAAGGCGTTTTAGGATGTTAAAACTCAATTACTAACACCCAATGTACTCACACACTATAATTCCAGACTTCCACTTCGCTTGGCTTGTGATGCTTCACCCACCGGGGTGGGAGCTGTGCTTTCACACATGATGCCGGATGGGCAGGAAAGACCCATAGCCTTTGTGTCCCGAACCCTGAGTAAATCAGAACACAACTACGCACAACTAGAGCGAGAAGCACTAGGAATAATTTTTGCTCCCGACTCTGTTTGTGACAGTCTCGGGGTCAGTAATCCTTTAAAAAAAAAAAATGGTCAAACAGTACCACATCAAACCATGTTGTTTGGGAGGGTTTCAAGAAAAATTGTCCTAGCTCATCCAAAACCAAACTCCAGCATATTCAGTGAACAGATGAAACAAAAAAAAAAATGCTTTTTAGCAGCAAACACTCAAGATAGGTTTGGTGAAAAAAGGGTTAAAAAGTACCCTTTGAGTACAATGATGTATACTGCTGTAATTTTGATGTTGTGGGCCTATATTTCTGCTGGAGGTCCTGGACATCTTGTTTAGATACATGGCATCATGGATTCTATCATACAAGGGAGTTTTAGTGCCACGCTAAAAAAAATCTAACATTACAAGAATAAAGTCGAAATGATTCTAGAATAAAGTCACAGCAATTCGAGAATAAAGTCGAAACGATTTGAGAATAAAGTCGATATGATTCGAGAAAAAAAGGGGAAGATTCGAGAATAAAGTATTTTTATTTGTATTTCTAGTTTATTTTTTTAAAGTGGCACTAAAACGCCGTCGTACTATCAAATACCAACAGATAAAAAAATCAATAAGTGACTGACTCTGTTAGAAATCGTATAATGGGCCATGTTTGGATCTTGCAACCGTAAAATAATCCAAACACAAACCTCAAAATCAACACAAGAATGGGTCACTGAGCACAAAACCAAGCTTCTGCTGGCCATTCCAGTCCTCTGACCTGAACCCTGTAGAAGATGAGTGAGGTGAACTGAAGAGAAGAAGCTGTGAATCTGAAGGATCTGGAGTGATTCTGGATGAAGGAATGGTGTCTGATCTCTTGTCAGGTGTTCTCTGATCTGAACCCTGTAGAAGACGAGTGAGGTGAATTGAAGAGAAGAAGCTGTGAATCTGAAGGATCTGGAGTGATTCTGGATGAAGGAATGGTGTCTGATCTCTTGTCAGGTGTTCTCTGATCTGAACCCTGTAGAAGATGAGTGAGGTGAACTGAAGTGGAGAAGCTGTGAATCTGAAGATCTGGAGAGATTCTGGATGAAGGAATGGGCTCTGATCTCGTGTCAGGTGTTCTCTGACCTGAACCCTGTAGAAGATGAGTGAGGTGAACTGAAGAGAAGAAGCTGTGAATCTGAAGGATCTGGAGTGATTCTGGATGAAGGAATGGTCTCTGATCTCGTGTCAGGTGTTCTCTGATCTGAACCCTGTAGAAGACGAGTGAGGTGAATTGAAGAGAAGAAGCTGTGAATCTGAAGGATCTGGAGTGATTCTGGATGAAGGAATGGTGTCTGATCTCTTGTCAGGTGTTCTCTGATCTGAACCCTGTAGAAGATGAGTGAGGTGAACTGAAGTGGAGAAGCTGTGAATCTGAAGATCTGGATAGATTCTGGATGAAGGAATGGGCTCTGATCTCGTGTCAGGTGTTCTCTGACCTGAACCCTGTAGAAGATGAGTGAGGTGAACTGAAGAGAAGAAGCTGTGAATCTGAAGATCTGGAGTGATTCTGGATGAAGGAATGGTCTCTGATCTCGTGTCAGGTGTTCTCTGATCTGAACCCTGTAGAAGACGAGTGAACTGAAGAGGAGAAGCTGTGAATCTGAAGATCTGGAGTGATTCTGGATGAAGGAATGGTCTCTGATCTCGGGTCAGGTGTTTTCTGACCTGAACCCTGTAGAAGATGAGTGAGTGAACTGAAGAGAAGAAGCTGTGAATCTGAAGATCTGGAGTGATTCTGGATGAAGGAATGGTCTCTGATCTCGGGTCAGGTGTTTTCTGATCTGAACCCTGTAGAAGATGAGTGAGTGAACTGAAGAGAAGAAGCTGTGAATCTGAAGGGTCTGGAGTGATTCTGGATGAAGGAATGGTCTCTGATCTCGTGTCAGGTGTTCTCTGATCTGAACCCTGTAGAAGATGAGTGAGGTGAACTGAAGAGGAGAAGCTGTGAATCTTAAGGATCTGGAGTGATTCTGGATGAAGGAATGGTCTCTGATCTCGTGTCAGGTGTTCTCTGACCTGAACCCTGTAGAAGATGAGTGAGTGAACTGAAGAGAAGAAGATGTGAATATGAAGATCTGGAGTGATTCTGGATGAAGTAATGGTCTCTGATCTCATGTCAGGTGTTCTCTGACCTGAACCCTGTAGAAGATGAGTGAGTGAACTGAAGAGCAGAAGCTGTGAATCTTAAGGATCTGGAGTGATTCTGGATGAAGGAATGGTCTCTGATCTCGTGTCAGGTGTTCTCTGACCTGAACCCTGTAGAAGATGAGTGAGTGAACTGAAGAGAAGAAGATGTGAATATGAAGATCTGGAGTGATTCTGGATGAAGTAATGGTCTCTGATCTCATGTC
Source organism: Schizopygopsis pylzovi (assembly GCA_027422435.1). NCBI lineage: Eukaryota > Metazoa > Chordata > Actinopteri > Cypriniformes > Cyprinidae > Schizopygopsis > Schizopygopsis pylzovi. The sequence continues at coordinate 3,537,739 of CM049825.1, read as the reverse complement.
AGGTGTTCTCTGACCTGAACCCTGTAGAAGATGAGTGAGTGAACTGAAGAGCAGAAACTGTGAATCTGAAGATCTGGAGTCATTCTGGATGAAGGAATGGTCTCTGATCTCTTGTCAGGTGTTCTCTAACCTCATCAGGCATTATAGGAGAACATTTAGAGCTGTTAAAACTCTACAATCTCGCAGAAACTTTTGACGCGCAGGAAATCCCTAATATGGAAAAAGGCACACGGCTATCGTTGTAGCTGAGTTGAATAAATAGCTGAAACTTTTTACTGATGAAATGTGAAGACAATAAACATATGATTGCGAACATATATGGTTTATGTGTGTTTTTCAAGTTATCTCCAGACAATAATTAAATTATATATATACGAAAAATGCAGTACTGTTTGACATATCATTTAGTATAGAAACAATAAAAAAAATTGCCTTGACAAAAGGACACTTTGGCATCAAGGGGAAAATGGGCAGGTGCTCAAGTACATATCTCATTGAAAGTCTCCAAACTCTTTTGGATTAACTGTGTTGAACAAATGGAAAATATCTATTTACAGTTGATAGAAAGTCCTTGTATAATTATGATTCTCTAATGCAGGTGTGTAATTCATTTACACAACTCTTCAATCAGCAAGCAAGCTTCACCCATCTATAGATGGATGCCACTTATGTGTTGATGTTAGCAAGCAGTATATAGTGGTGCTTATATATTTGATTGTCGTTGCAGTTTTTCCTCTATTGCTTACCAATTAATTTGGCTTAATTTTACAAAACAATCATACAGTTCTCAAACAGACACTTTTCTCAAAACTTTTAACACATTTTACCTGTTTTCACACACGTTCTAATTTTCTCAGTGCTTTCTGCAAAACCCTACACAAAAATGGCATAATTTTGCACAGGTTTAGCCATGTTCTCATTCAGAAGAAACAAACACACAATATAACTACTTCAAGAATCACAAATTGAACACAAATAGCACACATTTATCCATGTGTGAACATTCAGTAACAAAACTGATGACACCGGGCAGAATCTCAGGATGATATGAACAAGAACACAGGCGATTATGATTATTATTAAGCGTCTGCCGTCTCACTAAATGAGGACATAAATACATGAACAACATCCTCAGAACTGCTCGGAGAGTCACTTCATGAGCATTTGCCCATTTAATTTGAGTAAAACGATCGTCATATCATATATACATAGGCTACAGAAACTGAAATGGTCCTCATGGCAACCTGTCAAAATATAAGTTCGGTTTAGCCGAATATATTACTGTGGTGCAGTAAAATATACGTAATACAACTACAACAATTATTACAACTTTTGTTGAGAATAATCACACAATATGCTAAATACGTTTACTTTAAGTTTTACAAAATGTTTACAGAATGCTTCTGGGTGATCCCTGCACTTATGTTATTATTAATATTACTGTTTATTTAATGTTGTTGTTATTAACAGTTTTCAGAATTAAAGACATGTTTAAAAGCATTTAAAGAACGTTTTTTGTCAGAGCTCTTGTTATTATTAATTTTGGCATTCATTTTCATTTTTACACCAGACACATATATCGGTTCAAAATATCGGTTATCGGTAGGGCTGTAGTACTCGAGTCCGGTCTTGGACTTGAGTCCGGACTCGAGACATTTTTCTATCGTCTCGGACTTGTCTTGGACTCGTTGGTATTTGGACTCGGACTTGTCTCGGACTTGGTCATCGGACTCGCCAAATGTTCAAGTTGGTCTCCACGGAGTCCAGCAATATATGCTTTTTTTCTCTTTCAAAACAAAGACTCGCTTGTTCCGCAAATGGGTAATGTAATGGCCATTGGTTTAACTCCATCTAGAACGGGCATTGTCATTGGTCCATCTAGAACGGGCATTGTCATTGGTCGCCTGTTAAATGCACAGCTGTCATATGAGTGTAGGCCTGGCTCTGAGTGTGCGCGCTGCGTGGAGGCATAAATAATCTTTATTTTGGCCACAGACACGCTGTCGGCAAGTTGCATTATACAGTTTGGTTGTACAAAGTTCGTTGGAGTTTTCCCTCTCATTTTCCTTCGCTTTTATATACCTTATTAATGCCCGTGCGCATTTTGCTTTCACTTTCATTTCAGGTCAATTTCTTATCTATAACTTACAACGACAAATTTTCTGCAATAAACATGTGACTTTAATTAACAAAACGAATAAAAATACACCATTACCATGCTATAAGCCTAATATAAAATTACAAATTTGCAAAAGGTTTAAATGTTAAAAAAAACTGACAATCATCAAACGCCGTGGCACCAAATGAATAAGAAAAAGAACGAATAAGAGCAAAACGAATAAAGCCCGGAGGCACGGAATACAACTGGATGTAAAATAAAATAAATTACACAAAAACGTAAATAAAGTAAAAAAAATAAGCAAACACTGTGGCAATGGCTGGGTGATTTATCAGATTGTATCTATTAATGCGAATTTAATGTTTTGCCACAATTAGATTTTTTATAAATCGAGGAATCGTAATTTTGAATAGAAATATTACCAAACGCTAGAATTAGACACTTTGATAAAGAACAATCCAACCGCATGTCGATGCACATGATTAACCGCTCACGTGTGATGCTCTCTAGGTGCCCTTCACACAGAATGTGTTTTTGTGTTGACGTGGGCAGTGGAATAGGAAAAATACAAGAATATGTGAGTTAAACATCTCTTAATAACTAGAGTGCCGCGTTTTTAGAAAGCCGTTTCATGCACGAGACGCTGCAAGAGACGCGAGCGCAACAGTCAAACGCGTCCATGCTTACATAGAAAAAACTATAGAAAAGCAGCGTAATTGAATACAAAACATGTGAAGAACTACTAATGTATATCTGATATTTCAGGTTTACATCAGGGTGACAGGCTGAAAACTGCTGTTCATTGTTTTACAGAGTCTTTATAGTTAATAATAGCACTCTAGATGTTATACCTTCAGTCATTTTTTATTTGAATTACTTGAGTTTTTTGGAGCATTTGTCTTGTATTATTTCAGAACATATAGCCTAATATGCATAATATAAGTTTGTGCAAGATGTAGTTGTAGCAGGAGCGTAGCCAGAAAGGAGACTCTGGGTGTGCATCAGAAAAACTGGGTGTGCCACATTTATTGTCAGATTAATGCGCAAAAAAAACAAAAAAACAAGCATGCTTATTGGGTATTAATATGTTAGTTTAACCATTTCATTTTTGTGTAGGCTACATGTGTCTGTTAACCTATTCTCTGTTTTGGATGTCTTTGAAAATCACTATTTTATATCTGCAACAAAGTGAGTGTGTGTGTGTGTGTGTTAGCATGCGTGCTGTATATTTAGTATTATTAAACCTTTAATTTCTGCGTATGTCTGTGTTTGTATGCTTACTGTTTATTAAGCATTTTTAAACCTTTCATTTCTGCATGTGTGTGTGTGTGTGTGTGTGTGTGTGTGTGTGTGTGTGTGTGTATGTGACAGAGAGAGAGACAGTTTAAATGAATTCTCCATTGTGAATGTGTTCTATTGTCAGCCCTGCATTTCACATTGGCCTACCAGGGGTCTTCAACCCTGCTCCTGGAGAGCTACCGTCCTACAGATTTCAGCTCCAACCCCAATCAAACACACCTGAACCAGCTAATCAGTCTTCAAGGCTACTTGTTAATTTCAGACAGGTGTGTTGGAGCAGGGTTGTAACTGAAATCTGCAGGATGGTAGCTCTCCAGGAGCAGGGTTGGAGATCCCTGATATAAACTCTTAAAAAGAGAAGACTTGCAAAGAGTATTGTCACCTGTCATTTATTTCACATATCTATATCTGCAACAAAATATGTGTGCATGTCCGTATATGAGTGTGTCTGTGTGTGTATCTGTGTAAGCAAGCTTAATGATTATTAATATGATAGTTTAACCATTTCATTTCTGTTTATGTGTGTGTTTCTGTGAGCCTATTGTCCATTTTCGATGAGTTTCACTGTCAGCCATGTTGGCCTAGACCCTAAAAGCATACCACCTTAGGCCTTAAAATTATTGAACCCTGGTTATCGCTGCTTGCAGCTATATTTTTGTTGTTGTTGTGTTTTTCCATTTTCCGACGCTTTCTCGCTCAAGAGGGTCACCGACAATCACATACAGTATAACCTACAACAGCTCTTTAACTGCGCTCACTGTAGCCTAATCATTAACTACACACATCATAAACCCCTTTTAGGCAACTACAATTTATCACATATTTTAATAAGACCAAACTCATATTTAACCTGATGATCACAGGTTTAATAAAAATACATTTTAAGTCTAATTATAACACCGCATTTCCAGGTTATTCAAACAACGAACAAATTATACAGTGAGCAAAGCACATTTACTTTATCAAAGAATAACCATTGACTTCAGTGACTAGGCTATGTAAAAATATATTATGTAAAAACAGATGTAGCTGCTGTACTAAATAAAAACAAAATGCTTTTAAATAATCCCTCCTTTTTTAAATCATTATCATTTTGCACATCCTGCAATGGTGACTTAAACTGTACATGGGCCTACATATAATGTTCCTTTGAAATTACTTTTGGTGGAATAAACAATCTTGAATAGATGTCTTGCAAGACACATTAGAGAAAGCAGTAAAATATTTGTTATACATTACATTCAGGATCGCCAACAACATAGCACAGTACATTTAATGGCGCCTGTTAGCTGCTCAAAGGGCGAGACGGCGTGGTCTGGTCTTGAATGCCTCAATTATGTTATTATTATTTATTTATTTTTGAAAATAATTAAAACATTTAAATTAAATTTTAAATTAACAAATATTGTAAGCACTGCTTAAATCTATAAATTGTGAGGTCCCGGAACAAAGCGGGGTAATGAATCCGTCCGGCAAGTTTTTTTATATTATTATTGAACTTTCAAAAATACAAAATTCAACAGCCAGTTCATATATATATACTTTTATTTATGTAGGCTACACAGAGAAACAATACATAGAGAAACAAGATGCGCTTTTTGCCGTCTCGTGCAGTCTCCGTGAAATGGAGCGCGTGCAGCAATGAACCGGCTACTTTATTAAACAAACGAACGAACCAAAAAATACAAATCTACGTAGTCGGAATGAAAAGGTGCATTTCTTTATTAAAGTCAGCGTCGCATTCTGCAACTTTATCTTTTCAGCCGACACTGACTGAGAAGAAATCATTAATTTATTAACGAATAATTAAAATGTTTTATTTTGCCTTTCCCCCAACATTCATAATCATTAGCCTACTTTTGCCGTTGCAAGCTTAAGACGTGCGCTTGGGCGCGGAATAGGCTATACGCCTATATATTAAAGGATGGTTAGTAGCCTAAGTTATTATATTAATCAATTTATGTGTGTGACTAGTGACATCTTTAGTCGGGGACAGGCCTTCTTGGCACAAGGAACCGATCAATTTTTTAAATAAAATGCTGTCAATTCGAAAAGTGCGCCTGCTAATCACGTCACGTTATATTGCAATGCAGAGTTATGAATGCGTAATAATAAGTAAAATGTTTTTAATTTATTTCATTTCTTATGGGTGCAATGGCGGTGCTTTGGTCTTTCTTAGGGGTGCTGAAGCATCTGCTAGCCCCTCCTTTGCGCTGCCCATGTTTATTACGATAAAAAAAAAAAAATTCTGCATTGGTTTTTAGGTGTGCCAGCTGCCACTGTGGGTGGCACCGGCACACCCTGGCACACCCGTGGCTACGCCCCTGAGTTGTAGTTCATCTTTTCTGCAAAGATATTTAGTGATTTGTTTCACATTTACATCATGAAGACAACGTCATGTGTGGTGCACTTAGAATATACTTTTCTTTAACTAGAGGGTTAATAAAGAGAAAGTTTCTTGAATCATGTTGTAGTTACATTTTCAAGTTGACTAGATAAAATCTTACAAAATCGAGAATTGGTCAAATATAAGTGAAATTGCTAAACCTAAAATATCCTCCTGAGACGCCCCCCTAAAAAAAAAGTTTTCATGTCATTACATTGTTTAGACCATAAGAAAAAATATTTTTTTTTGAAAAACTCTATTTTATTCATATTTGATTATATATCCTCTGTAGAGGACACAAGGACTAAAATTAAATGGCATGAATAGAAAACGGCAAAATCAATGGGAGTTTTTTTAAATCACCAAATAAATTTTTAGGTTTCAGGATTTTTTTATACTAAACTTTGTTTAAGGATGATTCTCAACTATGTTTTAAAATGTATAACAAAATTATTTCATATACCATTTTGTTTTATGTAATATGTGTGTAAAAAATTCCATAAACTGGTTTCCCATTAAACACAGTGTGTCTATACACTATATCTAATTTGCTTATTAATGTGTTGCTGTTGGGACAGAATGTTGAAAAAAAAATCATAATGGGAGTAATACATGGCCAGATTTTCATAAAACTATATAATATTTCATAAGCAAACTGATATATAATTTATTTCCCTATTCAATAGCTATGTCTCCCAAAATGCATAATAAACATGCTTTTAGTCCTGGTGTCCTCTACATTGAACATGTATGAAATGATGTCCTGTTTCATAACAGGAAGTCATATTTGAATTTGAAAACCCATAACATTTTCCTGAGATGTTGCTTTATGATAAACAATCTGAAAATGATTCAGATTTAAAAGACATTACAGAATATAATCATATTTCCATAAGGATGTACAGATTTTTCACTAAATTAAACATAGCCATCTTTAAAGACGTATGAGAGGGTTTAAAAAACCTTTAGTATCTCTATAAAGCCCTGAATGAGCTCTGTGTTTCCCCGCTGGTTCCGTCCAGCTCTTCAGAGCGCCCCCGAGAGTCAGCGGCACCCGAGCGCCCACGTGAGCCGACGGATTCCGCTCCGGTCCGGGAGCCCACGCACTCCGCTCCGGCCCGGGAGCCCACGCACTCCTCTCCGGCCCGGGAGCCCACGCACTCCGCTCCGGCCCGGGAGCCCACGCACTCCGCTCCGGCCCGGGAGCCCACGCACTCCGCTCCGGCCCGGGAGCCCACGCACTCCGCTCCGGCCCGGGAGCCCACGCATTCCGCTCCGGCCCGGGAGCCCACGGATTCCGTTCCGTTCCGGGGGCCCACGGATTCCGCTCCATTCCGGGAGCCCCCGCTGGTCCCGTCCAGCTCTCCAGAGCCCCTGCTGGTCCCGTCCAGCTCTCCAGAGCCTCCGCTGGTCCCGTCTAGCTCTCCAGAGCCTCCGCTGGTCCCGTCCAGCTCGCCTTTACCTCCGCTGGTCCCGTCCAGCTCTCCTTGGCCTCCGCTGGTCCCGTCCAGCGCCCCTTCTGCGCTTCCCGAGCGCCCCCCTGAGATGGGGAGCTTCCCCAAGAAGATTTTGGGGGGGGGCTACCCTCCATGGCCTCCCAAGCTCCCCGCTCCGCCATGGCCACCCCAGCACCCCGCTCCGCCGTGGCCGCCCGAGCACCCCGCTCCGCCGTGGCCGCCCGAGCACCCCGCTCCGCCGTGGCCTCCTCAGTCCCCGGATCCGCCGTGGCCGCCTGAGTCCCCGGATCCGCCGTGGCCGCCTGAGTCCCCGGATCCGCCGTGGCCGCCTGAGTCCCCGGATCCGCCACCGCCCTGGAGGCCACCTGTCCGGTCTCCTAGAACCTTGAGGCCTCCAGAGCGCCCACCCTCCCCTTTCGATGTCATACGGCGCGGGACGCGCCTATTGGAAGGGGGGGGGGGGTAATGTCACAGTTTGTCTTCCTCTGCCTTTGTCTCCTCACCCATATTTGATCCGTCCTGTTCCCCATTATTAGTTAATTAGTCTCCGTCTGTGTCTTGATTATGTCCCAGGTGTTTCCAGTCATGTCTCCCTATATCTAGTCTGTTCTGCCCCATGTTAGCTGTGGATTATTGTTAATGTCATGTGTCAAAGCTGTTTGGATGTTCTTCCCCGTGTTCCTGTGTAACCTCCGTTTGTCATTCATTAAATACCTCGTTTGTCACAATCCTCGTCTCCTCGTTCCTGGATCCCCGTGTGCACCGTGACACTGGGTCTCAGGAGGAGAAATAAAATAGACTAATTTGATCCTACAGTGTTGCTGCACATACTTTTAGATCATTACAAACAATAATGCAAAATTATTATATTAGAATAGAAGATATGCCGTCTCTCGTATCACATCAATTATCAATAATTAAATATGTGGTTTTGAAGAAGATTATTTTTTTCTTTCTCTGTTTTGACCGTCTCATTTGGACTTGGACTCGAACCTCTTTGGACTCGGACTTGACTCGGACTCGAACCTCTTTGGACTTGGACTTGACTCGGACTCGAACCTCTTTGGACTTGGACTTGTCTTGGACTCGACAAAGGTGGACTTGACTACAGCTCTTGCTGATGCCTGTCAATTGCTTAAGTCTGTTGAAGTAATTAAATGAGGTTAATGTGGCAATTAACAGATCTGAAGTCATCAGCATAATGAATGAGGTGAAAACAGGATCTATTGACATGAAATAAAGAGGATTTTAAGCAGCTGATAATATTGATGAGTCTCAGACTATAAACACTCATTAAACAAGCCATTCAGGATCAGCTGCAGATCATCTCACTTTCTATAGTTAAGTGGGTAGTGATTATTTTTGTAAGGATATTTACTGAAAGACTATACAACTGCTCTATTAAAACAAATGATCGTCTCATAAAATGACATTACTTTGCATATTGTTTTAGTTTGATTCTAGTATAAACTAACTAGATCACCAACACATATCTTTGGTATGTCCAGAATCTGACAAATTATACAACCTTTAAAGATAAAGAGCATTCAGTACCAGCAACATTATCACTCCAAACACCAAAATAATCATACGAACGAACATATAAAAACTAGTGGTGGGCCGTTATCGGCGTTAACGTGCTGCGTTAACGTGAGACTCTTATCGGAGATAAAAAAAATATCGCCGTTAATCTATTCTCAAAGTTGGGTTGGGAGCTGGGTCTATACTACGCACTATGATGACTTTCACCCTGATATTTTAGCGCGGATGTATACCTAGCCGAATTGCACTGTAGGGGGCGAGAACGAGTCTTCGAACTATAGGCTCGCAGTCCGTGATGGACAGATTGTTAACGGCTGGTCTATGTGGTAATACAATCGGGCAGGACATCCAAACGCTCACCTATCATTCATCAACCTCAAATATGGCTTTTCATCTGAAAGTTGTATGTAGTAGCAACTTTACATGGCCGCTCAATATGATGTTAACCTAGAGAAATGTGCGCTATTGAAGTGTTTGTGTGGAAGCGCGTTTGCTGCGCTCACTTGCTCTTAAAATCTCCGTCATTTTTGGTCATACAGATAAAAGTAGCCTAATACATCTTTCGAATCTGTAAAGACTCTAGGTTTATTTGTGTGCACTCAGAATAACAACGAAACGTTGCGCTTTTAAGCAAACAGGATGCGCTTTAGGTCTCATGTGAACTTGAGCGAGAAACTTCGAAACTTTATAGATATATAAAAATATATCTATAGAGAGTGAAATGTCTAAAAAACGTGTGTGTTAGCATGGATGATTTACATGAAATTTAATATGTGCAACACTGTGCATAAGATGGCTTTCAGTTCAATATAATAACAAAAAACGACATTTGGGGTTTTTATTCAACTAATAAGGTGGGCACGCTGTGATCTGTACTATATTTTTACTGTAATTGACAGTTATCGGCAAAAAAAAACAACAACAACAACACGGGAGTGGGAGGGAATGGGAGTCATTCTTCCGGGAGTGGAACGGGATTTTCCTCCAGTTTTTTCGTGGGGTTGGGACGGGAAGAGATTAAAGTTTGTGATGCATTTTGGAAACAGGAGATGAGCCCCTGGTCTAATGCGCCACCTGGCTTGAGAAACCCGTTCTCAAAGACTTACTTTTAGTCATTATTTGGGTAGCACACATATTCTGAATGCCTTCGGCAGAATTCAAATGAGCCATTTTAATCTAGATTAATCTAGATTAATTCCAAAATTAATCTAGATTAATCTAGATTAAAAACATTAATCTATGCCCACCTCTAATTTAAATGCATTATACAACCAAAGTGTATATTTTAAAGCAACAATACTTTCAGTGTAAAAATTAAGTGATACAATAATATTTTTTTTTAATACTTGCGGTTGATATTCACAAAATATAAGTATGCAATAAATGTCCAATAAAAAAATATCCAAACCTCAGCTGGTGTTCGGTTGACTACGCCAACGGTATTGACCGCAGCAGTTATTTCTCTCCAAACTGCATTTTTTTGGCTTCCTTTCACTCCGCTTTTCAAGCTGCCGAACAATACAAGTTGGTTTGACTGAACTTGCGAGGTTAAAGTTTCAATTTCTACATCGGAAAAATTCCTCTTTTAGGCCGGATTACGTTTCTCCATGTCGCAAAATCTAGGGGCGAGGCATCACTACCCTGAATTTATAGGGGCATGTCATGTAAATTACGATCGATTTCAGCCGCCGGATTTATCAAGGTGCGATCATTCGTACGATGAGATTGGCAGCATACGAATGTTTGATGAATCACACGTGAACCTTGTCATAAGCTGATTTGTGCGCTCGAATCTGCGCTCTTTCTACGTTGGTTTGATAAATGAGGCCCAATGTGCTTACTTCCTCAGTTATGGCTGGCTCATCCTCATTTTGTGCTCGTCCTCCTATCCGCCTAGAGTTCCCCTCTTTCAGCGACTCCAGCGAGACTGCAGAAGTGTTCAACTTCATCGAGCAGTGCGAGAACTTTCTAGAGATCAGGCCTCTCCCCAGCGTCGAGCTCATCGTACTCTGAGTACAGTCCTGAAGGGACCCGCTCTGAGCTGGTGGAAAGCAGAGAAGGCAAAGGTAACAGATTGGCAGTCCTTCAAAAGGGCATTCATGGCGGCTTTTCTTTCAAACGATTACCTCTCTGAAGTAGAGGAGAAGCTGGTACAGCAGCCGTGACAACGCCTGAAGGACTTCGCCTATGATTGTCCCAGTTCTGAAATGGAAGCCAGAGATCTCTGAGGAAGAGCTGGTCAGCCGGATCCTCAACAACATCAACCCTAGGGTTGCCGGATGTCTACGCGGGACAGTGAACACGAGGGATTGCATGGGAGCGAAGGACTACTGGCAAAAGGTCGGTACGCAAGGTAGCAAAGATAAGACCAAGAAACCTGCAGAGCATACCCACAACAAAAACCTGGCTGGAGTGACACTGGCACAACCACATCCAGTCACTTCTCTCCTCGTCATTCCTGTAAGGGTGAATGGACAGGAGGGGAAGGCTGTGTTAGACACCGGAAGCTCTTACACCTTGATGCAGGAAAGTATGTGGAAACAGTTGAAGACTGGGAGTCCACCAGTAATTAACTCGGTCCCTCAGAGATTCATAATGGCAGATGGAACGATTCATCAGTCCAGTCCAGAAAATTACAGTATCACTGGCATGATCAAGAGTGCTCGGTGGATACATATATCCTGAAAAACACTCACCTAGCCTTTCCATTTATAGCTGGGTTGGACGTCCTGAACGCCACTGGAGCGGTGTTGGAAGTGGGCCAAGGCAGGTATGGATTAAGATCTGGAAAAGGATACACGTATTACTCTTTCATGCCCTTACAGGTTTCAGCAGGTCGGACTACACCCTTGGGTCAAGCTCATTCACTGACAGCTGCTGAGGTGAACCTATACTACGCCTTACCATCAAATGGCAGACTCCCTGAACTATTGTCCTTTACCCCAGAGAGTACACAGTGGGACTCTGACAATCAGGAAGAGTTGCTGAAGTTGATCTCCACCTGGCCACGCACCACTTCAAGCATCCTGGGTAAGACATCAGTTGTAAAACACAAGATCACCTTGACTGATGACATACCTTTTAAATCCCGAGCATACAGAGTTTCACCCCTAAAAAAACAGATCATCGAGGAACAAGTTGACCAAATGATAGAAGAAAACATCATTGAGCCCTCCTTTTCGCCTTGGTCTTCACCTGTGGTCCTGGTCCCCAAACCTGATGGCTCGTTCAGGTTCTGTGTGGATTACAGGAAGTTAAACAGTAAGACCATACCTGACGCTTACCCAATGCCTCTGATTCATGACATCCTAGAATCCCTGGAAGGCGCCTCCTGGTTCAGTGCATTGGATCTGCGGTCTGGATACTGGCAGGTAGAGATGGAAGATGCAAGTAAAGAGAAGACCGCTTTTATAACCACCAAAGGATTATTTCAATTCAAGTCTATGCCGTATGGTCTCAGAAACTCCGCAGCCACCTTCCAACGTTTGATGGAGAGAGTTCTGGCAGATTTGAGGGAAAGGATCTGTTTTGTCTACATTGACGATATCATCATCTATTCTAAAACATTAGAGCAGCACATTCAACATCTAAATAAACTTTATAGTAAATGTTAATATAATTTAGCGTGTATAATTTACATCCATAAACTCACCCAAGCCAACCTGACATTGAATATGAAGAAATGCCACTTCTTCAAACCACAGCTTAAGTTCCTCGGCCATATAGTCTCCGGGAGGGGTGTGGAGATAGACCGACAAAAGACAAAGGCTGTGGCAAAATTACCTCAACCACAAGACCTTAAAGCTCTGCAAAGATTTCTGGGCTTGGCAGGCTGGTATCATAAGTTCATATCCCACTTTGCTGATATCTCTGCTCCATTGAACCACCTTAAAAAGAAAGGAGTTAAGTGGGAGTGGACTCCAGAATGTCAAGGTAGCATGAATGCACTTAAACAAGCACTGCAAAACTCACCTGTACTCATCCAACCAGACCTCAACAAAAACTTCCAAGTGCACACGGATGCGAGTGATGTAGGACTGGGTGCTATCCTCACTCAACAGTCTGCAGAAGGAGAAAAGGTGGTGGCGTATGCTTCACAGACTTTAACTGGGGCAGAAAGAAATTATAGTACGTTAGAAAAAGAATGTCTAGCTGTGGTTTGGGCTGTTAAAAAGTGGAGGCATTACCTGGAGGGGAGGATGTTTGATGTCTTTACAGATCATGCTGCACTCGCCTGGGCCTTCAACTGCCCCAAAACCTCCTCACGCCTCAAACGCTGGATTCTCCGACTACAACAATTCAACTTTCAGGCCCATCACAGGAAAGGCTGCCTCAACATGGGTCCAGATGCCTTGTCCAGGGTATGCGAGCCAGCTTCAAGTTATGCTGTCCCATGTCTCTCCATAAATTTGCATCACTGATCTACCTTACCTCATTCCTTGGAAGAAATTGCTAAAGCACAAGGTATGGATAATACCATCACTCACCTGCCCTCTGGCCTCCAACCTCGTTCAGCCAAAGAACAGCCCATCACTTTTGAAGATCACCAAGGGGTGTGGTACCGCAAAGTTCCTTTGAAAAATAAAGGAGGAAAATATCAGCTGGTGGTACCACAGTCAATGAGAACTAGCTTCATGCACTATTACCATGATAATCCCCTTGGAGGCCATCTTGGACAGCTAAAAACACTGCTGAAAATTATAGAGGTGGCATGGTGGCTGTCCGTCAGGAGGGACGTGTGGCAGTACATAAAAAGCTGTGAGGTATGCCAGAAATACAAACCCAGCAATACAAAACCATTTGGACTTTTACAAAGTTCACAGATCACAGAGCCTGGACACACACTAGGGATTGATCTAATGGGACCATTCCCCTCCAGTAAGAAACAGAACACTTACCTCCTGGTCACTGTTGATTATTACACAAAGTGGGTGGAGATGTTTCCACTTAAGGATGCCAAGACCCAGAAGATAGTGAAAATACTACGGGAGGAGATTTTTACAAGGTGGGGAGTCCCTAAGTTCCTGGTGTCGGACAGGGGTCCACAGTTCACCTCCAGCCTTCTGGGAGATCTGTGTAAGATATGGGGTTGTGTGCAGAGGCTAACCACAAGCTACCATCCACAAGCAAACTTAACAGAGAGAATCAACAGGACTGTAAAAACAATGATTTCTGCCTACGTGGGACAACAACATCAAACCTGGGACCAGTGGCTACCAGAATTTCGCTATGCCATTAACACCGCCCAGCAGGAAAGCACAGGGAAGACACCTGCGGAGATCATGCTGGGCAGGCAAGTGCTGGGACCACTGGAACGCCTAATCCACCGACCACCTTCACCTGATCAGGCTGCGTATTCCCTGGTGGAAAGACAGAACTTCATGGCGGAGGAGGTGAAGAATAGGATGAGGATGAGCCAAGCCAAACAGGCTAGGTATTATAATTACCATAGAAAAAATGTGCAGTTTCTGCCGGGTGACCTAGTTTGGTTAAAAACTCATCCTCTTTCCAGTTCCTCTAACAAATTCTCCGCCAAGCTAGCGCCCAAGTGGGAGGGTCCAGCTGAAATAAAAAGTAAAACAGGGCCAATAAATTACACAGTGTGCTGGGGCAACCCACCTAAAACAGATGTTATGAATGTGGTTAATTTGAAGCGTTATTATGGACGCTCACCTCCGACGCCATTGGCTTGGGGGGGGCGTGCTTCTATGTAGCACGGCCACATAAGAGGGAGAGATTTAGAAAGCTGTTGACAATATGCTAATTTGATTATTGATTTATCACAGCTGTTATCATTGTCCCTTTGTTTGTATTGCCCTGTCGAGTGTTGTGTACTCTGTTTTCTTCTCGCGAGAGTTCGCTCGCGAAGTGGCAGGGGAATCTCGTGACGTCATCCTACTCAGCTGATTGTGCACTTCCTATAAAAGAAGCCGGTTTAGTGTCGGTTGGAAGCTACGTTCTTCATGCTCAAGGTAGATTATAGCGATCGATCGTCTTTGCAGCCTGCTGTTTGTTGACTGTGACTCATGAGTTTCGTCCTGGTGGAAATAGTCGATCTTCTAGAATTATTTTTCCTGGGACTTCGTCACAGAACAGCGCTGTTCCTTATCGTGCTCCCGGACTAAAAGTGCTTCACCGGTGAGACCGAAGCATTCACACACGCATACACACACACCAATGGACTTATTCGCTGGTATACATACTTGTACATACTGTATAAATGTTTTTCTGTGTTTTCTTGTGTAATACACTCTGGGTTGTACCTTACAGTGAAAATTACTGCACTACAATTTACAAGTCACCAACTCCAAAACAACTAGAGTAAAAGTATTAGAGTATCTGATTTAACAGTACTTAAGTATTTTACCTATACTAAATATAGGCTCAAAGATGCACTAGTAAAAGAGACATGCCAGTCAAAATTTGAAACGTTCTGGAGAAGCTGGAGAAAACAGGCAGAGGAAATTATCTATGTGCATGTATTTCATGGAAAAACTAGAACAAACAATAAGCCAACAACCACAGGAAAACAGACAACCATTAGGTTAAACAACTCACAAAGAACTAAAGAAACACTAGGGCTGTATATTTATATACAGGAGTGTTACTCTGCAGTGCTTTGTTACAATTTGTATTGTTAAAAGCGCTATATAAATAAAGGTGACTTGACTTGACACGACCCCTTTTAAGATTGTCTAGGGAAAAAGGAGTAACATTGAGATTATGGAAAAACTGTGGAATGATGGAGGTAGCAAGGAGAAAATGCAAGACATGAACTGCCAATGAAAGTGAATTTATTATATAAAGTGAAAGAATCCATATAATGAAGTATATTTACAAAAGTATAAATCATTAAAGAGACAATCAATATATATAAATATTTACAACTCAAGAAAAGGACGCTAAGACCGAAACAAATCAACCCTAGAGAAAGGGGACACTAGTGATGCCAAAAGAAAGAAAGAAACAAAACCAATTCTACCTTAATTAAACCTCTTACCTAGCTTAAGGGAAAATAAGTCTTCAGCGCCAAGCACTATACTTACCTACTCTCAACTAACAAACAAAACATACAGTGGATGGCCTGGTGTTTCTATACAAAGAGTTACCTAAGTGTTGCACAATGGAAGTCGTATGACATCTTCCCTATTCACCTTCCTCTTAAGTGAAGAGTAAGTGTCATAGAGCGTAGCTAAAAGATCAAAGAATAACGCCATCCAAATCAAAGTAACAAAGACCAAAACAAAATAACAACCAAGAGGTTATAAAGATCAAGAAACACAAAGGATCTAGGCATAAACTAATAACAAATCAAAACAAGTGCAAATGACAGCAAGCAAGGAGCAAAAAGAGAAGCCTATCCATTTCTCTTTTTTTAGCGTCCTTTTAACTCCTTAACTGGAAGCGGATTGGTTGACATCACATCGCCTAACGATGATTGACAACTTCGTGAGCCAATCAGCAGTCAAGGGGGAGCAACCGAAGAAAACGACAGGCAAAAGAGAGAAGACAAGCAGGAGGGAGAGAGACAAAAACAAACACTCCTACAATGACATTTATGGACGTAACACTCCCACCCTTAAGAACAAACTCGTTTGTTAAAACAAGAATACTACCCTCTCGAAAGTGCATCAGCCAAGACATTCTCCGAACCCTTCTTATGTCTGATTTCTATGTTGTAACTCTGTACAACAAGAGCCCAACGCATTAAGTGCTGATTGTGATTGTACATACGAGATAAAAACACAAGAGGATTATGATCCGTGTATACCACAATTGGAAGACTACTTCAATGTAGACTTTGAAGTGCTGTAATGAGAGTAATAGAGCAAGAGCTTCTGTTTCAATTGTTGAATAATTTAACTGATGTTTGTTAAACTTGCGAGAATAATAACTAGAGATCGACCGATATATCTCCCGATATTTAAACATTTTACCATAATCGGTTGTGTAAAAAAAAAAAAATTCGGTTTTGATTATTTTTTTTTGTCACATACTTAATAATACAGAGTATAACCAGCAGTGAAATTTTGTTCTCTGCATTTGACCCATCCAACACACTCTTGGAGCAGTGGGCACTGTTCTCTCGAGAAATGCTCCAGCACGGCCCCCGCATGTAACTTTTAATAAGATTCACTTGTTTGAAACATGCTAAATTATATTAACATTTACTATAAAACTATTATTTCGCCAATAAACATCTAAATAAATTAATCTCTATCGAAATTAATTGTTTATTATCTCCGCAAGCGATCGAAGTTTGAGTATTCTGTGCAAATAGATAAACCGCGCTGTCAGCAGTTTTCATAATTTAGACATAAACATTTTAATAATTTTGATAAAACATGCCAGTTAAGAAATGCAATAAAATACGATGTTTAGTTTGTTATAGCTTATTTCAATATTCCAGACAATATTATTCAGTGAATTATTCTTCACTCTTTAGTCTATTAAACAGCTTATAAACCTAAAACTGTAGTTTAAAATGAAGTTGATATGACTTCAGTCCTTTATTTTCTCCATTTGAAAACATTAGACATTCTTTTGCTTATTGTTAATATCAGTGTTGCTGATGATGCTTTTTATAAATAAAATGTTTTTATTGTTGTAATCTGAAGATAAAATTTTACATGAAAGAATGTTCATTTTCAACAGTTTTTTGTTGTTGTTAAGATGACTGAAAGGAGGAAAACCCAAAGTGAAGAATGGACTTACTTCACTGTGTTATTTATTTACTTTATAAAAGTAAATAAATATCGGTTCTGAATATCGGTTATCGGGTACATAAACATGCAAATAATCGGTATCGGTTATAAAAAAATCAATATCGGTTGATCACTAATAAGTCAAGTCAAGTCACCATCAAGTCACCTTCAGAATCTAAATTGTAACAAAGCACTGCACAATATCAAAATAGGCAAATTGTGTCAATATTGTAAAATGACAAGATTTAACACTCAATTATCAGCTGAATGCATTTCATTATTGAATTTAGTAATGGCATTATCCAGCTCAGTTCAGTCTAAATAAAATCTGTGCAATCAAGTCGATGATTTTGCTGGAAATGAAGTGTCCCCAACTAAGCAAGCCATCCAAACTCCATCGGTGACAGAATGGAGATAAAACCTTGGGAGAAACCAGGCTCAGTCGGGGGGCCAGTTCCCCTCCGGCCAGACGAATCAGTAGTTTGTTCCAACTGCACCAAAGTCAGAGTGTAAGTGGTCCACTGGTTCCAGGGGTCTTTCCCCGATGGATGTCTAGGTGACGAGGTCCTCACTGGAGATCTGTCTCTGGGGCTCATCTATGTGTCCTAGACTCCACTGACGGTCAGGGCTGTAGGGGCTGTAGAGGTTGTCTCCAGGTGCTGATCCTCCATTTATGGCAGACTTTGGTTAAGTCAGTATAATCGCTGATGGTTGGCGTCCTCTGAGGTCCTCGGAGGGGTTGTCATCGTCTCTTCTCAGGTGTTCGGTCATCTCAATCGTTTAAGGGTTGGATCCAGACTGAAGCTTGTGTAATTCCTAGCTACCACGGGATGTTAATCCCGTGGCAGAAACATAGAAACAGTAAGACAATTAGCGTAGCAGTTGTTCCATCCAGGAATAACCCTGGATGAAATTATCAGTATAACCCAAGCTAAAGCATAATAATGTGCATTTGTTCAGATAGACTGGCAGTACAAGATTATGAGATGCATTATATGAATGCTTGGCTAAAGAGATGCGTCTTTAATCTAGATTTAAACAGAGAGAGTGTGTCTGAACCCCGAACGTTATCAGGAAGGCTATTCCAGAGTTTAGGAGCCAGATATGAAAAAGTTATACCTCCTTTAGTGGACTTTGCTATCCGAGGTACTACCAAGAGTCCAGAGTTTATGACCTTAGGGAGCAGGTTGGATTGTAGCGTGATAGAAGACTAGTTACGTACACAGGAGCTAAATCATTTAGGGCCTTATAGGCAAGTAATAATATTTCGTGACCGATATGGAACTTAATAGGTAGCCAGTGCTGAGATTGTAAAATTGGAGTAATATGATCATATTTTCTTGACCTGGTAAGCACTCTAGCCGCAGCATTTTGTACTATCTGTAGCTTGTTTATTGAAGATGCAGGACAACCACCTAGCAGTGCATTACAATAGTCCAGTCTAGAGGTCATGAATGTTTCTAAGATGGAAGGATGCTGTTTTTGCAACATGGGAAATATTATTTTCAAAAGATAGGTTGCTGTCTAATATAACACCCAGATTTTTGACTGTAGAGGAAGTACATAAGTCATCACAAGTGAGATTTCTGTTATATTTTGACCACTGAATTAAGAAATGTACCCGGTTTTCATATCAGAAATCTGGTTACCTTATTGTAGATCATCAAAAAAGTGCCAAATACTAATTAAAATATAAAAACAACACATCACAGAAAAATAAGGGTGAAAAAGTTACTGATGTAGTCTCAGTCAGGTGTGGGGTGAAATTGTTTATTTGGCACTTAAAAGCTTTATTGAGAAGTTTAAAACAGAAAGTCCAAATGGCAAACAAAATACTTCTTGGTGCTTAAATTATATTTAAAAATAAATAAACAAATAAATCATAATGGAAATACAGTCAGCAGGCAATAAACCTTGTTGATGAAATGTAAAAACTAAAGATAACGTATTAATAAAAAGGTAACATTTTCTCAATGATTATGCAAAGCAAATAAAAAAATAATATTAGTAATAATTGCCAAGTAAAAGTACAAATTAAATTGACTGATCTCTCCTTTTTGCTAGAAGAGATATAACGTTTTTTTAACAGTAGGCTATTACTACTTTTACGATTATCGACCTGGTACTTTTATGGTTTTCTTATCAGTTCTTTTTTATTTACTTTTATTATATAGCTTTGATACTTCATAAAACAACTAAATACCAATATTAAACTAACCAATAAAAGCAAAAAGTCTTCAATCAATCACTGAAGGCAATAATACAATAAGAGCAGAAGCAAAGTACAAACAAGTGAAGTAAACGATGCTTTTTAGACAAAGTTGTTCAGTGAGGTCTAACAGCAGTATTCAGGTAAACAAAAGAAACTGAATGAATGAATCACATGTAAAATATCTCTGATTTTAAGGTCCTAAATGTGGACTTCTTGGTCAGTTTCAGCTCTAGTAAAAATACAGGTCAGTTCAAAAGTGTTACAGCCTCTTCTTCAGCTTCCAGAACAAGAAAGTTTTACACATGTAAAAAAACACTACCCTTCATATAAAGAGTAAACAAACTACAAGTGATGAATGAAACTTTCAGATGACTCTTCAGGCCTGAAGCCCTAAAAAACAAATATTAAAAATAAACTTTATTCACTGAGAGTTTAGATGATGTTTCTTTGTTAAAACAGATTTATACAGAAGAGATTTTAATGCTTGATGCATTATCATGTCATGTTCGGTAAGGACGTGACATCAGACCTGAAAGTACTGGATCTGAAGATGATCTACTTACCGTGAATCCTTTTTGTATGATTGAGTAGATTAGATGAACGATTGTAACTCTTCCTGCATGCAGTGCAGTGATACAGTTTCTCTCCAGTGTGAATCCTCTCGTGTGATTTCAGGGATCCTGACTGAATGAATCTCTTGTCGCAGTGTGAACACTTGTAAGGTTTCTCTCCAGTGTGAATCCTCTGGTGCCGTTTTAAATGTTCAGCTCTAATAAAAGTCTTCTCACACTCAAAGCACATATATTCTCTCACACCAGTGTGTCTCTTCTGATGAGCTTTTAAATTTCCCAGGTCTGAAAAACGTTTTTCACAGAAAGAACATGAATGTTGTTTCTTCTTTGAATGAACTTTCATGTGATTCTTCAGGTATGAAGCTCTTAAAAATGTTTTTCCGCATTGATCACATTCATGCAGCTTCTCTCTGGTGTGAATCTTCTTGTGATCCTTAAGGGTTAATGATTGTGTGAATCTCTTACCGCACTGATCACATGTGAACGGTTTCTCTCCAGTGTGGATCCTCATGTGAAACTCGAGACTCTGTTTGCTTGTCAAACTCTTTCCACACTGAGTGCAGGTGAATGATTTATTGTCTCTTATTTTCTTTAAATCTTTATGTTTGGCTTGAGAGCGACTAAAAGGTTTTTCTCCTGTTTTGACATGTTTCTCCTCTTCGTTCAGTTCCTCATTCTCCTCGTTTTCTTCAATCAACTCTGAAAATTATAGTAAAATGATAAATTTTCAGTAAATCAGAGAGAAACGTGAAAATACATAAAAGTGAACCCTGCTATAACAGTGGAAAGTAGAAAACTGCTTACACAATATTTTTTATTGTTCATTTTTATAAATGATATGCCTCTGAAACTTTCCTGGAGTGAGGTACATTGTTTATACTTTATTTTCAACTTTTTGATTATTTTAATAATTTCTATTGAGAACAAATGCCTTTCCGATGCAATATGAGGTTTGAAAAGAGAGGAAAAAAGCTTGGTAAAAATATTAAACAAGTGTATTTTACAATGTTGACTATCCCAATCACACGTTGGTGGGTGGAGTAGTGTAAATAGCTTTTGTCAACAAGGTGGGCTATTTGCACTTTAGTAAAAATAGACACTCCATTTTTTTATAAGTGAGAACTATTAAATATATTAAATCAACTCCACAAATTTATAGAAAGTGCCCTTATTATTTGCTGCTTCAACTCTTATTATTGCACAGCTCTCTCTCTCTTTCGCTCTTTTTTGTTACAACAAATAATAATCTGACAATAATCTGACTTTTTAGACAAAGTTGTTCAGTGAGGTCTAACAGCAGTATTCAGGTAAACAAAAGAAACTGAATGAATGAATCACATGTAAAATATCTCTGATTTTAAGGTCCTAAATGTGGACTTCTTGGTCAGTTTCAGCTCTAGTAAAAATACAGGTCAGTTCAAAAGTGTTACAGCCTCTTCTTCAGCTTCCAGAACAAGAACGTTTTACAAAAATTTTACAAAAAACACTACCCTTCATATAAAGAGTAAACAAACTACAAGTGATGAATGAAACTTTCAGATGACTCTTCAGGCCTGAAGCCCTAAAAAACGAATATTAAAAATAACCTTTATTCACTGTGAGTTTAGATGATGTTTCTTTGTTAAAACAGATTTATACAGAAGAGATTTTAATGCTTGATACATTGTCATGTCATGTTCGGTAAGGACGTGACATCAGACCTGAAAGTACTGGATCTGAAGATGATCTACTTACCGTGAATCCTTTTTGTATGATTGAGTAGATTAGATGAACGATTGTAACTCTTCCTGCATGCAGTGCAGTGATACGGTTTCTCTCCAGTGTGGATCCTCTCGTGTTTTTTCAGATGTTCTGTCTGACTGAATCTCTTGTCGCAGTGTGAACACTTGTATGGTTTCTCTCCAGTGTGGATCCTCTCATGTTTTTTCAGAGATCCTGACTGAATGAATCTCTTGTTGCAGTGTGAACACTTGTAAGGTTTCTCTCCAGTGTGAATCCTCTGGTGCCGTTTTAAATGTTCAGCTCTAATAAAAGTCTTCTCACACTCAAAGCACATATATTCTCTCACACCAGTGTGTATCTTCTGATGAGCTTTTAAATTCCCCAGGTCTGAAAAACGTTTTTCACAGAAAGAACATGAATGTTGTTTCTTCTTTGAATGAACTTTCATGTGATTCTTCAGGTATGAAGCTCTTAAAAATGTTTTTCCGCATTGATCGCATTCATGCAGCTTCTCTCTGGTGTGAATCTTCTTGTGATCCTTAAGGGTTGATGATTGTGTGAATCTCTTTCCGCACTGATCACATGTGAACGGTTTCTCTCGAGTGTGGATCCTCATGTGAATCTTGAGACTCTGTTTGCTTGTCAAACTCGTTCCACACTGAGTGCAGGTGAATGATTTCTTGTCTCTTATTTTCTTTAAATCTTTCTGTTTGGTTTGAGAGCGACTAAAAGGTTTTTCTCCTGTTTTGACATGTTTCTCCTCTTCGTTCAGTTCCTCATTCTCCTCGTTTTCTTCAATCAACTCTGAAAATTATAGTAAAATGATACATTTTCAGTAAATCAGAGAGAAACGTGAAAATACATAAAAGTGAACCCTGCTATAACAGTGGAAAGTAGAAAACTGCTTACACAATATTTTTTATTGTTCATTTGTATAAATGATATGCCTCTGAAACTTTCCTGGAGTGAGGTACATTGTTTACATTGTTTATACTTTATTTTCAACTTTTTTATTATTTTAATAATTTCTATTGAAAACAAATGCCTTTCCGATGCAATATGAGGTTTGAAAAAGGGAGGAAAAAAGTTTGGCAAATATATTAAACAAGCGTATTTTACAATGTTGACTATCCCAATCCACACGTTGGTGGGTGGATTAGTGTAAATAGCTTTTGTCAACAAGGTGGGCTATTTGCACTTAGGGCACGTTTTGAAAGTGAGAACTATTAAATATATTAAATCAACTCCACAAATTTATAGAAAGTGCCCTTATTATTTGCCGCTTCAACTCTATTATTTCACAGTTCTCTCTCTCTCTTTTTTTTGTTACAACAAATAATAACCTGACAACTGTTGTAAAGCAACTGTTTGATGCATTACAACCTTAATGTTCATCATCACTGAAGCATCAAGAATAAACACCAACCTGTTTGTTCTTCAGTGTGATTCATTCTGCTGTCTTTCAATAAACTCTGTCTCTGCAGATTTCACTTCAAACTGATGCTTGTCTTCACTTGCAGACTGATGGGAATTCACTGAATTCAGCTTCACTGAAGGTGTGACTGCTGTAGGAGGAGCTGATCTGTCAAATTCAATAATAAACCAGTTACTTATTTACTTGTTATACTAATTCACACATTTTAAGCATTTATGTTTACCTAATCTATATATCCAGTAATACTGTAAATTGTACAATGTTTTATATTTAATTTAATGACTTAATGACACATTTACATAGCACTTTATTGTGTATTGCCGTACACCCAAAGGGCTTTACAACCATGTGGGAGGTCTCTCATCAACACCTGGATGATGCGACGGCAGCCACAGTACAACAGCGCCAGTTATTTAGTTTCAGATGTGGGATTATAAGGAGGCCATGATTGACATGATACTACTAGATCTTAGTGCTGCGTTTGACACGGTCTATCATAACATACTTCTAGAGTAGGGGTGGCAACGTCGGTCCTGGAGTGCCGCTGTCCTGTAGAGTTTAGCTCCAACCCTAATCAAACACACCTGAACAAGCTAATTAAGGTCTTCAGGATTACTAGGGCTACAGGCAGGTGAGGTTTTTTTCAGGGTTGGAGCTAAACTCTGCAGGACATCGGCACTCCCGGACCGACGTTGCCTACCCCTGTTCTAAAGAGACTGGAAAACTGGGTTCAGGCTTTCTGGGATGGTACTCAAAAGGTTCAGGTCATACTTAGAAGCGAGAGGTTATTATGCAAGTATAAGTCTCAGTAAACGTCCATGACATGCGGAGTCCCTCAAGGCTCAATTCTTGCACCGCTCTCGTTTAGCCTGTATATGCTCCCAACTAAGTCAATTAATGAGAAAGAACCAAATTGCCTATCACAGCTATGCTGATGATACCCAGATTTACCTAGCCTTATCTCCAAATGACTATAGCCCCATTGACTCCCTCTGCCATTGCATTGTTGAAATTAACAGTTGGATGTGCCGTAACTTTCTTCAGTTAAACAAGGAGAAAACTGAAGTCATTGAATTTGGAAACAAAGATGAAGTTCTCAAGGTGAATGCATACCTTAATTCTAGGGGTCAACCAACTAAATCAGCATATTATAATCTCAAAAACATTGCAATAATTAGACTTTTTGTTTTCAGTCAAGACTTGGAGAAACTTGTTCATGCCTTTATCACCAGCAGGGTGGATTACTGTAATGGTCTCCTTCCAAAGAAGTCCATTAGACAGCTGCAGCTCATCCAGAACACTGCTGCCAGGATTCTGACTAGAACCAGAACATCTGAGCATATCACACCAGTCCTCAGGTCTTTACACTGGCTTCATGTTACATTTAGGATTGATTTTAAAGTACTTTTACTCGTTTATTAATCACTCAATGGCATAGGATCTAAATACATTGCAGATATGCTCAATGAATATAAACCTAACAGAACCCTCAGATCATTAGGATCGAGTCAGTTAGAAATACCAAGGACTCGCACAAAACAAGGGGAGTCCGCTTTTAGCTATTATGCCGTCCGGAGTTGGAACTAGAGGTCTTCACGGGTACGAATTGGGGTTTTCATTAGTTGTCAGTTATAATCATCAAAATTAAAAGAAATAAACACTTGAAATATATCAGTCTGTGTGGAATGTATACATTATACAAGTTTCACTTTTTGAATGGAATTAGTGAAATAAATAAACTTTTTGATGATATTCTAATTATATGACCAGCACCTGTATATAATCCTGATGGAAATACAGTCAGCAGACAATAAAACTTGTTGATGAAATTTATAAACTAAAGATAACGTATTAATACATTTTTTTGCATTTACTCAATGATTACTCAAAGCAAAAAATAAATACAAATACAAAAAAAACAAGTAAAAATGAAAACTAAGTTGATTGGTCTCTTCGTACTGACTTACAAGAAGAGATGGATACGAGTTTTTAACAGAACTACTCGCGATCTTCCTTATTCCTTATTCTCATCAGTTCTATTTTTTTTACATTTATTTATATAGCTTTGATACTCCATGAAACAACTAATACTAAACTAATCAATGTAAGTAAAAAGTCCTCAAACAATCACTGAAGACAGTAATACAATAAGAACAGAAGCAAAGTATAAATAAAATAATAACAACACAAGTTAAGTAGGCTTAAACAATGCTTTTTAGACAAAGTGTTTCAGTGGGGTCTAACAGCAGTATTCAGGTAAATAATAGTCTACAAAAGAAACTGAATTAATTAATTAAATGTAAACTCGGCTTCAGCTTTGCTGTCGTCACATGACAGAATCTCTCATTTTCTGGTCCTAAATGTGGAATCGGGGCCTCCGCTGTAATTCAGCTTAGTGGTGAGGTGAGGTGAAAACAGGATCGATTGACATGAATTAAAGAGGATAATATTGATGAGCCTCCGACTATAAACACTAATTTAACAAGCCATTCAGGATCATCTCGCTTTAAACAATAGTATTTGTGGGAAGAAGTTGATTATTTGCATTAGCATATTTGCTGAAAAACTATACAACTGCTCTATTAAAAGATAATATTATTGTCTCATAAAATGATATAGAACAGTGGTTCTCAAAGTGTGGTACGCATACCACTAGTGGTACGTGAGCTTCCTCTAGTGGTACGCAGAGGAATCTCAGAATTAAATATAAATCAGGCCGCGTGTCCACCAAAGCAATTTTTTTTTAATTGTTTTAAATGGGAGCGTCTTTTTCATGCTGAGCACTCGGGCGTTTTTTTCTTGGCACCGAGAATTTAAGAATGTTAGCACTCATCACTGTCTCTTTTTAGTCAGCTAGCCAATCACAGTGGAGGAGGGGCGGGACTAATACCGTCACACCCTGCGTGTACTACGTCTTAACAGCAATGGAGAAGTTAATATTGCTTGTCTCTGAGTATTTATGTCTTTACCAGATGGAATTGCCGCAGTACAATAATATTGTTATGAAAAATTATGCTTGGAGAAACATTTAATTCGCGATGCGTCTGCCATATTACTTCAACGGATATTCCATATCATAGCAACCGCAGCGTCTCGAAAATACGCTGCCCTCTCAAGCGCTCACACCTGGGTGTTTTCAGCTGGCTTTGATACACATGGGTTCGAGACCCGCTCGGTGTGATGGTGTGGACCCGGGGGCGTGGTTACATAAGTATGATACATTTTCATTAAATTTTTAAGTACAGTTTTTTAACATTTAAGTACAGTACAGTTTTTATTTCACTTTTAGGTACAATATATTTTAATTTAATAATTATGTTTTTTATTTACGTGGAAGTAAGCCCAGTGCAGTGTTCATGTTCAAACTGTGTATTTACTATAGTTTAAGAGGCTGACAATAATAAATATCCTTATAAGGATTAAAACTGACTCGTTTTTTTTTTGTTTTTTTACTGTGTATGGTGCCACTGAAAGTGACGTGACATACTCGGAATTTGTGCTCTGCATTTAACCCATCCAAAGTGCACACACACACACACACACACACAAATCACTGATATAGAATATATATCTATAAAGACAGACACTAATGACATCACTTACATCAACCAACATGTTTGCATAGATCTAAAAATAGTTGGAAATGCTAAATAACTGCATTCTTAGCAATAAAGTAACTAGCTAACACATTTTTTCGGTATGTCCAGAAACTGACAAATTATAAAACCTTTAAAAATAAAGAGTATTCAATACCAGCAACATTATCACTCCAAACATCTAAACAATCATAAAAACGACTTCTCTCAAATCTAAACATTTTCCCTCGCATGCTCATCACCAGCTGTGATAAATATTTTAGTCAACAACTTCAGAAACCAAACAACTCCGAAATAACCTCGTAAATATTGCTTTAATAAACCGTTAAAGAGTATTTTATAATCTTGTAAATAAACGCGTGAAGTACTCACGAGACTCGACGCTGGCCGTGTGAGCGCGCTCGAGTGATGACGTCATCGCCTCGAGCCGAGCTCAATGGTAGATTATATATAAAACAAGTGCCATATTAAAATTAACCCATAATAACCCGGACCAATTTGTCCTTTTATGAAAATTATGGGGCATATAAATCAAACCAAATGGATCACTTATAACATATTTCTGCAGTTTTTTTTTTAAGTACAACCCCTCCTTGTGAAATATCTGTAATGTTACATATATGACATGTTGGGCGTTTGTGATATTTTTTTCATGTTACATATATGTTACATTGTGCGTTTATTTCTCAATAAAAAAAAAATGCATTTAAATTTTATTTATTTTTTGCTAAATAACATTTTTTTTCTGTTTATTTGCTTTTCTACAACATGTATAAAAATGATTACTTTTCTGGGAAGATAAAACAAAAACATTTCTCATAAGTTATATGGTTATAAGTAATACAGTATTACAGTAATACAGTTACAAATAATACAGTATTTTATTTACAGTATTTTATTTGCTTTGCCACTAAATATTTCAAAACCACATAACTGTGAACTAAGTTTTACAACAACTCTTTTGTACCATATCAAATTTGACCTTTTCAGGTTTACCCAGAAATATTTTTAATATATCTATTTTAATAAAAATAAACCTCTACTCACACTGGAGGTCAACATGTTAAACGTGCATGTAGATTTGTTAAAATATACTTTGAAATGAGCAGCAGAAAATATATAACACTAAAATAATTGAATCAGCTAAATTAATTGAGCAGCTCATTACCATTTTTCTTAAAGGGATAGTTCACCCAAAAACTCACGGCTCACGGCTTTGAGGGGAAAAAAAAGCATACACAGACAAAACCAAATTAAACCCTGTGGCTACTGACGATATCTGTGCGTCGGCTCAGGGGTACAAATATATATAAATACTGTTCAGTTTCTTGCACAGACAGTTAGGGTTAATAAATACAGATATTATGTTGCTTGCTTCTCTAAATTACATGCAAGTATAGCCTAAATCACAGCACAGCTATTGTCATTATCTTATGGGTATTTTATTTCACCAGACAACGGCTCGATTATAAGGATTTTTGTGCAGATTAACATCTTGTAAAGGAGAGATAGTTATATAGTCTTAATGGGTCGCGTTTCAATCACTTTTTCATATTCATTCCGTTGTCTGACAACAGAAACAGTAAAATATATCAATGCAAACTGTTTTATTGAGAATTTAGCTGCATCAAACAGTATGTGGGCACAGAGAGGCAAACAAATGTAATAATAAACAATATAGGCTATGTACATTTTGCATGTTCAGAAGAAGAGCTGCCCTGTCCTGCAGAAATGTAAACAGGTTTGTGTAAGTATTGCTCAGTGCAAAGAAAGAGAAGTAATTTGAACCTTGCATTTATTTTTTCATGTGTCTAATAGACATGAACAAGTTCTTTGAAAAACATCTATGACCTTTGAAACATGCCTAGTCTTCATGCTCTATGTTGACTATGGTTTCAATAATAATAAACATACATTTGCAAAAAGCATCCATATTTGTCCATGCACATGTTGATTAGAGTGTTACAAACTTGAAAAATATTAATTTAAGGTACATTTAGAACAAATAAAAAGGTGTGATTAATCGCGATTAATCGCGAGTTTACTCATGACAATCATGCGACTTATCACGATTAAATATTTTAATCGATTGATAGCCCTAATTTAAACATAACTTTAGTAACAAAAACAAGCGTTTAAAAAATGTCTGACACTGCAACATGTGCTAACCAGACAGGACACCATTTTGGAAATGTTGCCATGGCAACAAAAAATGCACACATTGTCACATGACTGAACCTGGGTGTGCATTATGTCACTTAGGGACTTCCTGAGTTGAAAGTGATGGATAATGCTTTAAAAAAAAACTTTCCAGATAATCACCAATGTTTATCACACGCGCGTATGACAAAACATCTCTAAGTAACACATCACGGACAAATAAGGGCGAAACAGATTGATGTAGACAGCCAGTCATTCAGTCTCAGTCAGATGTGCGGTGAAATTTTCTTGGCACCTAAAAACACTTGCTCTTTTGTTGATTTTGATTGCTTCCATTGTCCTTATTTGTAAGTCACTTATTTGGATAAAAGCGACTTTTAAATGACTAAATGTAAATGTAAAACTTTGAGAAAATTTAGAAATTTAAACCAGAAAGTCCAAAATCCATACATAATATTTAATGACATTCAGATATAGATACAAATATTTTAAAAACATTTTGATGCAAATACAGCCAGCAGACAATACAATTTGTTGATAAAAGTTCTAAAGTAAAGACAATGTATTAATAAAAAGGTGATGTTTACTCAATGATAAGCTACTCAAAAATAATAATAATAATAATAAAAGTGAAAACATGATTGAATAATAGCCTTCAAAAGAAACTGAATTAATTTATCAAATGTAAAATCCGTTACAGTCTTGGTGTTACATGACAGAATCTCAAATTTTCTGGTCCTAAATGTGGACTCGGGGCCTCCTGTGTAATTAATCTTCTTGGTCAGTTTCAGTTCTGGTCACATTATCACGGTATGATTCACTCTGAGATACTACAATGTTGTGTTTGGACTTTACGGAGGAACAAAAGCTCCGGGTAGGAAAGGTAGACGGAATGCAGCACAATAATCTGGACTGCAAATTGCAAAGATGCAACATAGATTATATAATACTGTACAGAAATGGTTAGTGAGACGCAATTCACAAGATACCATTAATAAATTGTCATTTTATTAAATAAAAAGTTTTTTCTTAATTTCAAACAGATTATACCTGGTTCTGGTGCCAATCCCTTATAAGGGAAGCAAAGTAGGGCCAGTTGCAATGCTACAGTATATTGATGGGTTTTCTAAATCCCAGAAGAATATCTACTTGATTTAAAAACAATAAAAACAGGATAAAAAATTAAACATCAGTTCAAAAATGTCACTTCTTCAAATTCCAGAACAAGAACATTTTGCACATGTAAAAGAATAAAAATAAAACAGCACTACTTTTCTTAATAAAAGTCTGAACAAATTAAAGTGATGCATGAAACTCATAAGAAAACACAATTATATAATTAATAACATGAAACAAAATATATACAGGAATTTTTAACAACTTTTTAGATATTGTTCTTTGGGGAGGAACTCCATCTTTGAGTTGATCTGAATCTCACTTTTAAGGTTTCTATCCAGTGTGTGAAAAAATATGAATGTGGTTTTTCCTTTGTATGAACTTTCAGGTGATTCTTCAGAGGCTGAAGCACACAAAAATGTTACAGATGAAACTGCTGGTCTTAAAGATGAACTTTATATACTGTGACTTTAGATAATGTTTATTTGTTAGGACAGATTTATACAGAAGAGATTATATTTATAGATGCATTATTGTGTTATGTTTCGCGAGGACGCAATATCACACTTGAAATTGCTGGATCTGAAGATTATCTACAGTATGGACTGAATTTTCTTTTTTATGAATGCATACATTAGATGATTGAGTGTAACTCTTCCCGCATGCAGAGCAGTGATACGGTTTCTCTCCAGTGTGGATCCTCTCGTGGGTTTTCAGGATTCCTGACCAACTGAATCTCCTGTCGCAGTGTGAACACATGTAAGGTTTTTCTCCAGTGTGGATCCTCTGGTGCCGTTTCAAATGTTAAGTTGTAACAAAAGTCTTCTCACACTGAAAGCACATATATTCTCTCACACCAGTGTGTATCTTCTGATGAGCTTTTAAATTCTGCATCTGTGAAAAACTCTTTCCACACAAAGAACATGAATGTGGTTTCTCCTTTGAATGAACTTTCAGGTGATTATTTAGGTTTGAAGCCCATGAAAATGTTTTCCCACATTGATCACATTCATGCAGATTCTCTCCAGTGTGGATGATCATGTGTCTCTTAAGGGTTGAGGATTGTGTGAAACTCTTCCCGCACTGATCACATGTGAACAGTTTTTCACCAGTGTGGATATTCATGTGATCCTTAAGGGTTGATGACAGTGTGAAACTCTTCCTGCACTGATCACATGTGTACGGTTTCTCTCCAGTGTGAATCTTCATGTGATCCTTAAGGGTTGATGATTGTGTGAAACTCTTCCCGCACTGATCACATGTGAACGGTTTCTCTCCAGTGTGGATCCTCATGTGTCTCTCGAGACTCTGTTTGCTTGTCAAACTCGTTCCACACTGAGTGCAGGTGAAAGATTTATCATCTCT
Organism: Schizopygopsis pylzovi; assembly: GCA_027422435.1. Taxonomy (NCBI): domain Eukaryota; kingdom Metazoa; phylum Chordata; class Actinopteri; order Cypriniformes; family Cyprinidae; genus Schizopygopsis; species Schizopygopsis pylzovi. The sequence goes on along the minus strand of CM049825.1, from coordinate 3,506,053 downwards.
TCTTTTCTTTAAATCTTTTTGTTTGGTTTGTATGCTACTCAAAGGTATTTCTCCAGGTTTGACATTGTAGTATATCAAGGACCGAATCAGACAAATCAAGATTCGATCGAAGCATGGTTGAAACATGAGGAGCCGAATTCCACAAGACAACAGCAGGAAGACATAAATCAGACCCCCAGCCCGTCTGAATACAGCCTGCAACAGGACAAAGAATACGGCTGAAAAGACCTGAAGATCATCTTAAAAGACATTCATTCTCATTGTTAATGAAACTAATCATTTCTATGCATAACTGCATATTATGTATGTGACCCACAAATTTGACTATCCTTGTTTTAATCATTGTGTTTGTCGTGCTTTTAATTAGTATTGACTAGCTTAAGCCTTAAGGGTTAATGTCATGTTTGGTATGTATGAGAGTCATAATTCTAGCTTGAAATGTTTCTTTTGATTGTTTTCTTGTCAAATGCATCATATTCTGGTTATAGAAATCACATTCAAAAGGATACTTTGCAAGAGAATGTAAAACTCGGGCAATGTGACTAAACATGACATGTTAATTTATTGATTTGGTGGAGAAACAAAGCAGCACTCAGAGCCAGCATAGGATCTAATTGGTCAAGACAACCATTGGGGGGTGTCTAAAAGCAGAGGGTAAATACCCAGGACACACTTCTCCTCGCTCTCTTGAATCCCTCTCTTGAATTCTCCGCTCTCTTCTTGGATCTCTCTCTCTCTCTCTCTCTCTCCCCGGAAAAATGAACTCTCTGGAAAAATGAACTCTCTCTTCAGCCATGTGCTCTGGACCACAACCCAGCCAGTTGCTACCATGATGAGAAGAAAAGCCACCTAGTCTCTTTACATCCTTTTATTCTTTGACTTTAGTTTATTTTCTTTCCGTTGAGTCCATGTGCTAAGTTACGTTTGCCAACGGCAACCAGCCCAGAACTCTGCAAAACCAGTCAAGAACCAACGCCCACTTCAACGACTCCTGAACTCTAAGCCAATCAGCGACTTCGGAGAAACCCTTTCCCGCAAAGACGGAGGACAAAAGGGAATCCTTAAACAAGCTGAAAGTACAAAACCCCAGACTCTTGCTGAAACTGGTGTAATTTTAAGATAGATTTTAGCCTCATTGAAAAAGTCAATGCGAGTGTTAAATATGTGATTGATGATTGTTCAGGTTTATGCAATTGCACATAATGCTGTAAACGTGGGATATCAAATTCTCATTCTCTTAATCTAATCCTTTCCTCACTTTTTCTCTTTCTGCAACGCGTGAATGTGTGAATGCTTGTGTAGATTAGTTTACATGTCTTAGAGTTATATAAATAAAGTCTTGTTTATATTGAAAAGACAAATATCTTGTGTTTTGTGCTCATAAGTTAATGTCTTAATCTGTCGATTTTGTTACTGTGCTATTTAATAGTGTTTTCACTATATTTTGTGATTTTAATATCCAGTGCAGAGTTTGTTATACGGCTTGTTCAGTGAATCGCCAAAAAAACAGTGAGTCTGTTCAAATTCCCTATAAAATCATTAATGATTCCCTTTGAGCTAAATTGACCTGTTTCCCTTATAACAATATATATATTATATGTTATCATTACAACATGATGTTTCTCCTCCTCTTAAACATTTTTAAACAATAGAGGCACAATTATGTGACATATTTCTGTAGTGAGAACATGCTTGATCAACTACACAATTATCTAACATAAATGAATTATGTTGAAAAATAAATAAATTAACATAAATGTACCCAGTTTATAAAAAGTTCCTTTGTCATTTGCTACTTCAGCGTTTCCTAGTGCAACAAATCTAAAACTGCTTGAAGCTTTATATTCTTATTGTTTTTCAGACTCGTTAATGAAGGCTCAATAATAATAAACCAACCTGTTTGTTCTTCAGTGCGTTTCATTCTGCAGGGTTCTGGGTCTCTCATGTTCTCTCTGTCCTTCAATAAACTCTGTCTCTACAGATTTCACTTCTTCCTGATGCTCGTCTTCACTTGTAGACTGATGGGAATATTCCAGCATGTATTGCTAAACTGCAGTGGGAGGAGCTTCACTGAAGATGTGATTGTTGTGGGAGGAGCTTCACTGAATGATAGTGTGGTTGAAGCAGATCTGCTACTGAGTTTGTGTTTTTCACTAATATACAACTTCACCTCCAACTTCAATATTTTAAGAGACCATAGCCTAAGTGTCGTCTCTTTGTAAATCATTATATAGCAGCGTCGACACAAAGATCACTGCACATCAATGTAAAACACTCATTAAGGAAGATTAAGGAAAAGAGTCCAACACCGTGGTATAATGAGCACACTCGCGCACTAAAGAGAGCAGCCCGGAAAATGGAGCACAGCTGGAGGAAAACAAAACTAGAGGTATTTCGTATTGCTTGGCAGGAACGTACCCTATCCTACAGAAAAGCATTAACAGCTGCTAGATCTGATTACTTTTCATCTCTTTTAGAATAAAACAAACATAACCCCAGGTATGTATTTAATACAGTGGCAAAATGAACAAGAAATAAAACATTAACTAGTGTTGACATTTCCCAACAGTACAGCAGTAATGACTTTATGAACTATTTTACTTCTAAAAGCAAGACTATAGTGATCAAACTGTAACCATGCAGCCACCAGCTGCAGTATCACATCAAATTATGGACTATAGATCCCCTGAAGAACATTTCTAGTCATTTTCTACTATAGGAGAGGAAGAATTGCATAAACTTGTTAAATCAGCTAAACTTAGTAAACTTAGTTAAATGTAGTAGTTTAGATGGAATAGGGTCTAACATACATGAGGTGCTTCCAGAAGTCATAGATCCTCTTTTGGCTATTATTAATTCATCATTGTCATTAGGGTATGTCCTCAAAACCTTTAAACTGTTTTTTAAGTTATTAAGCCTCTCATTAAAAAAACACAATTTGACCCCTAAGATCTAGTTAATTACAGATTGATCTTGAATCTCACTTTTCTGTCAAAGATACTAAAAAAAGGTAGCATCCTCACAATTATATTCCTTCTTAGAGAAAAATGACATCTGTGAGGATTTCCAGTCAGGATTTAGACCATCTCATAGTACTGAGACTGCTCTCGTTAAAGTGACAAATGACCTGCTCTTATCATCTGATTGTGGTTGTATCTCTCTACTCGCTCCTGGATCTTAGCGCTGCGTTCGACACTATCGATCACAACATTCTTTTGAATAGACTTGAAAACTCTGTTGGCATTAGTGGAGGTGCATTAGCACGGTTCAAATCGTACTTATCTGACCGCCATCAGTTCGTAGCAGTGAATGAAGAGGTATCATATTGATCACAGGGGCAGTATGGAGTACTTCAAGGCTCAGTACTAGGGCCGTTACTTTTCACGCTTTACATGTTACCCTTGGGAAATATCATCAGGAAACATGGGGTTAGCTTTCACTGTTATGCTGATGATACGCAGCTCTATATTTCTTCACAGCCTGGTGAAAAACACCAAATTGAGAAACTTATGTAATGCAGTCGATATAAAAAACTGAATGACAAATAATTTCTTACTTTTAAATTCTGAAAAAAACAGAGGCGTTAATTATCGGACCTAAAAACCACACAAGTAATAACCTAGAACACGGTCTAACACTGTCTGCTGCTCTGTCGATTCTTCGTCATCAGTCAGGAACCTAGGTGTGCTATTTGATAGCAATCTCTCCTTTGACAGCCACGTTTCTAGCATTTGTAAAACTGCATTTTTTCATCATAAAAATATATCTAAACTGAGACCTATGCTCTCAATGTCAAATGCAGAAATGTTAATTCATGCGTTTATGACCTCAAGGTTAGATTATTGTAATACTTTATTAGGTGGTTATTCTGCACGCTTAATAAACAAACTACAGATGGTTCAAAATGCAGCAGCTAGAGTTCTTACTAGAACCAGGAAGTATGACCACATTAGCCCGGTTATGTCAACACTGCACTGGCTCCCTATTAAACATCGTATAGATTTTAAAATCTTGTTAATTACTTATAAAGCCCTGAATGGCTTAGCTCCTCAGTACCTGAGCGAGCTCTTATCACATTATAGTCCTTCACGTCCGCTACGATCTCAAAACTCTGGCCATTTGATAATACCTAGAATATCAAAATCAACTGCCGGTGGCAGATCCTTTTTCTATTTAGCTCCCAAACTTTGGAACAATCTACCTAACACTGTTTGGGATGCAGAAACACTCTGTCAGTTTAAATCTAGATTAAAGACCTATCTCTTTAACGTGGCGTACACTTAACACACTAATACGCTTCTAATATTCAAATCCGTTAAAGGATTGTTAGGCTGCATTAATTAGGTTAACCAGAACCGGGAACACTTCCCATAAAACACGATGTACTTGTTACACGACGTTACACGATGTGTTTCCCATAAAACACGATGTACTTGCTGATGGCCTGCACCCCAGCAGACTCGGTGCGGAACTCCTGTCGGACAACATCACCAGAACGCTACGCTCTATCTGACTAGTAAGCCAATTCTCCAATAACAGCTATGATGACTTTTGTTCTACCCACTTAAATGATAAAGGTACTTGCAGTGTCCAATCTATACAGACTGTGTCTGTTCCCCGAATATTGAGTTCAAAATATAAATTTAATGCAGGATCTAGAACAAATCTGATCGTGATCACTGCAGTCACCAGATCCAGTCCTTATCCAGCCCAGATGATCACTGCAGTCAACAGATCCAGTCCATATCCATCCCAGATGATCACTGCAGGCAACAGATCCAGTCTGTATCCAGATCAGATGATCACTGCAGTCAACAGATCCAGTCCGTATCCAGATCAGATGATCACTGCAGTCAACAGATCCAGTCTGTATCCAGATCAGATGATCACTGCAGTCAACAGATCCAGTCCGTATCCAGATCAGATGATCACTGCAGTCACCAGATCCAGTCCGTATCTAGATCAGATGATCACTGCAGTCAACAGATCCAGTCCATATCCATCCCAGATGATCACTGCAGGCAACAGATCCAGTCTGTATCCAGATCAGATGATCACTGCAGTCAACAGATCCAGTCTGTATCCAGATCAGATGATCACTGCAGTCAACAGATCCAGTCTGTATCCAGATCAGATGATCACTGCAGTCACCAGATCCAGTCCGTATCCAGCCCAGATGGTGGATCAGCACCTAGAGATGACCTCTACAGCTCTGAACGTCAGCGGAGACCAGGACACCTAGATGAGCCCCAGAGACAGATCTCCAGTGAAGACCTCGTCACCTAGACAGCCATCGGGAAAAGACCACTGGAACCAGCGGAGCCCTTACAATCTGACTTTGCTGCAGTTGGAACAAACTACTGGTTTGTCTGGCCAGAGGAGAACTGCCTAAAATGGGCGTTTAATCTTGTCATTTTACATTAGTGATACACTATTTTTCTATTTTGAAATTGTGCAGTTGCTTTGACACAATTTGTATTGTTAAAAGCGCTATATAAATAAAGGTGACTTGACTCATTCAGTAACACTGCACGTGTTGTCCTTCACACAATCTATGCATTTAAAAACCCAGACTCACAGTCTCTCTACTGAGATCACTCTTTATTCCCTCACACATGAGAGAGAAAAAGCAAGTGTTTTACCAAACATTTTGACATGCTACTTCTAAATTATATTATTTGTTGTATTTTCTTGTCAAAATTAATTCATTTGGAATTATTCAGCCTTTAATAACAAGCTACATTTTTTAATTATGCACATGGTGTTAATTTTTTATATGGCATACCTGCATACAGGTGGCTACACAATGGTTAAACATGGCGAATTGTTTAATGCATACACTTCTGACTAATGGTTACAGAACTTTTATAACTATTATTAACACAACTATTTGTTTAACTGGCAAAATAACCTAGCACAGGTTTATGAAACTATTTAATAGTTTATGAATTTATTTGTAATTTGAGCTGCTAGCTAGAAAACTAGGCAGCATAACAGTCAATAACCCTCTGAGGTCTGGAGAAGTTTTGACATGCCCTGACATTGGTGCTTTTCTTAGAAACATCTTAATTGTTAAATACTGTATTCACTGTAATTCAAGTTTGTACTTTAAAAAAAAAAATGTTATGCATGGTTAGTGAAAAACATAAATAATAAAGAACATAAAGAACAATTGTTCACAACACTTTTGAGAACTTGATCTGGTGGACTAGAGTTTTTGCTACAAAACGATGTGAAAATCACCTTGTTCACTCATTCACAGAAAACAATATATTGATTTAACTTGTGTAAGACATGTTTTGTGTTAGAAAGGTAGTGACAATGGCCATGAATATTTAGTGATTCACACCTGAGAGACAAAGGGCCTCCCATAATGGGCCATTACTGGGACTGTGGCAGGTAAGCAAGAATGTGAATAGATTAAAATAATGGGGGGGTTGACTATTTGTATTTTATGTACTACACATTATAATCAAAGCATACATAATGAAGGTCAAAGACACATTATTGAGCACACTGTAAATTAATACAGTATCTTGACTAGTTCTGAGTTGTGTCTGGCTTGTAAAAGTTAACTTAACTTGTGTCTTTGAGTTATATGTTGGGTGAGGGGTGATGCACAGCAAAGACTGCGAAATACAGAGAAGTTGCTGCCAATTTGAGTTAATGCAGCTGCCTGGAGTCCTTCCAATAATTCCCGCTAATAAACACAAAGAATGTGTGGAAGGTGAGGTTTTTTAGTTGTAATACATTTGTAATGTTGCGATTTAATGACCATGCTTTAAGAATTTAATACGACTCGTTGATTCACTGAGGATCCATGTCTGTTTTAAGACATAACTGCAATTAAACAATCAGAAAATATACAGTTCAGGTCAAAAGTTTACAACCCCCTTGCAGAATCTGTCAATTATTAATTGTCATGTTAATTATGTTAATGTTAATTATTTTAACAAAATAAAAGTTAATTTATTAAATTTTAATGTAAATTATTTAAAAAATAATAATGTTAATTTAAATTATTTTAACAAAATAAATGTTAATTTATTAAATGTTAATGTTAATTATTTTAACAAAATAAGAGGGATCATACAAAATGCATGTTATTGTGTTTTTAGATATTTCACATAAAATATGTTAACATGTCCACAAGAGGAATTCATTATGAATTTATAAAAATGACCCGTTCAAAAGTTTAAATCCACTTGATTCTTAATACGGTGTTATTATCTGAATGATCCAGAACCAGTGATAGTTGTTCATGAGTCCATTGTTTGTCCTGAACAGTAAAATGTTTGTGATTAAAATATGTTTTTTCAGCATTTTTATGCATCGAACGCTCACTGATACTCCAGAAGGAAAGACAATACATTAAGATTTAGTTTAAGAATGCTTTCGTGTCATTTCATGTAATGCTCAGCTCCCTTCTACTTCCACATGTTCATGACAAGGCAAACCTAGCCACAGGTTTTCACCCCCTGAATGCAATTCTACATAAAGAGGCAAAATGGAAGTGATCTTCAGAGTGTGAGAAGGCGTTTCAGGATGTTAAAACTCAATTACTAACACCCAATGTACTCACACACTATAATCCCAGACTTCCACTTCGCTTGGCTTGTGATGCTTCACCCAACGGGTGGGAGCTGTGCTTTCACACATGATGCCAGATGGGCAGGAAAGACCCATAGCCTTTGTGTCCCGAACCCTGAGTAAATCAGAACAAAACTACGCACAACTAGAGCGAGAAGCACTAGGAATAATTTTTGCTCCCGACTCTGTTTGTGACAGTCTCGGGGTCAGTAATCCTTTAAAAAAAAATGGTCAAACAGCACCACATCAAAACATGTTGTTTGGGAGGGTTTCAAGAAAAATTGTCCTAGCTCATCCAAAAACAAACTCCAGTATATTCAGTGGACAGATGAAACAAAAAAAAATAGCTTTTTAGCAGCAAACACTCAAGATAGATTTGGTGAAAAAAGGGTTAAAAAGTACCCCTTGAGTACAATGACATATACTGCTGTAATTTTGATGTTGTGGGCCTATATTTCTGCTGGAGGTCCTGGACATCTTGTTTAGATACATGGCATAATGGATTCTATCATACAAGGGAGTTTTAGTCCCACGCTAAAAAAATATAACATTACGAGAATAAAGTTGAAACGATTCGAGAATAAAGTCGTTTATCGTTTCGACTTTATTCTCGAAACGTTTCGACTTTATTCTCGAAACGTTTCGACTTTATTCTCGAAACGTTTCGACTTTATTCTCGAAACGTTTCGACTTTATTCTCGAAACGTTTCGACTTTATTCTCGAAACGTTTCGACTTTATTCTCGAAACGTTTCGACTTTATTCTCGAAACGTTTCGACTTTATTCTCGAAACGTTTCGACTTTATTCTCGAAACGTTTCGACTTTATCCTCGTAATAGTTCAACTTTATTCTCGATATATTACGACTTTAATATCGTAATCTTAGATAGTTTATTTTTTTTAAAGTGGCACTAAAATGCCGTCGTACTATCAAATACCAACAGATAAAAAATAAATAAGTGACTGACTCTGTTAGAAATCTTATAATGGGCCATGTTTGGATCTTGCAACCGTACAATAATCAAAACACAAACCTCAAAAACAACACAAGAATGGGTCACTGAGCACAAAACCAAGCTTCTGCTGGCCATTCCAGTCCTCTGATCTGAACCCTGTAGAAGATGAGTGAGGTGAACTGAAGAGAAGAAGCTGTGAATCTGAAGATCTGGAGTGATTCTGGATGAAGGATGGTCTCTGATCTCGTGTCAGGTGTTCTCTGATCTGAACCCTGTAGAAGATGAGTGAGTGAACTGAAGAGAAGAAGCTGTGAATCTGAAGATCTGGAGTGATTCTGGATGAAGGATGGTCTCTGATCTCGTGTCAGGTGTTCTCTGATCTGAACCCTGTAGAAGATGAGTGAGTGAACTGAAGAGAAGAAGCTGTGAATCTGAAGATCTGGAGTGATTCTGGATGAAGGAATGGTCTCTGATCTCGTGTCAGGTGATCTCTGACCTGAACCCTGTAGAAGATGAGTGAGTGAACTGAAGAGAAGAAGCTGTGAATCTGAAGATCTGGAGTGATTCTGGATGAACGAATTGTCTCTGATCTCTTGTCAGGTGTTCTCTAACCCCATCAGGCATTATAGGAGAACATTTAGAGCTGTTAAAACTAAAATCTCGCAGAAACTTTTGACGCGCAGGAAATCCCTAATATGGAAAAAGACACACGGCTATCGTTGTAGCTGAGTTGAATAAAAAGCTGAAACTTTTTACTGATGAAATGTGAAGACAATAAACATATGATTGCGAACATATATGGTTTTTCAAGTTATCTCCAGATAATAATTAAATAATATATACGAAAAATGCAGTACTGATTGACATATCATTTAGTATAGAAACAATAAAAAAAATTGCCTTGACAAAAGGACACTTTGGCATCAAGGGGAAAATGGGCAGGTGCTCAAGTACATATCTCATTGAAAGTCCCCAAACTCTTTTGGATTAACTGTGTTGAACAAAAGGAAAATATCTATTTACAGTTGATAGAAAGTCCTTGCATAATTATGATTCTCTAATGCAGGTGTGTAATTCATTTACACAACTCTTCAATCAGCAAGCAATCTTCACCCATCTATAGATGGATGCCACTTATGTGTTGATGTAAGCAAGCAGTATATAGTGGTGCTTATATATTTGATTTATATATAAACATGTGATCTTTTGATTTTCATGTGAATTTAATTTTCTATTAATTTTATGATTGTTGTTACAGTTTTTCCTCTATTGCTTACACACAATTGCTTACCAATTAATTTGGCTTAATTTTACAAAACAATCATACAGTTCTCAAACAGACACTTTTCTCAAAACTTTTAACACATTTTACCTGTTTTCACACTTGTTCTAATTTTCTCAGTGTTTTCTGCAAAACCCTACACAAAAATTACATAATTTTGCACAGGTTTAGCCATGTTCTCATTCAGAAGAAACAAACACACAATATAACTACTTCAAGAATCACAAAATGAACACAAATAGCACACATTTATCCATGTGTGAACATTCAGTAGCAAAACTGATGACACAGGTCAGAATCTCAGGATGATATGAACAAGAACACAGGCGATTATGATTATTATTAAGCGTCTGCCGTCTCACTAAATGAGGACATAAATACATGAACAACATCCCCGGCCTTTTGCGTATTACTGTCTTTCCTTTTTCACGACACAACAAGATTAAATGGAACACTTTTTCTTATATATTTTATCTCGTTATTTCATCTGACTCCATAAATGAAAAGGTTTTAATGATATCTGTGCATCATTAAAATATGAACGAATGATTGATTATTCTTTTCAGCTCTTTTTAATACTTTATCCGCTCAGATGTAGGGAAACTATATCGCTTAGAGGCCCTGTTTTTCACAGGTCTCACGGACACAATCTCGTCAGGCCCGGTCATCAGTCAGAGGTAAATTATGGTTATGTATCTAAGATTTGCCGTTAATTCACACGTACACAATCAGAGACATCGAATAAACCCCTTGGAGCCCCCTCAGAACTTTAGTTCAATCGTTTACTTCAGTAAAGGTTTCTTGGCCACTATTAGATATGTTAGCAGATCAATGTACCACACTTGTAATAGCTTTGGATTGGTCAAGTACTTGTTTAAAGTAACATTAAATCAAAAGTCAGAGGTATAGGCGTACCCGAGTTTAGTCTGACCAGACGGCATTCGCCGTCCCTAAACGGAATTATCTACCCGCCTCTGCATCCAAGTAGACTTGAATTGATGCCGGATATTAGCCGTCGCTAAAACTGACGCAGGCTTGCGGAAATATACGAATCCGCTAATCTAATAGGGAGAAAGCAATCTTAGAGGCAGTCAGAATAGAATCAAACGTTACAATTTATTGACCAGGTAATCGAAGCAATAATTCAAAACTCCAATGTTACAAGAATAGATTCATCAGTTAACCATAACATAACAATAATTCAGGAATTGAAGAATTTGTAGAAATTACTACCTGGTAATGATACACACAGCGATTGTGTGGGCAGTCAACCTACAGACTCCTAGAAATTTGTGTCACGTTTCCTTATAAACCCAGATAATTCAATAAGCCCACCAAATGGTGGTATCTTGTTATTATAATTAGACTTTAGAATTTGCAACCAAATGGCTTCTTGATATCCTGTGGCAGAGAATACTTATTTACATACAGGAGGTGGTTTGAATGGAAGATCAGGGGGAGGGCACACCTTTAAGTTGTACACTACACTTCTCATACTTTAGAACTTCTTTTAGCTTTTCATTATGATTGGGAGAATGAGGCCATTTTACCAGGCGCACAGACATTTCAAATGATATCAAACATGTATAGTTACTTTTTTGTACATACATTACATTGCATGGGTTTTCAGTGAGTTCTAGGTGAGGAGGAGAGGGGGGAAGAAAAGGGGGAGCAAGGGAAGATGATGAGACCGTAAGTACAGGGTGTGAACTACACTGTGTGTTGCGTCTCGGATGCTGCTGTTACATATGCAAGAGATAGTTTTTGTTGATTCTCAGGAAGGCCTTTTGTCCTCTCGAGGGGGGGGGGGGAGCCCAGACATACTGGCACCAGGCTTACAATCACATTCATGCACTTTCTCTCCAGTGTGGATGTTCATGTGGTCCTTAAGGTTTGATGAGTTTGTGAAACTCTTCCCGCACTGATCACATCTGTACGGTTTCTCTCCAGTGTGGATTTTCATGTGTTCCTTAAGGTTTGATGAGTTTGTGAAACTCTTCCCGCACTGATCACATCTGTACGGTTTCTCTCCAGTGTGGATCCTCTCATGTCTTTTCAGGGTTTCTGAATGACTGAATCTTTTGTCGCAGTGTGAACACTTGTAAGGTTTCTCTCCAGTGTGGATCCTCTCGTGCCGTTTCAAATGTCTAGCTGTAATAAAAGTCTTCTCACACTCAAAGCACATATATTCTCTCACACCAGTGTGTATTTTCTGATGAGCTTTTAAATTCTGCAGATGTGAAAAACTCTTTCCACACAAAGAACATGAATGTGGTTTCTCCTTTGAATGAACTTTCAGGTGCTTATTCAGGCTTGAAGCCCATAAAAATATTCTTCCACATTGATCACATTCATGCACTTTCTCTCCAGTGTGGATTTTCATGTGTTCCTTAAGGTTTGATGATTTTGAGAAACTCTTCCCGCACTGATCACATCTGTACGGTTTCTCTCCAGTGTGGATTTTCATGTGGTCCTTAAGGGTTGATGATTGTGTGAAACTCTTCCCGCACTGATCACATGTGTAAGGTTTCTCTCCAGTGTGGATTTTCATGTGGTCCTTAAGGGTTGATGATTGTGTGAAACTCTTCCCGCACTGATCACATGTGTAAGGTTTCTCTCCAGTGTGGATGATCATGTGACTCTTAAGGGTTGATGATTGTGTGAAACTCTTCCTGCACTGATCACATGTGTAAGGTTTCTCTCCAGTGTGGATCCTCTCATGTCTTTTCAGGGTTTCTGAATGACTGAATCTTTTGTCGCAGTGTGAACACTTGTAAGGTTTCTCTCCAGTGTGGATCCTCTCGTGCTGTTTCAAATGTCTAGTTGTAATAAAAGTCTTCTCACACTCAAAGCACATATATTCTCTCACACCAGTGTGTATTTTCTGATGAGCTTTTAAATTCTGCAGATGTGAAAAACTCTTTCCACACAAAGAACATGAATGTGGTTTCTCCTTTGAATGAACTTTCAGGTGCTTATTCAGGCTTGAAGCCCATAAAAATATTCTTCCACATTGATCACATTCATGCACTTTCTCTCCAGTGTGGATTTTCATGTGTTCCTTAAGGTTTGATGATTTTGAGAAACTCTTCCCGCACTGATCACATCTGTACGGTTTCTCTCCAGTGTGGATTTTCATGTGGTCCTTAAGGGTTGATGATTTTGTGAAACTCTTCCCGCACTGATCACATGTGTAAGGTTTCTCTCCAGTGTGGATGATCATGTGACTCTTAAGGGTTGATGATTGTGTGAAACTTATCCCGCACTGATCACATGTGTAAGGTTTCTCTGCAGTGTGGATGATCATGTGACTCTTAAGGGTTGATGATTGTGTGAAACTCTTCCTGCACTGATCACATGTGTAAGGTTTCTCTCCAGTGTGGATCCTCTCATGTCTTTTCAGGGTTTCTGAATGACTGAATCTTTTGTCGCAGTGTGAACACTTGTAAGGTTTCTCTCCAGTGTGGATTTTCATGTGGTCCTTAAGGGTTGATGATTTTGTGAAACTCTTCCCGCACTGATCACATGTGTAAGGTTTCTCTCCAGTGTGGATGATCATGTGACTCTTAAGGGTTGATGATTTTGTGAAACTCTTCCTGCACTGATCACATGTGTAAGGTTTCTCTCCAGTGTGGATCCTCATGTGAATCTCAAGACTCTGTTTGTTTGTCAAACTCTTTCCACACTGAGCGCAGGTGTAAGATTTCTCATCACTTCTTTTCTTTAAATCTTTCTGTTTGGTTTGGGAAGGTTTTTCTCCAGTTCTGACATGATCTTTCTCCTCTTCATTCAGTTCCTCATCCTCCTTGTTTTCTTTAATCAACTCTGAAATTAAAGAATTTTTTTACATTTACATTTATGCATTTAGCAGACGCTTTTATCCAAAGCGACTTACAATTGCATTCAGGTTATACATTTTTTGTCAGTACATGTGTTCCCCGGGAATCGAACCCACAACCTTTGCGCTGCTAACGCAATGCTCTAACCACTGAGCCACAGGAACACTTTACATTTTCAGTAAATGGACATAACATCACATTGAAGCATTTGTATTAATTACATGTCCCTGCAACTTTCCATGAATGAGGTACATTAATATTCCTATCATTACGTTTAAAACTTGAAGGCTGGGACACACCAAGCCGATGGTCGGCCAACGTTGGGCTTTCAGTGAGTGTCTTTCAGGCTAGTTTGTTTGGTGTGTTTCACTCGTCGGGCTCAAGTCAGAGGCAATTTGACATCAAGGCCGTCGGCGAGACTGAGAACTCAGTTAAGTTGATGTTCAGTTAAGTGAACGAATCAGTGCCCTAGAATTAAAGCGAAAGTGATGAAAACTAGTAAGTAAATGAAGGCAGTACAGACAGTAGGCTGTTCTAATGTTACGTGATCTTTCCCAAGCATTCCAATATTAGGGGTCGACCGATTATCGGCGCCGATATTAAGCATTTTTACGATTATCGATATCAGCCATTTTCAAAACAGGTTTGCAGATAATATATATATTTTTTTTATTATGCAAACAAACATACTATTTACAGGTGACATTATTTATTGGTGAATAAATAATGCAGGTGAAATTATAACAATTTTAAATGCACTATTTGGCTCGATGCAGCCTGTCTGAGCTCAACAATCTGTGGCCTAGAGCAATCTCCGCCCATCGCTCATCTGATATGTAGGGAGTCACGAGTCCGACCAATCAACACGGAAAACTGAAGGCAGTCTCACACCGAAAGCACTTGCTAACTGGAGCTGCCTCAGTGATCACGCATCAGTTGTCTCTCAAAGGTAAGGCAGCAGCAGACGTTGCTGAAGTTGCAATAAATCACAATCCACTATGATGTCCACGATGCGGAAAATGCGGGCGGAATCGCGGAATGCAGTCATATAATGGAATTTACCGTATTACACGGAGTGTCGCGGAATGTGTCGAAGTTTGGATGAATTAATCAAAAGTAGGTCAGTACACTTAAATCGACTCACGCTATGGACTAGTATCTATAAATATTAAGCCGGAAAAACACTATTTAAATATGAATCCTGCATGTTCTGCATCTTTGTTAATGAATGACACAGACGTGCGTAGGGATGGGTATCGTTAAGGTTTTAACGGTACTACTACTCTTATCGATACTGCTTATCGATCCGGTGCTTTAACGGTATTCTTATCGGTACTTTTTGTTATTTATATATATATATATATATATATACATACATATATACATACATACATACATACACATATATGTATGAAATATATATTTCTATGATAGATTAGCAGCTTAATTAACATGGCTTTATATTCTGAGATGTTAAATAAATATTTCATTAAATAAATATAAAACATCAATTTGTAAATGCAGCAGTGTGCAGGCATTTTTTGTGTTTTATATACATAAGATAAGATAGAGTAAGAACATGAACAAAGAAACAAAGTTAAACAAACTGACAAATATACCATTTATTGTGTGTGTATTTGATCGTTTGGACGCGCCCGAAGCTTGGAGCGCGCCGTTGCAGGCACACACACACACATACGCGCGCAAACACACACACACACACGCACACACACACACACACTCACACACACGCACTCACACACACACACACGCGCGCGCAAACACACACACACACACACAGGGGCGCGGGAACAGGGGGTGCTGAGGGTGCTGCAGCACCCCCTGTTTTTTTCTGTGGGCAACTGTAAACTGTTGTGAATAAAAAAAATATATAGGCTAAATTTGTTATAATAAAGATTAATTTAAAAATGTATATGGTTGCTCCGATGTTTATAACATTTAGTTTACATTGGCTATTTTGCTATCTATTTCTATGTGATCTTCGACATATTTACCATTTGCCCATTAATTTAACAGTTGTAAGAATTAAAGTTATCAAAGTTATTAAACTGATGCAGGGCTATTTGATGCGCACGTTGCGCACATCCTGTCAAATCACGCACGCAGCACTGCCAATGCTTGCTTTTATGTTTGTGAATGCTATGATTGTGTTGAAGAATTTGTAGGTTGTGGCTTAAAAGCGGAACATGGAAATATCATGGATGTACTTTTTTTTTTCTTTTTCTCAGCGATATGAGTCTTTCCCTTCTCCCAAAACAGCTTATAGCTAAAATAGTTCAGTTTTGTATGTAATGGAAAAGTGATTAGACAATGTTTCGTTTTTTTTTCTTCATAAAGTTAATTTAGAAAAACCTTGGGAGCATTTTCTGTTCGTTAAATGTTTTTTTTCTTTTAAGCAACGACCAAGCGGCCAGCATCAGAGTTGATCGCCTATGTTTGATTAATTTAGCCTTATCAAATCATCAAGACTTGATTAAAATAAAATCGACAGATAGGCCTATAAACAGTTCAAGCATATCACAGTGTTAGTTTAAATGTTTAACCTATATAAATGTGCAATATCCAACAGTTTGTGTGGAGAGTGGAAGCTGAAGCGAGCTTTACAGGACATGGAGGATTTTTTTCTTTCAGTAAAAACAACTTAAAATATGCCGTGTGATTTTTTTTTTTCCTCATAAAGGTAAGAGTAATATATCATTTTGAACTGTAAAGGGTCTACTTTTATTTGTGTGCATTCACAATATCAACATTGTGCTTTTATAAAATAGGAAAACAGAGAATGCACTTTCTTCCGGTTTTGAACAAGAGGCTTCAATGATGAACCGAAACTCAGCAACTCGAAACTGGCTCAGAGATATGATAAATATATCTATAGAAAGCTTTAAAATACTACTTTAAAACGAAATAATTCAAAGCAAAGCAACAACTCTTCATTAGTCTATGTAATCCGTTAAGATGCATATATTTCTCCAATGAGGAAATGGCGAGTCATTTTTCCCCGTCACCTCACCATCTAAAATATAAAAATAAGGGAAAGCCTAAAACAGGCCCGATTATAATTTGTGTTTTATTTTATAATTGTATTCAATAAAAAAAAAAGTATGTAAATCTTTGTCCTTGAAATTTAAAGGATTTGTTGCAATGCAATTTTGTCTGACTGATGTGAATTATTTATTGGCCTATCGTTTTAATCCATGCAGCAAATGCTGTAAAAACAGCTTTAAAATTACTTTATTGCATTCCAGATGCTTTAAAAAAAACTTTTCACTATACATTTTAAGGGTTTTTAAGCTTGAATGTAACTTGAATGTAAAACATTGTTATGAATTCATTGTAGCCTATTCCCTTTTGTAAAATAGCTAATTGTTGTCTAACACGATCTCATGAAAGTGCGTAGGCTATAGCACGATTTTCTGTTTCTATTTGGCGTAATATTTATATGCAGAAATTGACTACCACCCCCCCCCCCCACCACAGCACCCCCTACATAAAACACCTTCCCGCGCCCCTGCACACACACATACACACACACACGCACACACACTTCAGCCTGAGGAACAGCGTCTCTCGTGTGGATGGTACTTCCAACATTTCATTATCAAACATGTCCAGCAATTTAGTAACTGTAAAGACGGCATTTTACAACAATCGACAGACGATTGATCTGATTCTGATGTTAAGTTTTGGTCAGGGAGGAACGAATGCGCGCCGCTGTGAAGAGAAGGAAGTTGTGTTAGAAGAAACACGGCTATAATCTTTAGAAGCTAAAAAAAACATTAAATAAACTCAGTTTAATATAACAGCCACAGGCCTAAAGTGTAAGCATGTTTTAATGGTTAGTTCTCTCTTCTATCATAAACAGGGCTCATGTTGCGCGTGCTGAACTCATCCGCGTGAGCGATCTCGCTTCTATTTGGGAATAGCAAAAATGCATCATAGACAAGAGTTTGAATATTATTGCATATAAAAACAGCTGGTGACTCTGGCGGGATATAATTTGCAAGATAATGTGTGTATATATATATATAGCAATAATAAATGTATGTGTGTTTTCTTAATTTCTCCAGTACCGATAGCAGAACCGTTAACGTCAGAGCTTATCGATACTCCGGTCTTTTATAATTTAGCCCCGAGACCGATTAAATACCGAGTTTCGGTACCCATCCCTAGACGTGCGGTTTCATTTACTGCACACATACATACTGAAGCGCGTGATGCTCGCGGTGTTTTCAGCGTCTGCCGTCTCACTAAATGAGGACATAAATACATGAACAACATCCCCAGAACTGCTCGGAGAGTCACTTCACGAGCATTTGACCATTTCATTTGAGTAAAACGATCGTCATATCATATATACATAGGCTACAGAAACTTAAATGGTCCTCATGGCAAGCTGTCAAAATATAATTTCGGTTTAGCCGAATATATTACTGTATACGTAATACAACTACAACAATTATTAAAACTTTTGTTGAGAATAATCACACAATACGCTAAATACGTTTATTTTAAGTTTTACAAAATGTTTACAGAATGCTTCGGATGATCCCTGCATTTATGATATTATTAATATTACTGTTTATTTATTGTTGTTGTTATTAACAGTTTTCAGAATTAAAGACATGTTTAAAAGCATTTAAAGAACGTTTTTTGTCAGAGCTCTTGTTATTATTAATTGTGGCATTCATTTTCATTTTTACACCAGACACATATCGGTTATCGGTCTACTTGATCTGTAATAATCGGTATCGGCCCTGAAAAACACATATCGGTCGACCCCTATCCAATATGCAAATATTTTTTATAAAATGAGCCACTAAAAATGAATTAAGTTATCATAACTGATATTCAAAATGGTAAGCAAATGCTGCTTTGTTTATTTTTCGTATACAGGTGCATAGTGAATAGGTGGTTTTTTGTTAAATGTGAGTCAAAATCATCACAATTAAAAGAACCAAAGACTTAAACTACTTCAGTCTGTGTGCATTGAATTTATTTAATACACAAGCTTCACAATTTGAGTTGAATTACTGAAATAAATGAACTCTTCCACGACATTCTAATTTATTGAGATGCACCTGTATATAATAATTTTTTCCTATAACAACAAATCAAAAACTGCTTGAAGCTTTATAACTTTAATGTTGTTCAGCCTCATTGATGAAGGCTCATTAATAAACACCAACCTGTAGGGCTGTCAAATTGGCTGAAAAACTAAATTCAAATTTTATACTAAAATATTATCAAAATTCGAATTATATTAGAATTTAAAAGGCATAAATTCAGTTAGGAAAAAAAATATTTTGGCTTCTCTCCTGAGGCCAGGAGATGTTTATTAACATTTAATCATATGATCGCAAGTTTCATGTTTACGCTGTAAATATGCACGTTCGCTAGCAAGCTAGTTTCTTAATCTAGTAATTACATGTTTTTAAAAAAAGTTGAACTTACATTAATTTGACATGGCTTTGGGCTCTCTTGTGTGAGACGCGAGTGCAACAATGATATATGTCCCTCTAGAAAATGCAATAAATATGTGTGAACGGCTTGGTTTCAGTTTTGAGGTAAACATCTTTTCCACACTGACGTTCTCTCTTTCTACAATATTTTGAATGTGCAGCACCACATCGAGTGGGTTCAACTGGACAGGCTAAAAAAGCATTAAAATGCAACAACACCTCATCGCATTTCGTGTGCCAAGCTGCCTGACGCACACCTACAATTCGAATGCAGCGTTTTGCATTCGAATGTGGATTTTTATTTTTCATTTTGACAGCCCTACCAACCTGATTGTTCTTCAGTGTGTTTCATTCTGCAGGGTTCTGGATCTCTCATGTTCTCTCTGTCCTTCAATCAACTCTTGTCTCTGCAGATTTCACTTCAAACTGATGCTCGTCTTCACTTGTAGACTGATGGAAATATTCCAGCATTTATTGCTGAACTGCAGTGGGAGGAGCTTCACTGGAGGTGTGATTGTTGTGGGAGGAGCTTCACTGGAGGTGTGATTGTTGTGGGAGGAGCTTCACTGTATGTGTGGTTGTTGTGGGAGGAGCTTCACTGTATGTGTGGTGTTTGTGGGAGGAGCTGCAATGTAAAGAGCATCATGAATTGAGAGGAGATCCCCCATTAACTGTTTACACGTTTGACTAATGGTTAGAGAACTATTAATAACACACTTATTTCTTTATGGGCAAATAACCCAATACACAACAATTTATGAAACTTAAACAATTTGAGCTGATTACTAATAGCCAGGTAGCATTCACTAACAGTCACTAACACTCTGAGGTCTGGAGAAGTTTTGACTTGCCCTGACTAGGGTTGTAACGGTATGAGATTTTCACAGTATGATAATAGTCTCAGAAAATATCACGGTTTATATTAAACTATAATTTGTATCAGTAACAATGACTCTTAAAAGAATAAGAACCCATTTTTTTGAGTAAACAAATCCTTTATTTC
This sequence comes from Schizopygopsis pylzovi, assembly GCA_027422435.1. Classification (NCBI taxonomy): domain Eukaryota; kingdom Metazoa; phylum Chordata; class Actinopteri; order Cypriniformes; family Cyprinidae; genus Schizopygopsis; species Schizopygopsis pylzovi. The sequence goes on along the minus strand of CM049825.1, from coordinate 3,485,903 downwards.
AACAAAACACCAAAATCAATAATAATATAATCAGCTGCTCTCATAATATTGATGAGCTTCAGACTATAAACACTCATTAAACAAGCCATTCAGGATCAGCAGCATAATTATAGTCTATGTAAATAAAGTTCGATTTTGAACGACATTTTTGTATATAATTTTGAATGCAAAAACCAACAGCAGTTTCTTAGTTAAAAGAGTACCACAAAGCAACATTTTAACGTTACCTATATTATAATAAATCTGATAATATTTATGTAAAGATTAAAAAATGTCCCATGTGGCTCATTATATAGTCTCCATAATGAAGTATCTGTAACGTTAGAAATAAAATCGCAGCAGTACTTGATATCGATTCGCATCTATTCCCCTCAGAGACAGACCACGTGACACTCAAAACAGCAACATGATCACTCCGAACATCGTACTAAATAATATACGCGAACATAGCACTATGAACACCTTTTCCTCACATGCTCAGTATCTGCTGTAGTCAGTGTGTATTCACGCCAGCAAACACACAAACAGCGACATGGAAACAATGCAGAAACGACTTCGACGTTAAGTTCCCTAAACAAACGGTTATTTAAATACGCGAAATTCCGTTAACAGATTAACTCACCTCAGAAGACTGAAAGCGTTGGCAGATCTTGATACCTCACCAGGCAACGACTTAAAAGACAGCGTTTTGCACAAAGGTACCTGGTATTTCGGACAGACTTTCATGTAAAAACCTCTCGAGTCTGAAAAATGACGTCACATCATCGCGGCTTGCCAGTGCAGTTCAGCTCTTAAACCCCGCCCTCTGCACGTAAACTAACGGAAAATAATTCAAATTAAACTGAAATTAAAGTTTTCCCAAAGATGGTTTCTGTCCTTTTATGTAGTTCGTATCATGCTGATATATGTGCATGTGTTCGTTTTTTAATAGGTTTGGTTTTAATGAGTTATTTGAGGGTACACAAACGGGTGATTAACATTTTCTGAGTGAAGTAAATACGGACACTTTCAGGAGATTGAAGCTTTAACTTTTACATTTCCATAACTGTAATTTTATACTGAAAAAATTAGTTGAACCCCCCCAAAAAAACAAATCACAATTAATTCGTGGCTTAGTGGTTTATTCGCCAAATAATTTATTTTTGATGCAATCTGCAGACAGTAAAACATTACAATAAAAGCTAGATTGAATTATTAATGAGTTTAATTCTTGAAGCAAATAAAAAAAAGTGAAAGCAGAAACCAATGAGACATATTTCTCATTTTATTGACCTGCGAGATAAAAAACAACAACAAAGAATGAGTTAGAATTAATTTCTCTTAGAAGTGTTACAGCCTCTTCTTAGCTTCCTGACCAAGAATGGCTTTTTACATGTAAAAAAATTAAAAAACGTTTAATTTGAGAAAATGTACCTATACAAAACTAATCCAAAATAATATTTTTTGAGTTGATTTGAATCCCACAGATGAAACTCCTGCACTTTAAGATGAACTTTTTCCTGCTGTTTGTTATGGCTGATTAGGACAGATTAATACATGAGATTTTATTGCTCTATGCATTATACTGAGGACGCGGCCTCTGAAGATGATCTTATTGTGACCGATATGGTTCGCTTTCTTGTGGTTTTAGATTTCCTAACTAAATGGATCTCATTGCAATGTGAATATTTATAAGGTTTCTCTCCAGTGTGGATCCTCTGCTGCAGTTTCAAATGTTAAAATTATTATTTTTATTTGGTGGCACTGGTGCTCCCAACTTTAAAAAAAGTTTTAAGTACCAGAAAAAATGTAAGATTACCCACCAAAACTGCCAAAAAAGTTGTGTGGATCGGCCAACAGCATCCTGACGATTAAAAGTCTCAACAATCAAAACCTGATGCTGAATTCCGATGTGCAAGCAAATGGGCTGATTCTGATTCCAGTTTTATATCAATTTATTTTTAAAGCAAAAGGTAAGAAAAAATGAAAATATGAATACACTGTAAAAAAAAAAAAAAAGTTGAGCCAACTTAAAAGTTTAAGGCAACCAGCTTCAGCAGATTTTTGAGTTCTCAAAGTTCTTGTTGTTTTAAGTTTATACAACAAAAAGTTGAGAATCTCCTGCAAAAATAACTTGAGGGAACTCAAAAATCTGCTGAAGCTGTTTGCCTTAAACTTTTAAGTTGTCTCATTTGTTTTTTACACTCAGGGGTGCAAACTCGTCAGGGGTGAAAAAGGTGACAAACTAAACTAACCCTGCACCCCAATATTTTTATCTGGTAAACGGAACCACAAACAACTTTTACAATGTGCCAAAATGGCATGGGAGCCCTTGGAAGCATAATTGATCTCTTTGCAGCAGAGTTGCAGCGTCTGGCATGGCCTGGTTTCTCTATTATTTTTAAACTGTATTGAAACACATAATCCTTTCCCATCACATCACACTTTGATTCTAACTTCAACCAGGACCAGCTCTATTTGCACTTGACTCCAGCCTCTAGTTGAGCCACAGTAAGGGCATCTTCCTCAAACTCTCTCATTCCCTCACTCTGAAAAACATTGGGTGAGTGGTAAAGTTTGGCTACCTGAACTAGATAAAAGCACATGTAGGTAAAGTTAATTCACATATAACACATTTCACACACAATGGCAAGTCAAACTGCTTTATAGGGAGAAAATGTTACACACTGCAAAAAAAAAAAAAGATTTTCTTTCCTTTTTTTGTCTCGTTTCCAAAAAAAAAGTCAAAATAATCTTGTTTTTGTTTTGAAATAAGATTATTTTGCTTACCCCGTTGGCAGATCATTTAGCTTGTTTTAAGGAAAAACTCACTTAATTTTGATTTTCTGAAAACAAAACAATAATTTTACTTGTCTAGAAAATACTTCTTGATTTAAGAATTGTTAGATATTTGGACTAGAAACAAGTTGTTACATAAACTTGTCCATTCCTTTGCCAACATGGGACGCTACAGGTGACTTGACACAGATGATTAGTCCCCCATAATGTTTTTTTTTTACAGATCTACACTGTACAGTGTACATGAACAATGTTTATTTGCTCTATTACAGGCCAAACTTTCTGTAGCGATTTATATTTAGAGGGAACCACATCATTTGAATCACGATCCAAACAAAAGATGCTGCATATAATTTCAAAATCTGAAGCAAAAACAGAACGGCATGACTTCAGCTTAATGAAATTCAACTACGTAAAACATTTGAACAAAACAAAAACGGGCTGAATTATAACACAAATTCACTCTCCGCCACTCTCTCAATTCTCTCTCGCACACACGCAGTCGTGGCTCTAGTGGATAGAGCGTTGGACTTGCAACTCGAGGTTGTGGGTTCGAATCTCGGCTCCAGCAGGAATCGTCCACGACTGAGGTGAGACCCTTGAGCAAGGCACCGAACCCCCAAAACTGCTCCCCACTGCTCCAGGTGTGTGCACTTGGATGGGTTAAATGCAGAGAACACATTTCACTGCTCTGTATAATTGTGTATGTGACGAATAAAGCTCAACTGAGCCAGCAGGTGGCACTTATGGATCAGCAGCGACGCAGCGTTTATTTGGTTACCGCTGTAAACAAAGCAGTGCTTGCACTTATAAATACCACTTTAATATATGTATATAGGGAGGTAAGATGAAAAATAAAAATCTAAAATTTTCTGAAGACAACCAGAAAGATACTCATATAATACTCAGGAATATATTCATATAAACCCCACCCCTAATTCAGTATTTGAGATCTCGCTCACAGAGAACAGTGACCTGCACTGCCTATCACAGTATTATCTCCTCTATCTCATCTATGCATCCGTCTTCAGGGTCTCTGGCCTCTGTTAATGCCCATTGACAGACTTCTGAACTGCTTCCACATAAAAAATATGAATGTGCTTTCTCCTTTGAATGAGCTTTCAGGTGCTTCTTCAGGCCTGAAGCGCAAATAAATGTTTTGTTGCATTGATCACATATGTGCAGCTCCTCTACACTGTGGCTGTTCATGTGGTCCTTAAGGTGTGACGATTGCCTGAATCTCTTCCCGCATTGACCACATGTGTACGGTTTCTCTCCAGTGTGGATCTTCATGTGTCGCTTGAGACTCTGTTTGTATGCAAAACACTTTCCACACTGATCACATGGGTGCAGCTCCTCTACACTGTGGACGATCATGTGGTCCTTAAGGTGTGACGATTGCCTGAAACTCTTCCCGCACTGATCGCATGTGAACGGTTTCTCTCCATTGTGGATCCTCATGTGAATCTTGAGACTCTTCTTGCATGTTAAACTCTTTCCACACTGAACGCAAGTGATCCTTTTCTTGTCTTTTCTTTTCAGTAAAGAGATACTTTCAGTCTGTGACTTCACATCGATTTTTTCATTTTTGACATGATGTTTCTCCATCTCCATCTCTGAAATGGAAAATTAAATAGATACATTAAAATCAGAGAGAAATGTCAAAAGTGAACCTGAAAGTAGGGGCTACACAAGGTTATGATCGTTTTGCTGCATTTTTATGAATGTGAACAGGGCACAATGATCTCCAAATTAGGGCTGTGACTATAAATAACAGCTTTACCGCGGTAATGAGATGCCGACCGCGGTGTTCAGGTCATCACCGCACTTTTTTGCAAGGTATTTGCAGGAGGAAGCTAGAGGTCTGCATTCTGCGGGACCCGACCAGATTTCTTGCGACGCGGGATTAAATTGCTGAATAAAATACAGTCGGTATCTTTAGTGTAATTTGAACTGGAGCGAGCGGTCTAACAATATCCCGTTCCTGATATCCAGCATATCTGCGCTTTACTCCCTCTTATCGCTCGCGCGCCGCACGCACGGACCAGTGCTCCTGCGTCATGTGTTTTATTGCGCAACATGTGCATAACGGCCCTCAGACAGAACAGACAGGCTGTCGATGAGTGACGGAGCAGAATAATGATGGCAAAGCAAAGTGTGGATGCGCTGTCCTTGAAGGACGTTAAACTTGGACTGGAAAATGGTCAGTTTACTGCTAAGAAACCCAGGTCATGCAAATCTGGGAAGACATTCTTCTCATGGATGTTAAATTGTTCGGTTTCATGAAAAAGTGATTTCAATTCGACTACAATCCAACAGTTTAGTTCATATTTTGCATAAGAATTGAAATGACATGTCATTTTTTATTTCTCTCTGCAACACTTTTCCTACTGTGTTGACAGCAAAATGTTAAAAGGATCTTGTATTTTGACAAGACGAATAAAAATGACAAATAGGCTACAATTTTTGTACAATAGGCCTACATTTATTTCTCTCTGCGACACTCTCATATTGTGTTGACAGTCAAATGTAAAACTAATTTGATTCTGGACCAGACGAATAAAATAAATAGCTTACAATAAAAAAAATTGTGTGCAGACTACAGTTCTCTCTCTTTCAGTAGTGGGAATTTAAATGTGACATTCTGGAAACGAGATATATATTTAGCGGGAACGGTCAAGTCAGGAAGAAAATTATTCTAAGTGGACAGCGGGTGAAGAAAGTGAATTTATAGCAGTAGCGAGGTGCGGAATATAAGCTCGCGGGAGCGGGACAAAAAAAAAACAGTTTTACTTAAGCGGCCCAGTAGTTGGACTACTGGACCAGAGGACCTCAGAGGAAGCCAACCATCAGCGATTACACTGAATTAACCAAATTTGCCATAAGATAATTATATTGAGTTTCTACAATATAAATACATTTTAGAAACTTAATTTCCTGTGAAGTTGCTTTGCAACGATTGTATCGTAAAAATCGCTATACAAATAATCTTGAATTGAACAAAAGCCAAACACTTGTACAGAGAGGCTGGTCTGATGGTAAGTCCCTTTTATGTTGCACTTAGAAAAACCCAAATCAGAAAAAAGCCTCTTTTATGTTGCACTTTATATGTAGCCTAATTAATAGTTAAATAATATTAATGACATCCTAATTTGCTGTGACAAACGATGCAAGACAAACACATTTTTCAACAAGTTGCATTTGGACAAGCGTGTTTATATCCACGGACTGTTACCCGAAAAACAATAGGAATCAAAGTTTAGCACATCTCACCAGAACTAAGCATGGGGCATGTTGAGCTCGGCTTGCTGTTTCTGCAGCTTGCTCAGGTTGTTATTCTTTTAATAATTTATTGTACAAAGAATGGGTTACAAACGATTGTAATCCAGAAGGATTTATAAATGTGCTTATAAAATGCTTCTGCTTCTGACTACAAATAGCCTGATATTACGAAATACTTGTATTTTAAAGAAAACCAGTTTGAAGGGAGCATAGTTTGCTTTTTGGGTTAAAATAATTTCTTAATATGAATGACAATTATATTCTTCAGTGTCATTACTAAAGAATCAAGAATAAACACCAACCTGTTTGTTCTTCAGTGTCTTTCATTCTGCAGGGTTCTGGATCTCTCATGTTCTCTCTGTCCTTCAATAAACTCTGTCTCTGCAGATTTCACTTCAAACTGATGCTCTGATGCTCGTCTTCACTTGTAGACTGATGGGAATATTCTAGCATTTATTGCTGAACTGCAGTGGGAGGAGCTTCACTGAAGCTGTGGTTGTTGTGGGAGGAGCTTCGCTGAAGGAGTGATTGTTGTGGGAGGAGCTTCACTGAAGGTGTGATTTTTGTGGGAGGAGCTTCACTGAAGGTGTAGCTGTTGTGGGAGGAGATTCGCTGAAGGAGTGATTGTTGTGGGAGGAGCTTCCCTGAAGGTGTGGCTGTTGTGGGAGGAGCTTCACTGAATGTGTGCTTGTTGTGGGCGGAGCTTCACTGAAGGTGTGATTGTTGTGGGTGGAGCTTCACTGAAGTTGTGCTTGTTGTGGGAAGAGCTTCACTGAAGTTGTGATTGTTGTGGGAGGAGCTTCACTGAAGTTGTGATTGTTGTGGGTGGAGCTTCACTGAAGGTGTGATTGTTGTGGGTGGAGCTTCACTGAAGTTATGCTTGTTGTGGGAAGAGCTTCACTAAAGGTGTGATTGTTGTGGGTGGAGCTTCACTGAAGTTGTGCTTGTTGTGGGAAGAGCTTCACTGAAGTTGTGCTTGTTGTGGGTGGAGCTTCACTAAAGTTGTGCTTGCTGTGGGTGGAGCTTCACTAAAGGTTTGATTGTTGTGGGTGGAGCTTCACTGAAGGAGGAGTACATCTGCCAGAATTAAAGAGGAATCAGTTAACAAGTTTGTTTTTACACTAATTCACATATTTTAACTAGGGGTCGACCGATTTTCGGCGCCGATATTAAGCATTTTACCGATTATCGATATCAGCCATTTTAAAAACAGATTTGCCGATAATAATTTTTTTAATTATTATTTTTTTTTTTATGCAAACAAACATACTACTTACAGGTGACATTATTTATTGGTGAATAAATAATACAGATGAAACTATTTAATGTTTAAATGCACTATTTGGCTCGATGTAGCCTGTCTGAGCTCAACACTCTGTGAGAGTGAGGCGATCTCTCAATCTCTGAGAGCAATCTCCGCCCACCGCTCATCTGATATGTAGGGAGTCACGAGTCCGACCAATCAACGTGGAAAACTGAAGGCAGTCTCACACCGAGAACACTTGAACTGGAGCTGCCTCAGTGATCACGCATCAGTTATCTCTCAAAGGTAAGGCAGCAGCAGACGTTGCTGAAGTTGCAAAACACCTCAATATAACCTATGATGTCCGCGATGCGGAAAATGCGGGCGGAATCGCGGAATGCAGTCATATAATGGAATTTACCGTATAACGCGGAATGTGTCGAAGTTTGGATGAATTAATCAAAAGTAGGTCAGTACACTTAAATCGACTCGCGCTATGGACTAGTATATATAAATATTAAGCCGCAAAAACACAATTTAAATATGAATCCTGCATGTTCTGCATCTTTGTTAATGAATGACACAGACGTGCGGTTTCATTTACTGCACACATACATACTGAAGCGCGTGCTGCTCGCGGTGTTTTCAGCATCTGCCGTCTCACTAAATGAGGACATAAATACATGAACAACATCCCCAGAACTGCTCGGAGAGTCACTTCATGAGCATTTGACCGTTTCATTTGAGTAAAACGATCGTCATATCATATATACATAGGCTACAGAAACTTAAAAGGTCCTCATGGCAACCTGTCAAAATATAAGTTCGGTTTAGCCGAATATATTACTGTATACGTAATACAACTACAACAATTATTACAACTTTTGTTGAGAATAATCACACAATACGCTAAATACGTTTACTTTAAGTTCTACAAAATGTTTACAGAATGCTTCTGGGTGATCTCTGTACTTATGTTATTATTAATATTACTGTTTATTTAATGTTGTTGTTATTAACAGTTTTCAGAATTAAAGACATGTTTAAAAGCATTTAAAGAACGTTTTTTTGTCAGAGCTCTTGTTATTATTAATTTTGGCATTAATTTTCATACCAGACACGTATATCGGTTCAAAATATCGGTTATCGGTCTACTTGATCTGTAATAATCGGTATCGGTATCGGCCCTGAAAAACACATATCGGTCGACCCCTAATTTTAACTATTGATGTTAACCTAGCCATTCAGGACCAGCAACAGATCGCATCCCCTTTAATATAAGTATTTGTGGGTAGAAACTGATTATTTGAAGAGCTTTTTTCCAAAACGCTATAAATCCATTTTAATAGTTTTCATGAAAATGACATTTTTTTTACCTAGACCCATACATTTTGTTAATATTCAATTTATCATGTTAAAATGGTCTGTTGGCTCAGTCTGAACATGTTAAACAATGATTGTTAAACCCCCCCCCTGGGCCCGCACCATCACACCGAGCGGGTCTCGAACTCGGGTTTCCGGCGCGGGAGGCGGGCGCTCCAACAAGGAACGCCAAAGGCTACAGCCTCTAGTGTTAGTCGCTAGAGCCAGGTACATTTTAAACAAGGAAATATAGCGATTTGGCATGAAATATTGATGGAGCAGTGAATAGGTTCAGTACACAGCAAAATGGCATGATGAACTCATTTTTTTTTTATTTGGCGTTTATCGCGTTTTGGAAAAGAGCTCTTCATTTGCTGAAAGACTATACAACTGCTCTATTAAAACAGGATTATTTTGCATATGATACAGAAAGAATACCAGAAAATATAAAGATAGTGACAAGATATTGATAAACCACTATCTTTTTTGCACATGAATCTAAACATTGCTAGAAACATTGGCATTTTTTGATATGTCTGAAATATCTACTTAATATATATCTATATTCACTGAGGCTCAACAAACAATCAACCAATGGCGAACGTTACATAAAAAAATACAAATAACAGTTACGCTCCCAGATTGTAAACAAAATGTACTCACATGCTCGTTGTCTGCTGCAAGTGATTTAATCAGCAGAGGACCAAATAGCGCTGTACCCGGCAGAAATGACCCTTAAATAAAACGTGTTTGGTTGTGCTAACACAAGAAAGCAACGTGAATGACCAGAGTCAGACTTCACGCTGGCTGACCGTGCGTGCGTGCGTGCGTGCTGACGTCATCACCACCGAGAGCCGAGCTCAGTGTCATTGTTGCCAAGTCCTCTGTTGTCCCGACGGACGCCCACCAAAACGCGACTGGGCTAATTTGTGCGGGTTTTGTTGTGCAAATCTGGCAACCCTGATCAACTGTAGTTCATAGAAAAAATCAAATTAAAACCACAAAACATCTATATAAAACAACCCGTCAAACAAACATAAGGGCAAACCAGTTAATGATGCAGACGGACAGACAGTATCGGGGTGAATTATAGTTTATTAGGCAATTAAAGCACTTTATTTATCCATTTTAAACAGAATCTCGTAAAGAAAACATATGTAACATCATGGCTTTTAGATATATATATAAAATTGCTGATTCAAATACAATCAGCAGACAATAAAAGTTGCTAATAAAATGTAAGAAGTGAAAATCACGTAATAATATACGGGTAACATTTACTCAAATACTACTCTAGGTAAATACATAAAAATAGCTAAGTAAAAGTGAAAACAAACTTGATTTATCCTTATTGACTTACAAGTAGGGATGGGTAATGCTCTTAATATAGCCTACTGATTATCAATCTGGTACTTTGACCGTTTTCTTATTGGTATTTTTTTATTTATTTACATTTTACAAAAACTGAAATAACATATGAAAAAGTAAAATAAATAATTTATAGCAAATAAAGACGATATAAGTGAAAGTGACATACGGTCAAGCCTGGTGACTCATACTCTAAATTCGTGCTCTGCTTTTAACCCATCCAACATGCACGCACGCACACACACTCAAAATTACTCTCCAGAACATTCTCGTTCACCGTTCCTGGCCGGTGGAATGATCCCCCCCCCATCCGGAATGCTGGATCCCTGTTAACCGTCAAGCAACAACTGAAAACTCATCTCTTTCAACTCTACTTGACTTCATCATAAACTTAAAAAAAATCTTTCTCTTTCCCTCCTTCCCTAGCTTGTACTTATTTAAACAACGCCTGAGACTTGGTGTTACGAGCACTTCCTCTGTCTGTTTGCCTCTTCAAGATGAATCGCTTTATGTATTCCCCAATTGTAAGTCGCTTTGGATAAAAGCGTCTGCAAAATGACTAAATGTAAATGTAAAACGTCAAATATTATTACCAAGCAAATATACTGGCAATCAAATTAATAGTCACGTAATGTTATTAACCTCAGATAATTCAATAATATGTTAAGTTAAATGAGTTGGAGCCCACTTTAACCAGTATTTTTAATTTTTCTTGCATATGGGCCCAGGGTGAATTTGCTACACCACTGACTTATTGTCATGTTTGGTGAGGATGTGGTGTCTGACTTGAAAGTGCTGAATCTAATGATGATCTACTTTGTGTGAATGTGTTTTGTATGTTTGTGTAAAGCAGACGATTGAGTGTAACTTTTCCCACATGCTGTGCAGTGATACGGTCTCTCTCCAGTGTGGATCCTCTCATGTTTTTTTCAGGTCTCCTGAATGACTGAACACATGTAAGATTTCTCTCCATTACGGATCCTCTCATGCATTTTTAGATGTTGAGCTGTAATAAAAGTCTTCTCACACTCAAAGCACATATATTCTCTCACAGCAGTGTGTATCTTTTGATGTGCTTTTAAACTGTACAGATGTGAAAAACTCTTTCCACATAAAGAACATGAATGTTGTTTCTTCTTTGAATGAATGTTCAGATGCTCCTTCAGATTTGAAGCCCACACAAATATTTTTCCACACTGATCACATTCATACACTTTCTCTCCAGTGTGGATGATCATGTGCTCCTTAAGGTTTGATGATTGTGTGAAATATTGTGTGCTTGTCAGGTGAAATATTTCTTGTCTATTCTTTTCTTTAAATCTTTCTGTTTGGTTTGAGAGCCACTCAAAGGGTTTTCTCCAGTTATGACATTATGTTTCTCCTCCTCATCCAGTTTTTCATCCTCCTCGTTTTCTTCAATCAACTCATAATGAAAGTAAAGACGATTAATTTCAGGAAATCACAGAGAGAAATGTGACAATAAAGAACATAAAAGTGAACACTGATGTAATAGTGGAAAGTTGACAATTGCTATACAAAGAATTAATCATGTTGATAGGAGTACATTGATCTTCCAGTTATGTTTTTAAAATTACAGGCACAAATCTAATTTGTGTACAGTATATACTCAATCAAAGTACCAAATTAATTTTTCTGAAAAAAATGCCTCATTGATAGGGATGGGTATCGTTGACATTTATCGATACTGATACTGATACCGCTTATCTATAACGGTACTTATCGATACTGTTATTGATACTATTTGATGCAAAAAGATATGATGGGAAAAGTTGTTTTGAAAATTTCACCACAGGACCATGTCTGGCCGGAGTGTTGTAGCCATTATTTCTGTGGGAAACATAAGCTTCTTATCAAGGTCCACTTGCAATTTCCAATCCCACGCGGACTGCAGGATGCTTGCATCCTTAGGTGTTGTACGATGCACTTGATGTTGGCCAGCTGGTACGAATTTTGTGAAGTTGACCTGTCTTGCCAATATTTGTGGGTGGTTGTTTGTGGTGGTTCGCTTCTGTTCTAGTATTGATGCCAGCTCTCTAAGTACTTGGTTATGCCGCCAAGTATAGCGCCCTTTGGTGAGGCTTGTAGTACACCCTGATAGAAAGTGCCTTAGGGATGCAGGTACTTGACACAGGGAACAGGCGGGATCTTCTCCATACAACTCTTTCAGATTTTGGGGGAGGGTAGCAGGTCGTATGTGGCTCTGATGACAAAACTCAGCCGTGCTCCCTCCATCTCCCAGATGTCCCGCCAGCTGAGCTTTTTCTTCTCCAGGCCCTCCCAGTTGGTTCATCTCCCCTGCTTGGTCATTGAGACAGCTTTGGCCTGTCGCTCTCCCTCCTCCTGTCTCCTGACTTCTTCTACCACTAGCTGTCTCTTCTGCACTGATGTTGCTTTGTGCCACAGAGGAGTTATAGGGATGAGTCCGAACCTTGCCCTCCCATGCTGTACTTGTCCAACCACATCTCTGAAGTGAAGCGCAGACTTTGCACTCTGAACAGCTTCTGATGGAGTCCCCTTCCATTCTGCTACTAACCAGGGGGCCGCTGTTCAAATGACTGCATCCTCGGATTCAGTTAGGGTCATGACGAGCCTTGCTTTGGTGCATTTGAACTCTTCCACGAGCCCTGTGATTGGTAATTTCAACTTGCCATGTCCATAAAGTCAGACGAAACTTAAACAACGTGGAATTCCAAGCCACTGCTTCAGCTGTATGCTTATCAGCCGTTCCAACTTTTCAAACTTGGTGACGGGGATTTAATACACAGTTAACGGACACAAGAGTCTTGGGAGTATGCCAAACTGAAAGCACCACAATTTGAGTTTTCCTGGCAACAATGTCTCGTTGATGCGCTCCATGTACATGCTGGTATAATTTTTTTAGATGTTCAAACTGCTCGGTGTCTTTGAGTTTACTGGCATTTCTGAGACAGTTGGGACAGGTGTTCTGCGACATGAAATCTTTGGTCTGTGACTTGGCCTTTCACGATGGAGATGCTTCTGCACTTACTGGGCTTTAACTTCATCCTCGCCGATGTTATATTGATGAAGTTTTTCCAGCAGTCTCTTGGTGCAGGGGACAGTTATTGTGAGTGTTGTTAGATCGTCCATATAGGCTCAAATTGGTGGTAACCTCTGATTACGTTGTAGTCGTTCTCCTCCCACAACCTATTTTCAGGCTCTGATAATGATCTCCATTGCCATCGTGAAGGCCAATGGGGAGATGGTGTACCCCGCCATGATGCCTACCTCCAGCGGTTGCCAAGTTGTGGTGAAGCCTGATGTTGTGAGGCAAAACTATAGATCCTGGGGCCAGATTCACGAAACATTCTTAAGAAGAAATTTCTTCTTAACTGCCATTTTCTTCTTATTTTTTAACTTAAGAAAAAAGTTAAGAATATTTTGTATTCCCAAAAAAAATTCTTAAGAATATTCTTATCTTTTTTCATAAATTTTTTCTTAAGACAAAACTTAAGAAGAATTCAAATTCTTGAAAAGAATCTTCTTAAAAATCATCGTAAATAACTTCTTAAATTTAGGACCGCCCCAGACTTGTCTTAAATCCCAACCAGTAAGAATGATTTAATAAATGTATTGGGCAATTTCAAATTAATTGTTATATTTAAGCATTACAACAACACTAGCTACATACAATAGGCTACACAGTAGGACTATTAATAGGGATGTGCACGAGTTTTCTGGAGTGACAGGGATGCTAATGTAAACAATGATCGTTCATGATTAGCCTGTGTGTGACGCTACTTTTAGCTGACTTCAAAACTCAGTAGCAACTCTACAAAAACGAGTCAGATAGGGAGTTTTAATTGGACGATTTATTTTAGCTTATAAATACGACAGAGGCTGCATCCGAAAACGTACAGGCAATGACTTTTAAAGCAGCGCTTTAGCACGGAAACACCTCGCGAAACTGAGTTCAGAGAGCGTGACGGTTTAATGATCTACAACAATATAGAACGAGTTTTGGTGATAACTAAATTCATATTTAATTACTACAACAATGGTTTCTCGCTAGAAATAACCCCAAAAGTGCAAAAAGTTAGTCAGAAATATGAATTTATACACAAGCTAACCACCAAATGCTACTTTCAGATGCCATCTTTATTTTTTAGCTCAACCGAAACATATCGCTACAGCTCGAGACAGACTGTTCAAAAACACGCCGCATTAAAAACGTGAAGCTGAGCGCGCAACAAAAAAGAGTGTACGTGCTGATTATGATTACGAGGGTAATATGCAGGAAGCGCAAAAAGACAATAAAGGGTGAGTTTATCAGTGCGTCATGTATTCACTCAGATAAAGACATTTTTCATTCTTATTTTCTTCTTAAGAAAAAAATTAAGATGTTCTTAAGAATATAATTGAGAACTTATTAAGAATTTTTCAAAAATTTCACTTAAGAACATTCTTACGAACTTCGTGGAATCTATCTTAAGACATTTCTTAACTTATTTCTTAAGAAGATTTTCGTGAATCCGGCCCCTGGAAGTAGTGTTTCACTAGATTTCTGATTATAGTCAGCACCTGGAAGAAATCAAAGGCAGCCCACAGAAATTAATGAGGGACTGAACCATAGGCATTGGCCAGATCGAGGAACAAGACGTGGAGATCTTTCCTTTCCTCTTCTCTTTGCAATCTGGATTTGATGCCATATAATGCTGTTATGTTCAAGGCATCCCGAAAAGCCTGCAATGCCAGCCTTTTGGATTGATGTGTCAATTAAGTGGTTTTTGTTTTACTGTGTTTAACACTGAAAAAGATCTTGCCTTCAATGTTCAGAAGGTTTATCTGGCGGAACTGTTCAATGGTGATTGAGTTATTTTCTTTTGGGATGAACACCCCTCCCACTCTTCGTCAGGCTTTCGGGATGATTTGCTTGTCCCATGCCACTTTCACAAGTCAAAATGACTTGAAAAATATTATTTCCAAGCTTTTATAGTAGCGACCAACAGCATGTGGAGTCAAGGAACATTATTTACCACAGACAAGACAAGAATACATTAAGTTAACTGAGTTGGAGCCCACGTTAACTAATAAAAAAAAAAAAAATCATATGGGCCCAGGGCTGACTTGCTACATACAACACTGGCATTATTGCATCACGTTTGGTGAGGACAAGGCATCAGACCTGAAATGACTGGATTTGAATGTGATCTACTTATTGTAAATGCTTTTTTGTATGTCTATGTATATTAGATGCATGAGCAAAACTCTTCCCGCATGCAGTGCAGTGATACGGTTTCTCTCCAGTGTGAATCCTCTCGTGTGATTTCATGTTTTCTAACCGACTGAATCTCTTGTCGCAGTGTGAACACATGTAAGGTTTCTCTCCAGTGTGGATCCTCTCGTGCAGTTTCAGGTTTTGTGCTGAAATAAAAGTCTTCTCACACTCAAAGCACATATATTCTCTCACACCAGTGTGTATCTTCTGATGTACTTTTAAATTCTGCAGATGTGAAAAACTCTTTCCACACAAAGAGCATGAATGTAGTTTCTCCTTCGAATGAACTTTCAGGTGACTCTTCAGGCTTGAAGTCATCAAAAATGTTTTTCCACATTGATCACATTCATTCAGTTTCTCTCCAGAGTGGATGATCATGTGTTTCTTAAGGGTTGTTAATTGGGTAAAACTCCTCCTGCACTGATCACATACGAATGGTTTCTCTCCAGTGTGGAGGTTCATGTGTTTCTTAAGGGCTGTTGATTGGCTAAAACTCTTCCCACATCGATCACATGTGAATGGTTTCTCTCCCGTATGAACTCTCATGTGTGTCATAAAATGAGCTTTTTGTCTGAAACAACTCCCGCACAGATCACACGTGTATGGTTTCTCTCCAGTGTGGATCCTCTCATGTGTTCTCAGGGATACTGTCTGACTGAACCTCTTGTCACAGTGTGAACACTTGAAAGGTTTCTCTCCAGTGTGGATCCTCTCATGTGTTCTCAGGGATACTGACTGACTGAATCTCTTGTCACAGTGTGAACACTTGAAAGGTTTCTCTCCAGTGTGGATCCTCTCGTGTTTTCAGGGTTACTGACTGACTGAATCTCTTGTCACAGTGTGAACACTTGAAAGGTTTCTCTCCAGTGTGAATCCTCTCGTGTGTTTTCAGGGTTCCTGACTGACTGAATCTCTTGTCACAGTGTGAACACTTGAAAGGTTTCTCTCCAGTGTGAATCCTCTCGTGTGTTCTCAGGGATACTGTCTGACTGAATCTCTTGTCACAGTGTGAACACTTGAAAGGTTTCTCTCCAGTGTGGATCCTCTCGTGTATTTTCAGGGTTTCTGACTGACTGAATCTCTTGTCACAGTGTGAACACTTGAAAGGTTTCTCTCCAGTGTGAATCCTCTCGTGTATTTTCAGGGTTTCTGACTGACTGAATCTCTTGTCACAGTGTGAACACTTGAAAGGTTTCTCTCCAGTGTGACACCTCATGTGAAACTCGAGATTATGTTTGGTTGTCAAACTCATTCCACACTGAGTGCAGGGGAAAGATTTCTTGTCTCTTCTTTTCTTTAAATATTTCTGTTTGGTTTGAGAGCGACTCAAAGGTTTTTTTCCAGTTTTGACATGTTTCTCCTCTTTATTCAGTTCTTCGTTCTTGTTTTCTTCAATCAACTCTGAAATCAAATCAAAGTAAAAGGTTTAATTTTCAGTGCATCACAGAGAAATGTTAAAGGAAAGGACATGAACGTGATTGCTCTACAAATCTTTCACCATAATGATGCATTTTATAAATTACATATTCCTGAAATTTTGGCATGAGGTACATTGATCTTCCTATTATTCATTCAATTATTATGTTACGTTTCTATAGTGAGATTATTAAATATATTAAACTTCAGAAGTTTATAGAAAGCTCTCTTATAATTTGCTGCTCTAACACTATATTTATTGCACAGCTCTCTATATATTGTTTTGTATTACAACAAAGCAAAATTTTACAAACTACTTGAAACTTTATAACCTTATTTTTCCTCAGACTCATTGATGAAGGTTCAAGAATAAACACCAACCTGTTTGTTCTTCAGTGTGTTTCATTCTGCAGGGTTCTGTATCTCTCATGTTCTCTCTGTCCTTCAATAAACTTTGTCTCTGCAGATTTCAATTCAAACTGATGCTCTGATGCTCGTCTTTACTTGTAGACTGATGGAAATATTCCAGCATTTATTGATAAACTGCAGTGGGAGGAGCTTCACTGAAGATGTGATTGTTGTGTGAGGAGCTTCACTGAAGGTGTGGTTGTTGTGTGAGGAGCTTCCCTGAAGGTGTGATTGTTGTGGGAGGAGCTTCACTGAAGCTGTGATTATTGTGGGAGGAGCTTCCCTGAAGGTCTGATTGTTGTGGGAGGAGCTTCACTGAAGATGAGATTGTTGTGGGAGGAGCTTCACTGAAGGTGTGATTGTTGTGGAAGGAGCTTCACTGAAGGTGTGATTGTTGTGGGAGGAGCTTCACCGAAGGTATGATAGTTGTGGGAGGAGCTTCACTGAAGGAGTGCTTGTTGTGGGAGGAGCTTCATTGAAGATGTGATTGTTGTGGGAGGAGCTTCACTGAAGATGTGATTGTTGTGGGAGGAGCTTCACTGTAGATGCGATTGTTGTGGGAGGAGCTTCACTGAAGATGTGATTGCTGTGGGAGGAGCTTCACTGAATATGTGCTAGTTGTGAGAGGAGCTTCACTGAAGATGTGGTTATTGTGGGAGGAGCTTCACTGAATGTGCTGTTTTTGTGGGAGGAGCTTCACTGAATGTGTGTTTTTGTGGGAGGAGCTTCACTGTAGATGTGATTGTTGTGGGAGGAGCTTCACTGAAGGGCTTGTTTTTGTGGGAGGAGCTTCAATGAAGGAGTGATTGTTGTGGGAGGAGCTTCACTGAAGGCGTGATTGTGATCGCTGTACTGTAAAAGGAGCGGATCTGTCAAAATCAAATAATAAATCACTTCGTACACCTTTACACTAATCACATATTTTAAGTATTTATGTTTATGTATCTGGTTATTTAGTAATATAACTTTTAAGTAAATTATTTGCAAACTGTTTTATTCCCATTTTTGTCTCTTTTTATTTTTAGGACAAATATTTTATTCCTACATTTACCTGCCCTATCATTCATTTATAGGCCAGGATTTTTTTTGTGACATAATTTGATGATTTGGAATGAGCGGTGTAACAAAAACAAAATGAACAGAGCGCAAACGTTGAGCAATAACAATGTAAAGTGCCTTTTATGAGGTCTTTGTGAGTTTGCAGCTGGTGAAAATAAAATCATATGTACAAGCAAAAATGAGCGCGCTTAGTCCAGTAGATGGCATTAAGTGTGTTCGACTTAAAGCAGCGCTGAACAGCCTCATCGGTTATTGGGTGCTTTGATATCATACACCCGGCATCACCGCTTTAAGTAGAATACATCTTTTGTTTGGGGTTTTCCGTCATGAATGTGTCATTCAACCCGACCAATCAGGTTGTAAATGTATCACTACGCCTTTAGGTTTGGTATCTTTAGGTTCACTGTCAAAAATGCCAATGTGAACGATAAGCGGACCAGGACAAAATGTATCATTTTCATTTTTGGTCCGGACCAAATTAACTAAACGAACCGAACTACAAGCATGAACCTCTTCTGAAAACACACTTGTTTTCTTTAGTTTTTAAAAGTTGAGAATGTTTTAAATGTGTTTTACATATTGACTATTATGACTTTGTACAGCACTTTGGTCAGTCTTGCAATTGTTTTGAATGTGCTTTACAAATAAAATACATATAACTAAGTGACCAGGTGTAAACGGGCCCAGATTGTTTGCTGGTAAACAGATAATTTGAGTTTGAATATATCAATAGCATCTGGCTGCAGACATGCACATGCACTCTCAGACACCTGCATTTCTTTTTATAATTATCATTATTAATTGAATCTCTCAACATTTTACAGCTAGGTGGTGAAGACAAGAATACAGATTACAATAACACTTAATAGCCACCTGCACTCTCTACTACCTGCGACGTCACTTGCAATCAAAACCATAGAACAGCAGAATATGAATACAATGCCAGAATATCAACGTAATGCACAAACTATATTAATAACGTGCAAATTAATGAACACAAACACAACATCTCATTTACTTTTCAACCAATGCAATATACCAAGTGCAGTGCAGATTAGAGTAGTCGCAAATAAATAATAAAGAAATGAAGAAGCCACAGTACGTTGAAAAGAACCAGAGGCCAAAAAATACGTTTTGAGACCTGGTATTGCGTGACTTTTATTTCCTGAAGCAAATAAAAAATGACATGGTCTGGCAAACGATATTTTTGTGTTCTTCTTGCATTCTAAATAAATTAATACATGTGGAAAAATAATCCTCTCCCTTCTACCACACGCTCTCTGTTCTGCGGTGCCTCCTCCAAGCAACTATAATTGCAGCCATTTTAAGTGCAAAATAGTTTAAGACATGTTTTTTGTGAGTTAAATAACAGTTAAAAAACGAGCATGAACGTTGGTAAATCTCATTGCGCGATTCATTTGAATACTCTCCTCCCATAAAGTTTGCTCTGATAGGGAAACGTCTACAAATGCATATTCAATAAGATCAGGCGCAAAAATAACTATGTCCATGCCTTTTCAGCGCTAATGTGTCACTGCGCGTATTTAGTAAATCCTGACAGCACTATTTTAACGCCAAACAACGGTTTGCGCTGGTGCAAGCTGTTAGTAAAACTGCCACAAAGCTGATTCAGAAAAATTCAGTATACATCTTATTGTTGATGCAGACTAGGCAAGCAGATATAAACACACGTTAAAAAAAATTATTGAGAAGAAGGTTTTAAAAAGAGAATTTTAAGAGGAATTAAAAGGACCGAATTCAGTCCATTTTATTAAAAATATTATGTACAGGCAATCAGACAAGCCCAGAATGCAATGCGCTTAAATTGCATTTTAAACTTTTCCTCCCATAACAAAATATTGTAAATTAAACACTTAACGCATTGAATGAAAACAGCGATAAAAAAGAAAAAAAACTTTTTATATGGGAAAATACTTATCGCGAAATTGTGCACGTTGTGTTTATTCTGAGCTCACCTGCGCATAGCTATGTTTAATGATGAGGATTAAGTCACACATATATAATATATTAATACATTTTGTCAAATATGATATTTTAATATTACTGTCTTAATACATTAAGCCATATTATTTTTGTTAATGGCTTTGTATTGGGATGAAAACACTTATTCAGAGACACATTTGCGCAATTGCGTTAATTTTCTGCTGTTCTGTGGCCACCGCATTTTCGGGGGTTTGTCTTTTTCTCCTACAGGTAATGTACAGGACCCTGTACGTTAAGTTACTTTTAATCGTTTAACGACCATTGTGGCTTGTCTACATTGCCAACACACAAAACAATTAATTTGTCCATATTATAATCTAATTATAGTTTGATTTCTTAATACACACTACATTCATAACAAGTATTTTATATACACCTATTTAGTTCGCGAACATTTTACTGTTTTGTAAGCGAAGAGAAGCAGACGATCACAAAACCTTCCACTTTAAGGTTTTTTTTAGAAGACATGCGAATGGCACCAAACCCAAATTAATCCATTCAGAAATGACCCTGTACGAATGTTGCTTAAACCCTGTAAAATATATTTTATTTTACAGTAAATCCTCACCTTAAACCACATGCTGACTAAAGGGACCGCATGCGCGTGATGACGTCATCGATTATAAAAAAAACGTGCCAAATACTATTTACAACGGAAATACTTCTATAAAACGACACATCAAACTAAAACAAAAAATATGAACAAAACTGTTACTGAGACAAACAACCTCCTTTATCCAATCTCAGTCAGCTGTGTGTTGAAATATTTGCTATATCAGGAAAATTAAAACATTGGAAAGCCCAACAATCCCAATGCATTTATAACGAAACTTATGAAATTATTTATTATTGATGCAAGTAGAATAAGCGCATAATAAAAACAACAAAAATATTGATAATAAGTAACGATAAGTAAGCTTTCCTGTAGCTCAACTGGTAGAGCATGGCGTTAGCAACGCCAAGATCATGGGTTCGATTCCCAGGGAAAGCAAGAGCTGATAAAATGTAGAAACTGTAACTTGAATGCAATGTAAGTCGCTTTGGATAAAAGCGTCTGCTAAATGCATAAATGTAAATGTAAATGTAACGAGTTTAATCCATGATTAATTGAAAATGAATGAGATGCTAAGCATCTCAACAAAAGTAAAGAAGCGCCTTGCTGAGAAAAGCTAGCAAATAGATGTTCTTGGCACGACGATCACAGAAACGTTAACATTCAATAACGCGTATATTAATTCAATTCACTCAATATTATCACCCTGAAAGCAAAAAACACGAATAGTTCATGTACGCATGACTTTAGTTTGCTGTGATGTTCCTGTTGAACTAAATCAGACTGCAGACACCAGAACAGGCGCATAAATGCTGTTTTATCCGAGAAAAACGATGTAGGAATAACCTTGTAGGACATCGATTAAACAAACCACGTGATGTGTTTTCTACGGATGTGTAAATAAGTGAAATTTTATGAACGGCTCAACTCACCTCAGAAAACACAGCAAGTGCGCGCTGACTGAACGAGGAAGGAAACTAGTGACGTCACGCGGGCGAGGTGAGAATAACGGTAGTTTGGCAAAGCGCGCCAAATACTGCTTACAGTCACAGAGCAGTAATGTATACCATAGATGTAGCGGTCAATGTTTGAACTGGATCAAAACCTTTCATCAAAAGGTGTCCTAAAACCAAAACAATACCATTCTTGACTTTTTTTATCCACTTCAAATGTTGACTACTGTATAGCTGTTTGTAGGCCTATACTATATTTACTAATATATATTATCTAGATCAGAGCTTCCCAAACTTCAGAGGGGTAAGGTCCCCCAAAACAGCAAAAGCTCCACGACCCCCCCTTCCCAACCTCTTTATAAAGATATATTTAATAAAGAAGATTGTCTCTGCACAAAATTATCAACATGTATTAACCAGTTTGTAAGAATTTCATGTGAATTATGAAAACGACCATAAAATGTAATATATTTATATGCTGGTGAAAGTAAGATGATGTAAACATTCTTTACAAATATATTTAAATCCATAACACTACACTTTCTGCATACTATTTGCAATTATATTGCATCAAAGTGTGTAACAGAAGCTACTCTACATAGTTCACAAATCTATTGCAATGAAATACATAACTATGTTTAAAAAAAGAAAAAGCTAAAAACATCTAAATTGCATTTGTGTAATAAGGAGGGAAGCACTGATCTAGATGTTACATATATTATTTAATTGCTGTCATGTGTAGGGTGAAAAAAAAGCTTTATTTATCATGAAATTTAAAACATGTAAAGTCTAAAAAAAACACTCATTGCGGTTCATGGCTTTCAGATATACCCACAATTATGGATTTATTAACTCTTGATGCAGGTAGCATCAGTAGACAATATAAATGGGCAATAAAAGTTATTGATAAAATAATGCATAATTAGCCTACTTGAAAATGAATGCGACGGATCCCTCTCTTTATTGATTTACGAGCAAGCCAGAGCATTTTGACCATTAGCTTCTGCTAATATTTTCACAAATCTTTGAAAAAAAGTGTTGCGTAATTATCAATTTCAGTAACAATATGCTATTTTAATATGCAATGGATAATCAAAATTAAGACAACACAAAGAACATAACTATTCAAGAAATCATGTAGCCTAAAGTATTAATTTAATTAGCATATCATAAGTGTGCAACATCTATGCAAATCTTTGATCTATCTGAATCTTTCAACAAACATGTCTGTCATTGGCTACAATACTGGAAGCTGCAAAAACATGTTTTAAATAGAAACCAGAACCTGCTTTTCAGGGGGTACAGAATACAGACTGACGAGTCAAAAATAAAGCATTAAGTTGAAGATTAACTCTTCTTAATATGATTTCAGACTGTGGATGTATTTTGTATGTTTGCGTAGAGAAGATGATCCAGTGAAACTCTTCCCGCATTGATCACGTGTACGGTTTCTCTCCAGTGTGGATCCTCTCACAGGTTTCCTGAATCGTTGAATCTCTTGTCGCAGTGTGAACACTTGTAAGGTTTCTCTCCCGTTGAACATTGAATGGCTTCTCTCGCATTTCAATCTTTAGCCATGACGTGTCATATACAAGATATATTAATTCATACTTTATATACTTCGTGATTTTGTGCACTTTCGTTCTACGGTCTCTGCAATATTTACTAGATCATCATCCACTAGTGACTGTGTTATTCCCTTTCGTCACTCTGCTTTTGGATTATGGTCTTTCTCAGTGAAAGCTATCACATGTTGGAACACTATCGGAAGACATAAGGATGTGCATATCTATTGACATTTTTAAATTGAAACTAAAATCTTATTTAAAATCAACTCAACTCTGTAAACACTGACATGGTCATGTAGTGGCTCTGATATAATATCATTGTATTGTATGTTTTACTGTGATTGTGATTACCTGCCAAGGGACTGCGGATGGAAACTAGCCATTGGCTAAATTCGGTACGATGCATGAAATGGAAACATTTATATTAAAATTGTGCATGGTCCCTTTTCAAAAAAAAAAAAAAGTAATTCAGGACATACATGCCATATTATATGTTGTGCTTTTGTTAAATAATGAAAACAAACCTGAGAAAATATTGTTAATAAAAACAAAAACGTAAAAATAAGTTTAAAATCTCAACAAAAAAGTATTAAAAACTATTTAAATGCACCAATTCCCCAAAAAACAAACAAATATTCTGCGATTATATAACCTGTATAAAAACTGCATGACGGTGCGTCTACTGCAGTGAAGGTGACGAGTCAACATTGTTTAACTTAGATTACAGTAACATAAGCAAATGCGTGTGATATAACAACTGTTACTTTTAATTCAACAAAAACAATGAAAACCTGTAAACCACTGCAACCTTAATTCTCCTACTTAAAAGGCAGTATGCACAGTGCAGTAGTAAAGACTGAACTTTAAACATGTTGTTGTTTCAAGCATCTCATTCAGTAAAATAAATCAAACAACTGCGAACTGGTGGCGTGAAGTCTAAAACAGTGGTGTGTGTGTGTGCACTGCAATTTGAGTTTATTAAAAAACAACTTAAGAAAACACATCCAAAGACGGCACACAGAATACAGGGAGGCTCTATCAGCCACAAGGCATTTATGAAGCCAGTTTGTTGATGACAAAAATTATTTTTTTTACAGTCGAAAAGTCTTTGCATGGTGCATCCACTCCAATCCATTCTCAATTTATCTAGAATCATGCAGTTTATATGTTGTTTATTAGCCTATAGGGGTGTAACGATTCATCGATATATATCGATACAATGTATGACAATACGATGCAACGTGTAAAATATCGATGTGTGTAAAAAGGCACCTTTATTTTGGCACTGTCCACATTTTCACATGTCTGTCTATGCATTTCCGCCAACGCGTGCATTCTCGTTCAATCTCACGTGTCAGGACTCAATATAAGGACTGACCGAAGGCACAAGGCGAGCATAAAAGATGCTCGGGATTGTTGGAGTAACAGTCGCGCGCTGTGTGAGAAGTTTTCCACGCACACACATCTGAAGTGCACGCACACAGACAGCCGCGTCAACTCCGCGCGAATACTGAGCTCTCCTCTGCTTTGTGTGCATGGATGAATAAATACAGACAAAACTACATCAGCATGCATGTTTTGGCTAATATCCTTGTAAACAGTCGGTTAAGAAAAGCATGTCTTAATGTAAACAGTGGAGAAAAAAGGCATGTGTATCAGTATATTACAGTTTTTTTACAATCCCTTTGTTACTATTTTCAGAACCTTGATGTCATTTTTCACAACTCTAGACAAAACTCCCAACCAATGATCAAAATGCACATTTTTCAAAACTCTAACCCTTTTCTCAATTGCTTGGATACAATACACATAAAACTTAGATCATTTGTTCATTCAACATAAATCACCTGTTCAATATGACACAACTTAACATCAAAGTACTACTATTTCAAAAGGCAATTCACACATTACATTTCAAATGAGTGTCTAATCATTTCCTTACAATGATCTAACTATTAATTGATACAACTGCTCAAAATGACAAGTTACTGTTGCATTACTCTTAATGCATATTTGTATGGAAACAGACAAACAATCTTCCATGTTTACAGTAAATCATGAAAGTTTCAAGATAAGATTTATTGTCACCAATTAGCGTGGAGCATGAACCAATTAGACTACAATATCCATGGATGTAGCCTAATATTTTATCATAATGCTTCCTCAGACACCGTGTCTATGGTCCCAAATACTGTACCACCTTTTCAGACTATTTACAGTATTGACAGTACTGCACTGTATAGATGCAGGCCCTTGTAATTGCTTGTCCAAATTCTGCCAACTCGTTACTGATGATTGAGTGCACATTGTGGAATGAGTATATAAAGAGTTGATTGAGATCCAATTGCAAGAGCATAGTGATACGTAACATGGAGCCAGCAGGTGATCCAGGTCACAATGGAGGTCAAGCAGTGGTGGGAGGAAGACGTGTTGGTCAAAGGAATGGCAGGGGACAGGCACCACTTCTGAGAGGTGGTCGTGGGCCTCATTTGAGAGGTGTGGGGGAACGTGGTAGAGGACAGGCACCCCTTCTGAGAGGTGGTAGAGGTCTGCTACCCGAC
The DNA here is from genome assembly GCA_027422435.1 of Schizopygopsis pylzovi. NCBI lineage: Eukaryota > Metazoa > Chordata > Actinopteri > Cypriniformes > Cyprinidae > Schizopygopsis > Schizopygopsis pylzovi. The sequence continues at coordinate 3,460,091 of CM049825.1, read as the reverse complement.
CCGAACCCGCGGGTCCCGAAATACTTTCGGGTTAATGTTTAATGGATAGCTTCGGGCTCGGGTCTGTAGCTAAACCAAAATTATATGCAGAGGCTTCGCTGCTTTCATAGACGCACGCACACACATTGCACACAGATATCAGAGATCGCGCAGAGCACAAACAGCACGGACACTTTTATTAGTAAAATAGCTTCGACAGGCTACTGACTCGCAAGTCACAACATTATATTTATCTGCAATGAGGCGGCAAAATCGCTGTTTTTGAAGTAACTAAGCCTCATTGCTTGTAGAGAGAGACGCGCAGACGCAGGTTCACACGCACGCGCAACATTCATACTCCCTTCTCTCTCGGTGTCTCTCTCTCTCTCTCTCGCTAATTTAAATAAATGATTAATGCATTCAAATAAATACAATCTTATTTAAGATCTTATGTCTGACTTAATGTATACAGAATGCTAACGAGCCTTAACTGACAAAAAATGACCATAATTTGCACGGTAGAAGAATTATATTCTTGTCCATACAAAATTCATAAACTCGGCAGAATGTATGCGACCGCTGCACCTGATGTTCACAAACTTTCATAACTGGTAAATGTTTGTGAAATGGCAGAGCCTTGATTAATCTGTTTCTTTGCATGCAATCGTGAAATGCAGCCTTTTTCCTTTTTTTTTTGTTGGCTATTCGTTGTGGGGGGGGGGGGGATTTCGGGTCGGGTTCGGGCTCTAAATTGAACTGTGCCGCTCGGGTCGGGTCGGGTCAGACGATCTCGGGTACGGGCCGGGTTCGGGCTTCAGTTTTGAGCCCGTGCAGACCTCTAAGAGGTGGTCGTGGGCCTCGTTTGAGAGGTGTGGGGGAACTTGGTAGAGGACAGGCACCCCTTCTGAGAGGTGGTCGTGGGCCTCGTTTGAGAGGTGTCGGGGAACTGTCAGGAGTCCAGGCCCAGCGTCCTCCCTCTCTCTGCCAGAGGGCGCCACCTCCCTTCCTCCTGGACTCATCACTTCACTCCACACACCTGTGCACCTACTCATCACTCTCAGCTGTTCCCAATGTGTGGACTATTTATGCACCTCAGCCCCGTCCCTCTGCCTGCCGAGATTACATTTACCAGCACTCACATGTGCATGTTTGTATTTCACTGTGTTTATTATCTGACCGATTACATTCGGTTTCGTGCACTCGGGACACCAGCACTACGTTGCCGTCTGGGGTGTCCCGTTCTTGATTATTGTTTTGTTTTTGCCTGTTGGCTTTTGATTTAATAAAGTAAGAAGCTTACCTGCATTTGGACCCAGATCTCCATTTTTCCACGGGCTTCCACGCTGCGTCATGACAGAATCTCGGCAGCAAGCATGGGTCCAGCAGGTAAGCTCATCAACATCCGTCAGGGAGAGGGGAGCATTGAGGAGCACGCCGGGTGCTTTTGGGAAGTCGCTCGGCGATCGGCGACCGAGAAGACCTGCCTCCTGGTCTTCTTTTGGGGGAGGCTAGCCGAGCCTCTCAGAGCCCGAATGCCATACTGGAACCCCGAGGATTCGCTGGAGGGCTACCTTAATCTGGCTCTTCGTCTGAGCGGCTCGGCCTTCAGGGTGGAGTTAGCTGCGAACTCCGTTCGCGATTCCTCCCAGGTGGCGGCGTCCGCTCCCGAAGCAGCGGTACCCGCCCACACGGCTCACAAAGCTCCCAACGCGGCGATGCCCGCCCACAGAGCTCCCGAAGCGGCGGTGCCCGCACTCACAGCTCACGAAGCTCCCAATGCGGCGAGACCCGCCCACACAGCTCCCGAAGCGGTGGTGTCCGCCCCCACAGGCGAGCCGACAGAGTCCGCTCCGTTCCGGGAGCCGACAGAGTCCTCTCCGGATCCCGCTCCGTTCCAGGAGCCGACAGAGTCCGCTCCGGATCCCGCTCCGTTCCGGGAGCCGACAGAGTCCGCTCCGGATCCCGCTCCGTTCCGGGAGCCGACAGAGTCCGCTCCGGATCGCGCTCCGTTCCGGGAGCCGACAGAGTCCGCTCCGGATCCCGCTCCGTTCCGGGAGCCGACAGAGTCCGCTCCGGATCCCGCTCTGTTCCGGGAGCCGACAGAGTCCGCTCCGGAGCCCGCTCCGTTCCGGGAGCCGACAGAGTCCGCTCCAGAGCCCGCTCCGTTCCGGGAGCCGACAGAGTCCGCTCCAGAGCCCGCTCCGTTCCGGGAGCCGACAGAGTCCGCTCCAGAGCTCGCTCCTGTCCTGCTGGGGCCACCCTGGCTGCCGGCCAAGCAACCGGCTCCGCCCTGGCCTCCTGACTGGCTAGATCCTCCATGGTCTGTCCCCCCGGCCTCCTGCTCTGGGTGCCCCACCCTGGCACCCCTGGCTGCCTTTTCCTCGGGGCCCTCTTCCACTACATGGGCCTGGCCCCCCCCATCCCTCCCCCTACTCAGCCCCTGCCCTGCCGTTCCCCTGGTTGGAGGCTCGGGAACGTCTGGAAGCCGTTCCTTTAAGGGGGGGGGGGGGGTAGTGTCAGGAGTCCAGGCCCAGCGTCCTCCCTCTCTCTGCCAGAGGGCGCCACCTCCCTTCCTCCTGGACTCATCACTTCACTCCACACACCTGTGCACCCACTCATCACTTCACTCCACACACCCGTGCACCTACTCATCACTCTCAGCTGTTCCCAATGTGTGGACTATTTATGCACCTCAGCTCCGTCCCTCTGCCTGCCGAGATTACATTTACCAGCACTCACATGTGCATGTTTGTATTTCACTGTGTTTATTATCTGACCGATTACATTCGGTTTCGTGCACTCGGGACACCAGCACTACGTTGCCGTCTGGGGTGTCCCGTTCTTGATTATTGTTTTTGTCTGTTGGCTTTTGATTTAATAAAGTAAAGAAGCTTACCTGCATTTGGACCCAAATCTCAATTTTTCCACGGGCTTCCACGCTGCGTCGTGACAGGAAAGTGGTAGAGGACAGGCACCCCTTCTGAGAGGTGGTCGTGGGCCTCGTTTGAGAGGTGTGGGGGAACGTGGTAGAGGACAGGCACCCCTTCTGAGAGGTGGTCGTGGGCCTCGTTTGAGAGGTGTGGGGGAACGTGGTAGAGGACAGGCACCACTTCTGAGAGGTGGTCGTGGGCCTCGTTTGAGAGGTGTGGGGGAACGTGGTAGAGGACAAGGCCACGGACCAAGACAGTGGCAGCAACAGCATAAAGTGTCCAATGAAATTCGGGCAATAGTTGTAGACCATGTCAAAAATCATGGCATGACAATGACTGCGGCGGCTACAATGATACAACCAAACCTCAGAAGGTCAACCATGGCCTCAATAATCAGAACTTTCCGCAATGAGAACCGGTAAGTTATCAGCATGCACTAAACATTATGCTACTCTCAATTGTCAAATGACTGCATACCAATGTGTATCACAGTGTACACAGAATAGGTGATGTGACCAAGTGTCTTCTTACTCTAATGTTCCCTGTAGAATTGTGACCAGACCAAATAGTGGAGGCAGAGGCAAAATTCTAACCGACCAACAAGAGCAGGCTGTGGTCGATTTGGTTCGGGCCAGAAATGATATTCGCCTTACAGAAATTCGCCAGCATATCTTGGACAATGAAGACATGTTCAACAATGTGGGATCCATAAGTTTGCCGACTATTGCACGCATACTGAAAAGGCACCAGGTATCTATAAAACAACTATACCATGTGCCTTTCGAAAGAAATGCAGACAGAGTGAAGCAAATGAGGACTGAGTATGTTCAGGTAAGTTCAGTTTCAAGATGGCTGTTGTAAAAACATTCCCAAAAATTCTACATTGTACAGTAATCTCTAAATCTCTTTCCAAAATGTATTTTTAGAGGATGATGGAGCTGGATGCTGATGACGACCATCACAAATTCATATATTTGGATGAGGCAGGTTTTAATCTGGCCAAGACAAGGAAGGAGAGGTCGGAATTTCATTGGCCAGCCATCCAAGTACCTGGACAACGTGGGGCCAACATTAGTGCTGGGCGGTATACCGGTTCATACCGGATACCGGTGTTTATTTTTCTTACGATATTAATTTTTAAAATACCGCAATACCGGTGTCATTTAAATAACGTTTGAAACGCGACACTGTTAGAGAGGGGTCTCTTTTCACTATTGCATTTTGGCGAGAATACAGCTGTATGTGTTAAGCGTGAAAGTTCCGAAACTGAAGCACTAGTAGAATGTGATGAGAGAGAAGAAGTCATGCACAATATCCACATTGACCGCCACAAATATCCACCGTCCGCTGCGTCAGCTCCCGCGTCTCTCACAAACTAAAGTTCTCCGTCGATACGACGGATTCCCGTCAACTGCAGGGTTCCCGCCTTCTTAAATTCACTTTTCATCATTTTAAGACCGTAAATACGCTTACGTTTCTCAAATAGAGTTATAAATGTCTTGATTTTAGCTTGAATAGGTGTTAAATGAAGGAAAGACGAGGTGCATTCAGTCTGCTGAGGGGGCTGTGACCAAAGCCTGGAGTGGATTAAAGCACGTTCCTCTCTCCGCTCTAAGAGTTCTGTAATCACTCCGCTCTGGATCCACTCCGGGTTTTACATTCCCGCTCACGGAAAAACTGCTCCGCGTTCACTCCATTTAAACGTTACCGGGGATTACTGAGGGGAAAGAAACGTGTAGGAATCATGTAGCGCACTGTTGTTGTTCTGCGGAACACCAAAAATCATCCCCGCCTCGGCAAACAACATAGTAACGCTCGCATCATTTACAGTCGGGTTCTTAGCAGAGAACACCGAGCAGAACTTGAATTGCGGCGCGGGATTGCGGCTATTAATAATAATTATACTCATTCCCGCAGGTTCCGACAGAATGCATCACATTTGCACGTGCTTTTGATTCTTTAGCTCACTCACGCGCTCTTAATTTCTGTGCGCCCACAGATCGCGATCAGGAGACAGCTTTTAATAATTATAAGGGGAGTTTGCAAATGTGATATATTGATTTAATACAAAAGATCAATAAACAAGTACTGCATGATTTTGTTCAACGAAAATAGTTCAAAATAAAGTAACAGCTGAGCCGTTGTGCATCACTAAAAGCAAATTTATATGTAATACATTAATATCCACATGAATCTATGAATGTAATTGCACTCATGCCACCCCTGAGACTCATTAAACGTCTAAAAATGTACGTACAAGTCAAATGTCACCTCGTACTCGGAAGGCTAATTTTTTTATCAGAATTTTTTTTTATTGATCAGAAGGTACTCCTAAATGTTTTTAATTAGGAGGACAAGCACTCCTAATTACAAGAAGAAAAGCACCACTCTTAAACTGTGTGTGTGACTGTTGCCGTATGGCTGTGGAATGGGGTTTGGCCGAGGAAATATTTTCAGTCAAAATATATTTTTTGCTTTAACCCCTGTATTTAGTGAAATGTTTCTACAATATTCACTCATCATGACACTAAAATATGGCATTCTAAGTCAATCTACTGCAGTTTTTCCTCAGTCAGTAGAAAATGTGGTTAACACCCGGTCATGCATCAAAAAAATAAATACCGTCATATACCGTGAAACCGGTATAATTTAGAAAAATACTGTGATATAAATTTTTGGTCATACCGCCCAGCTCTAGCCAACATTACCATGTGTGCGGCTATATCAGAAGATGGTGTGGTGGGACACAGACCTCATATTGGACCATATAATGCAGCTCTCCTTGTCACCTTTCTTGATGAGCTCGATCAGGTTTGTAGAGCTGAAGGTGTGACCTATGTCATTGTGTGGGACAATGTCAGGTTCCATCATGCTCATGTGGTGCAAGCATGGTTTCAGGCCCATGCGCAATTTACCACCCTGTATTTACCCCCATACTCTCCCTTCCTTAACCCGATTGAGGAATTTTTCTCCGCATGGAGATGGAAGGTTCATGATAGGCACCCTCATGAACAAGTCACTCTTCTCCAGGCCATGGATGTCGCCTGCAATGACATCACAGCAGACCAGTGTCAGGCCTGGATTCGCCATGCCCGAAGGTTTTTTACAAGATGTTTGGCTAATGAAAACATCCATTGTGGTGTAGATGAGAACCTGTGGCCAAATCCACAACACAGAGTTGATGACAATGTAGAAGTACAGTAATCACTCCTGTTTTGTTTCTTACAGTACAAGCAAGTTGAGGAACACTGCATTTGATGTTTTACAGTACTGTCTTTTCTTTTCTATTTCATAGATAATTATTTTTGCTTTGATTCAAATAAACCTATGTTGTGATTGTACTATAGTGTTTTGCATCAATATATTACAAACTTTGTTCAATGATTCCACTGTGTCTGTAGTATTCTCTCTACTACTGCAGTATTTTTACAGCGATGTATTTACTGTACATGTAGTACCATAATTAAACCTTTATCACCTATTTTGTTCTACAATATTAATGATTGTACGAACAATGACACAGTGAAACTATCGGTTGCATGTGTGTGGGTAATCTATAGTTATGTTTCAATGGTATTTCACAGTAAATTAGTTTTTTGAACCAATGATTGTGCAAGTGCAAGATTTCTTTAAAGATGTGAATGCACAATGCAATGTTTTGAACATTAGACAGCCTGTGTTACAAGTGATAACCGTTTTGAGTTTTGTGTCTAGAGTTGTGAAAAATGACATCAAGGTTCTGAAAATATTAGCAAAGTGATTGTAAAAAAACTGTAAATCTAATGCTGTCAAAGAAAAATACAAGTGCTCACTGCTCCTGACTAAATCACCTTTGTAACATCAAAAAGTATTCATTTACAGGCTATTTAATTTATACAGTGAAGACTATGCAGTTATTTTATATTTGATTATTACATTTCTTTAGCGTACCTGAAAATGTATTTAATACTGAGCTGAAAAACCTGAAAAGCACTGTTTATTGTTCTATTGTATTTATTTTCTGCTATTGCTTGTAATTTGGTTATCTGTAGAAAAGATGTTTAGCACTGAGTCCATAGCAGCATTTCTAGATTTATGTTCATGTTATATATTTTGGTTGCATTTGTGAGTTAATAAAAATATTGATGGTTGTTTAAAATAGGTATATAATATGATAATATCGATCAATATACTCCTGTATCAAATCGAATCAAATCGTATCGTAAACATTTTTGAGGAATCGGCAAATATCGTATCGCTGGGTATGATAATCGATATCGCATCGAATCGTGACGAACCATCCGATTTACACCCCTATTAGCCTACTGCATATAATACATTAAAAAAGAAGTGTGATTTAATAAAGTATAAGTTGATTTCAAAATGCACCTACATATTTAGCTTTTTGTCTTTATCAGTTGAATAAAATACAATTTTCCCTATATATTTAATCATTGAGGATTTTATTTTTAAAGTCTAAAAATCTTCTCTCGTTCTCGTGAACCCAGTCTAGTGTCTCATGGGACAAGTGTCTCGTCACACCCCTAATTAACTCCTTAACTGTCGCCGTCCCGTATACGGGACGCCTAACTTTACTTCAATATATTACCATTAAATCTTAATCAAATCATGACAAACTATATATCGTTGAAAAGGTCCAAGACTCCTAAATAGATATTTTACCACTGTTTGTTGTAAAAAATTATGTAGGAGCAGTAATAGATTAATTTATGACAAGAGTGCACCTCAAAACATATACACCATAACAGGAGCTCTGATCTTTGACACAAAAATTATATTTGTTTCCTTTTTTTCCTATCACATGTTTTAGTAATCATCATATATTATATATCATTTGAAAGCTTATAATCTCAAAATTCATCCTGTGAAAACCGTTTTGAAATCGGACATTGCGTTACCATAGAAATTGTACTTTAAAATCTTTTAGCGGGCTCCTCCCCTTTAGTGGGAGGTGTCATATTCCAAATGTATTACGGTCTTATAGAATCACAACTTTTTATAATCTTGACAAAATACATATCATTGGAAAGGTCTGAGTCTCAGGATTCCATATTTGGTGGTCATTTTGTGATAAGAGTAATATTGGGAGAGAAATTGATACATTTGTGACAGAAAAGTGCATACAAAAAATTCAACAGGGTTTGAATGGCACCCGGTGGCTGTTTGTGGTATAACGCCTAAACAAAATTGCATAGTGACCTCAATTTTTTATATATCAACTTCAAATTTGAAACACAATTAATTTAGACATATGGCTTTAATTTTATGCCAAATTTGGATTAAAACATATTTTGTAAAATATTTTATATAATATACAATAATAATTGTACATTACATTTTATTTACAGTAAATTTAAACTTGTATAACTTTTTTTTACTTTCATTTTTTGAAATTATTTCACTTCTACAATAATCTGCAGATTGTCTTCTTTAAAAAGAGACCAACCTTACGTCTGTATTCAAAAGCATTCATGAATTATAACAACTTAACTTTAAATAGTGCACTTTCAAGTTTTTCAAAAAGGGGGGGTGACAGTTAAGGGGTTAACATCATAAACTTAAGGCAATATTTACATGACTAACTTTTCAAAATGATCATTCGGGTGTAATATAATCCAGCGTATAGTGTCTTTTAGTACGGCCCGCCAGTAGTTGCCCATCCCTGGTGTACAGCGATACACAAAAGTGCTACATAAATGCATCATTCATTCACAACATCAATATTTTAACATGACATTTATGCTTTATATACACTCTCAAAATGGTCCTTTCCTGCCATAGGCATCATTATCTGGCCTACCGTAGCTTTGTCAGCTGGGGCCACCTAGGACGATATATGAGGGTTGTCATCTCGTCCGGTGTTGTTCACCGGATCCGCCAGCTGTTTCCTGATCCAACTGGCCAGTATGTTTGGTTCTGGCCCCCCCTTGACTGAAGCGGGACACATGGTGTGCAATCACATCTTCCTTTGACGGTTTCTCAAACTGTGAAGACAGAGGTGGTGGAATAGGGACTGCATGCATCTCTTCTGTGTATGGCGAGGGGTCCAGAAAGACTTTATGTACCAGAAGACTGATAAGGTCATCGACATAATCTGTAAGAAAGCATGAAAACATAAAGTCACTATATTGTTTTATATAACTACTAGGGGTGTGCGATATATATCGTTTGCGATATTATCGTAGTTGTTGTTTTAACGATGTGCAATTTGACAATATCGAGTATTTTGCAAAAAAAAAAAAAAAACGCTTACAGAGTGCACGCATACATTAGCCTAACGTTACGTGGTGATTAATTAAGCGGGTTAAACAGTGCACGTGTGCATTCTTTCACTGCATGATTCAGTTTATTAAAATGCATTAAGATTGATCGCAAAATTCAAGATATGGGGGCAGAAAATGTATATATTTACGTTTCACATAGTTAAAAATCACACAAAGAGTGCCGTTTTTTCTTCAAAATAAGCATGATTACAAATGTGATATTGATTTTATACAACAGGTCAATAAACAATAAGTTAATATTAAGATACTTAATGTTTTAGATGCCATTTCGCCGATTTTTTTTATTTTATTACAAACAGCCACATCACTGTTTTGCGTCTCTGAGCAACATGAGAGTGATTCGTTCCTGAATGATTCAATCGTTTAAATGATTCGTTCCTGAATGATTCAATCGTTTAAATGATTCGTTCCTGAACGATTCAACCGTTTTAATGATTCGGTTCAATCGCAACGACTCACTTATTACAAGTGACTGTCTGCCACCTACTGGCGATTTTAATTTCACATTTAAAGTCTATTTTCGTATTTAAAATAATTTTAAATATCAATATTCAATATTTTATGTTTAAAATGTCAAAAAAATTATACATTTGTAACTGGTTAAAGCACTCCATGTCCCTCTGAGCTGCATTAAACAGTGTGTGAACACATCTAAACACCTTCAGATGCAGCTTCTGCAAAGATTAATTTTGATAATACTGGTTTCATTTGTTTGGGAGCAGCCTAAATGTGTATTATCTTAATAGACTGATTAAAAGTTACAATTTGACTCAAAAGATGTACACTTTTAGAAAAAAATGCTTTATTAAAAGGTACAAATCTATTTAAACTTAAATGAAAAGATTAATTAATCTCTGATGTGATCTGAGCTCATATCAGAATATCATAAACTGCAGCTGTGCACGGTAGTCAGATATCAGCACAATAACACACTCTGCAAATTATCGTCATCGACAAAATCCCCCAAAATATCGAGATATAATTTTTTTTCAATATCGCACACCCCTTATAACTACTGATAAGCAATGCACCTTTGCTGTGCAGTTTCCAGTGTGTGATATATTTATTGATAACTATTACAGTTATTTATTTGTTTGCTATTGTTGTTTTTTTTTTTTTTTAACTTACTGTATGTTGGTACGGATTTCACTGGCTTTGCTGTGCATTCCCCCTTTATTGACTTTGGAAAAGGGAATTTGAACATAGCATGTCCTGTAATTGTTGTTGCCTGGTCACGGTCAGCATTTTCGTTGTAGTGCATGGCTGCGAGATACAACCTGTAAACGGTGAACAACACATCAAATATGAGAACATTAATAGACAGTAAGACATAGTTTTTTTTTTGTAATATTCCTAAATATGCCATTACGGCTGTTACCTGCACAACATCTCTATGAAAGGGAAATCCACGTTCTTTGGGGCGAAACGCAGAATAAGGCTGTGAACTGACTCCAGTGATGATGTTTGGAAGAGGTGACTGAGCTTTTCTACGTCCTTCAGTACTCTCTTGTTGTATAGCACCTTTCCCAATTTGTGGATTTCCACTGATCCTGTAGCGGCACAGACATGAACATGATTTTACCATTTCTCTGTCTTACCCCTTCCCCCTCGAAACCGAGTGGTAAGCGCTAGGGGTGAAAACATCCCCCTATGAAACGAGACACCACTTGGTTACTGTAACGTCATCATACATCGCCGCTAGCTGCTGCTACGTCACCAGAGACAAGTGTTGATCACAAACTCTCCGTCTAAAAGTGTGCGTTTGATCACAAACTCTCCGTCTAAAAGTGTGCGTTTGATCACAAACTCTCCGTCTAAAAGTGTGCGTTTGATCACAAACTCTCCGTCTAAAAGTGTGCGTTTGATCACAAACTCTCCGTCTAAAAGTGTGCGTTTGATCACAAACTCTCCGTCTAAAAGTGTGCGTTTGATCACAAACTCTCCGTCTAAAAGTGTGCGTTTGATCACAAACTCTCCGTCTAAAAGTGTGCGTTTGATCACAAACTCTCCGTCTAAAAGTGTGCGTTTGATCACAAACTCTCCGTCTAAAAGTGTGCGTTTGATCACAAACTCTCCGTCTAAAAGTGTGCGTTTGATCACAAACTCTCCGTCTAAAAGTGTGCGTTTGATCACAAACTCTCCGTCTAAAAGTGTGGTTTGATCACCAAACTCTCCGTCTAAAAGTGTGCGTTTGATCACAAACTCTCCGTCTAAAAGTGTGTGTTTGATCACAAACTCTCCGTCTAAAAGTGTGTGTTTGATCCCAAACTCTCCGTCTAATAAGTGTGTGTTTGATCACAAACTCTCACAATCTAAAAGTGTGTGTTTGATCACAAACTCTCCGTCTAAAAGTGTGCTGTTTGATCACAAACTCTCCGTCTGATAAGTGTGTGTTTGATCACAAACTCTCACAAACTTCCGTCTAAAAGTGTGTGTTTGATCACAAACTCTCCAAATTCGTCTAAAAGTGTGTCGTTTGATCACAAACTCTCCGTCTGAAAAGTGTGCGTTTGATCACAAACTCTCCGTCTAAAAGTGTGTGTTTGATCACAAACTCTCCGTCTGTAAGTGTGTGTTTGATCACAAACTCTCCTGTCTAAAAGTGTGTGTTTGATCACAAACTCTCCGTCTAAAAGTGTGCTGTTTGATCACAAACTCTCCGTCTAAAAGTGTGTGTTTGATCACAAACTCTCCGTCTAAAAGTGTGTGTTTGATCCCAAACTCTCCGTCTAAAAGTGTGTGTTTGATCACAAACTCTCCGTCTAAAAGTGTGTGTTTGATCCCAAACTCTCCGTCTGAAAGTGTGTGTTTGATCCCAAACTCTCCGTCTGAAAGTGTGTGTTTGATCCCAAACTCTCCGTCTGAAAGTGTGTGTTTGATCCCAAACTCTCCGTCTAAAAGTGTGTGTTTGATCCCAAACTCTCCGTCTAAAAGTGTGTGTTTGATCCCAAACTCTCCGTCTAAAAGTGTGTGTTTGATCCCAAACTCTCCGTCTAAAAGTGTGTGTTTGATCCCAAACTCTCCGTCTAAAAGTGTGTGTTTGATCCCAAACTCTCCGTCTAAAAGTGTGTGTTTGATCACAAACTCTCCGTCTAAAAGTGTGTGTTTGATCACAAACTCTCCGTCTAAAAGTGTGTGTTTGATCACAAACTCTCCGTCTAAAAGTGTGTGTTTGATCACAAACTCTCCGTCTAAAAGTGTGTTTGATCACAAACTCTCCGTCTAAAAGTGTGTGTTTGATCACAAACTCTCCGTCTAAAAGTGTGTGTTTGATCACAAACTCTCCGTCTAAAAGTGTGTGTTTGATCACAAACTCTCCGTCTAAAAGTGTGTGTGTTTGATCACAAACTCTCCGTCTAAAAGTGTGTGTGTTTGATCACAAACTCTCCGTCTAAAAGTGTGTGTTTGATCACAAACTCTCCGTCTAAAAGTGTGTGTTTGATCACAAACTCTCCGTCTAAAAGTGTGTGTTTGATCACAAACTCTCCGTCTAAAAGTGTGTGTTTGATCACAAACTCTCCGTCTAAAAGTGTGTGTTTGATCACAAACTCTCCGTCTAAAAGTGTGTGTTTGATCACAAACTCTCCGTCTAAAAGTGTGTGTGTTTGATCACAAACTCTCCGTCTAAAAGTGTGTGTTTGATCACAAACTCTCCGTCTAAAAGTGTGTGTTTGATCACAAACTCTCCGTCTAAAAGTGTGTGTTTGATCACAAACTCTCCGTCTAAAAGTGTGTGTTTGATCACAAACTCTCCGTCTAAAAGTGTGTGTTTGATCACAAACTCTCCGTCTAAAAGTGTGTGTTTGATCACAAACTCTCCGTCTAAAAGTGTGTGTTTGATCACAAACTCTCCGTCTAAAAGTGTGCGTTTGATCACAAACTCTCCGTCTAAAAGTGTGCGTTTGATCACAAACTCTCCGTCTAAAAGTGTGTGTTTGATCACAAACTCTCCGTCTAAAAGTGTGCGTTTGATCACAAACTCTCCGTCTAAAAGTGTGTGTTTGATCACAAACTCTCCGTCTAAATGTGTGTGTTTGATCCCAAACTCTCCGTCTAAAAGTGTGCGTTTGATCCCAAACTCTCCGTCTAAAAGTGTGTGTTTGATCACAAACTCTCCGTCTAAAAGTGTGTGTTTGATCACAAACTCTCCGTCTAAAAGTGTGTGTTTGATCACAAACTCTCCGTCTAAAAGTGTGTGTTTGATCACAAACTCTCCGTCTAAAAGTGTGTGTTTGATCACAAACTCTCCGTCTAAAAGTGTGTGTGTGTCGATTGCGTGGGTTTTAGTGATGTTTTCTCTAGTCAGAGAAATGCGCGACTGTTGTGCAAATCAGCAATGTAACGTTAGCGTGGAAAAATAGCGATTTTTAAAAACGTTTTCAATTAAAAGCATGGTTGCAAATATATATGTAAGTTACAGGACTGTGTAGAGCACAAAACAAGACTGTCGTAATTTTTAAATCAGTTATTTAAGCCGAAAATACTCTCTGGATGATCTAGACGCAGTGTGTTCTGGGTACCCCTTGGTTTCAAGTAAGTTTGCGAAAATGCTTGGTTTTAAGGGCTATCTACCCCTTCCCCTTACCCCTACCCCTCGATCAAAACCAGAATTAGCCCTTACTCTCACGTGAACGCGCAAAACTAAGGGGAAGGGGTAAGACAGAGAAATGGGATTCACCTTTAGTTATCCTTTTTATATAGTCATACCTGGTTGTAACCACTTCTTTTGATCCCTGGAAACCCTGTCCGGGTGTTCACACTTAGGGAACAAGGGGTTTTCGTGAACATGCACATTTTGAATGTGGTTCAGCAGTGATGTCCACTTCGCCACCTTTTCTGGCCCAGACACAGAAGAAGTCACACTCCAGTACATGTGGTTTTTAATGCTGTGCAACCATGTCTTCAGCACCTTGCAGTCTTTCCTCTGTGAAAGTTTGTCTAGTTTCTTGGACAACCCTGTGCAAACACATACGTCAATTTTATAAGCATTACTTTTAGATAACCAAATCACAAGCATGTAATCATGTTTATAATTAAGTCAATACAAATAAGAATATGTACCTTTCTCAAACTGCCGCACGTCATAGAACTGAGTGATACCGCGTTCCCTCAGGTACTTTTGAATCTGTGGATGTCTATCGGTGATTATGTAGTCAACCGCTAAACCATTAGACTCCAGTGTATCCAGACAACGCTTTAATCCCTCCTTTTCCATGTGGTAACTGCCTCCCACCTCGTTGCTCTATTTTAGGTATAGTGTACTTAAAATATGCAAGTCTTAACAGCAACACATTGCAGAAAGAGTAACAATTTTGGTAGAGTTACTAACCTGAATTAGTTGAAGATCCAGAATTTTGTTGGTTTCCACATGCATCAAAGTGTAGCTAACGAATTTGGCTGACTGTGCTATGGCACACATAATCGAAAGTACACCATTAATGATACAATATTTTGTGAAAACTACAATACTTTATATTAATGTTGTAAGCATACCTGGTGTGTCAGCGCTCATATATCCAGCTAATGGAACTTTTCCCTGCGGTTGCAGCTGTGTAACATGATGCAGTCGATCTCTGTTCCACTTATGTATGATGGTAGGCTCAATTAAATTACTGGCATGTTTCCTGAAAGTGCTATATTTCGTCATCTGGAGGTTCATGGCCTTGAAAATCTATGAAAGAATAAAGACAGAAACATGCATTTAAATGCAAACTGAAACAACGCAGTTACTTTCCTATTCATTTACTTGGAATATGGTTTTACGTACCTTCTGTAGTTGAACAAAGGATCCACCGGTAAAATATGTTGCAGCGGAGAGTAACAGGTTACCAACGGGTGTACTCCCAACAATGGGCTGGCTCTGCCACTGTCTGTGGTACTGACACTTTGCACAGAGCTGAGTGAATGCCACAAAAGTCCCCATTTGCCTGCTTTGGTCTACACATTTTGTTTTACAAATCGGGCAGGACCCCAATAACTCTCTTAGGCAGCTTTCAAAAACGATGTATTTTTTTTCACCGGAGTTAGTCTGGGGATCTATCCTAAATATAAAATTGTCGCAATGTTCATTGAACAGTAATATAAATTACATTTATTTAAAACTGTTGTATTTATAACTTACGACAATTCAGATTCCTCAGTGGCAGTACAGTCGGGCTTATATGTCGAGTTATGGTGCTCCACTTGTACTTCGGTTTCATTGTCATCCTTTTCCTCCTCCTCCAACACCAGACGAGGTCTCTTGCTTGGTCTGAACATTGAGCCCGTTATTGGTGTCGAAGACAGATGCACATCTGGCAGCATGAC
This sequence comes from Schizopygopsis pylzovi, assembly GCA_027422435.1. Classification (NCBI taxonomy): domain Eukaryota; kingdom Metazoa; phylum Chordata; class Actinopteri; order Cypriniformes; family Cyprinidae; genus Schizopygopsis; species Schizopygopsis pylzovi. The sequence goes on along the minus strand of CM049825.1, from coordinate 3,444,592 downwards.
TGTTGTTTCAGTACCAACATCTTGGCTAGAAACTGTTGCCTGAATGCCTACAAGTGCCAAAACCAAAAATACTCTAAACCACCTGTCATGCTATTACAAATCAAGTGTACATGGAGACAAATTTCACGTTAGCAACTTTCAATAGTAGCTTACAATTAAATTATGTTAATTTTACAAAGTAATACATAAATACATAGAGTGTGTACTTCATACCTCTGCTCTTTACGGGGAAATCCCTCAATGTGCCTGTAGACATTTGTGTCCCCACTGATCGCATATTAGGCGATATCTCCGTGGCCACAGTTTCTGACTTCATAGTGTCTGTTTGACATCCAACTTCAACACCTATAGATGTACTGGGGGACTCTAGGGTACTGGACCTTGCTGAGATGTTGACTGTAACAAATGACAATGTGTAATTATTGAAAATGTATAGCTAAAAATACATTTTACATGTATAACAGTAATAAGTATGTGGGTAAACACTACATAAAACATGTAAACAAACAACACTGTACATTGATAACACTGATCAGTTTGCTGGTGTGATCATTGTGTTGGTGTTAGCTGGCTACAAACACCAAACCGCTTTGGCATTTGTTTACGCATTGATATAACCAAAAAAATAACGTCAGAAAGTATACATGGAAAATACATACTTACAGGTTGGGGACCACCAACAGATGCCTCTGCTTTTAAAATGGGAACTGCTCCATGTTTCAGTGATAGCCTCTGTGTGAATCCAGCATTGAACTGGTGTAGATTCAGGAAGCTGTCTTCCGTGAAATGTGCAGCACAGACAGCTACATTAGGATTGTAATTGTCAGGAACAGAATTAAAAATAAATTGTAACCATTGTTCACGAACTACAGCGTCCGTAGGAAGCCCGAACACAGAAGACCTGATAGCGGGGTGAAAATAACACCGTTTCGACGGCATGGCTACAACTCTCCACTATAAACTCTTCCTCTTCTATACAAGCCGCACAACATGGCCTCGCCTCCTCTGCTGCGTGTCCCCGGGGGCGGGGTTTATGTAAATATATGGGTTCATGACGGAACGCACCCAGGAAGCACCTCGTTGTAGTCCCAGACGAGCCGTTTTTGTAGGCATACATTTTGCCAGAATTTTAAAAGACGATATCTCCGTTTGCCTTGAACTTTCAGCGCCGCAACTTTGCAGATATTGTTCATGCTCCAACAGCAACATTACACACTAAAACTACCATTAAAAAAGTGAAATCGCAATCAACCACTAATAATCTTTCAAATATGCCCGAGAGTTTTCCACACCGGTCTATTGTTGTGGCGACATTTCCACGCCCCTAAACACGAGGCGGAACAAAACGAAACGTGATTGGTTGCTTTACCTGTCAGTCTGAAAGGTCTGGCTCGACTACGCAAGCAGTGACGTCATCAAGGCGAGGCGAAATCAACCGTAGATTTATAAAAACGCACCAATATATATATATTTTTAATCTGTCATTTATCCGTTTCTTATTTTTGAAAATCAACACAAGAACTTATCAAACAAAATAAGGGTTAAGAAGTTACGGGTGTTACACAGCCATCTCATTGAATCTCACTCATGTGTGGGATGAAACATTTTATTATGCATTTAAATTTCAATTGATACATTTAAATACTGAAAGCCTCAGAAGTTATCACAATATTTCATGGCTTTTAGATGTAAAATTCTGAAACAATTTTGATAATTTGTGAAGTAAATACAAAAAGTAAAAATGGAAACGAAAGAGACCTTGTTGATAACCAGATTACATTTACATTTGCAAAGAAACAATCTCAAGAGCAGAGAAGGCTAACAAACATGATATATATATATATATATTGTGCGTGTGAATATGTGAGAGAGAAAGATAGTGTATGTGTGTGAGAGTGTGTGAGAATGTGTGTGTGAGAGAGAGAGTGTGTGTGTGTGTTTGAGTGAGTGAGTGAATGAGAGGGAGAGGGAGAGAGAGAGAGAGTGTGTGTGTGTGTGTGTGTGTGTGTGTGTGTGTGTGTGTTTTATGTTGCTTGTTGTGGCTGGTTAGAATAGATTTTATTGCTTTCAGATTTTTATTGATTTATTTGCAGATGTTATTGGTTTACTTATTGCTTTAGTTTTAGTGACAATGACTTAAATTATAAACCAATTATGAAAAATGTATTTTCATGTTATTTGATTTTTTAACAAAAACAAAATTTGTTGCAATTTGGGAGAATCAGCGTACGGGCAGTTAACAATTTAAGAATAAAGAAAATTAAAGAAACACACAGACATAATTTTACAAATATGCAAGGTACAAAAAAACACTAATTGATTTTAACTTAGTTTGCTTAATATGAAACATGATTTATCACAGGTTAACAAAATAAATGCCATTATGATACTTACCTGTATCTTGTAATATCACAATATTAGCAGATTGTGTCATTTGCTTAAGTCAAGTCAGCTTAATGCGGCAGTTTACAGATCTGTAAAATGTCAAATTTACACCCAACTAGTTTGAAGTTTATTTACCACACTCATAACAATTAAGTTTTTTCCCTACATCTTACCATTTTCTATGTGAAGACAAACAGACAACTGTCATTTTATGATGACGATTTAAATCATAAAACTCTCTTTAAATATAAGTGTTAGCAGACACACAAAAAGCACCAAACCTGATGAAAATAATTAAGATATGATTCTGTAAAAATGTTGTTCAAAAAAACTGTGTAAATTGTTTTTATAATTACGTGAAATAGTGTGAACTAGTGATGGCCGCTTTCAAAGCTTCGTGAAGCTCCGACACTTGAATTGTTTTGAAACATTATCCTGTCCTAATTACACATGACGCGACAAGATTCCAGCGAGACGCGATAGAATCAATCAGATATCAGCCAATCAGAAGAGTGTGTGGGCGGGCTCTCTCTGGAAGCCACACCAGACGTGACAGAATCAATCAGATATCAGCCAATCACAAGAGTGTGTGGGCGGGCTCTCTCTGGAAGCCACACCAGACGAGACAGAATCAATCAGATATCAGCCAATCAGAAGAGTGTGTGGGCGGGCTCTCTCTGGAAGCCACACCAGACGCGACAGAATCAATCAGATATCAGCCAATCAGAAGAGTGTGTGGGCGGGCTCTCTCTGGAAGCCACACCAGACGCGACAGAATCAATCAGATATCAGCCAATCAGAAGAGTGTGTGGGCGGGCTCTCTCTGGAAGCCACACCAGACACGACAGAATCAATCAGATATCAGCCAATCAGAAGAGTGTGTGGGCGGGCTCTCTCTGGAAGCCACACCAGACGCGATAGAATCAATCAGATATCAGCCAATCAGAAGAGTGTGTGGGCGGGCTCTCTCTGGAAGCCACACCAGACGCGACAGAATCAATCAGATATCAGCCAATCAGAAGAGTGTGTGGGCGGGCTCTCTCTGGAAGCCACACCAGACGAGACAGAATCAATCAGATATCAGCCAATCAGAAGAGTGTGTGGGCGGGCTCTCTCTGGAAGCCACACCAGACGCGACAGAATCAATCAGATATCAGCCAATCAGAAGAGTGTGTGGGCGGGCTCTCTCTGGAAGCCACACCAGACGTGACAGAATCAATCAGATATCAGCCAATCACAAGAGTGTGTGAGCGGGCTCTCTCTGGAAGCCACACCAGATGCGACACAATCAATCAGATATCAGCCAATCAGAAGAGTGTGTGGGCGGGCTCTCTCTGGAAGCCACACCAGACGCGACAGAATCAATCAGATATAAGCCAATCAGAAGAGTGTGTGGGCGGGCTCTCTCTGGAAGCCACACCAGACGAGACAGAATCAATCAGATATCAGCCAATCACAAGAGTGTGTGGGCGGGCTCTCTCTGGAAGCCACACCAGACGAGACAGAATCAATCAGATATCAGCCAATCAGAAGAGTGTGTGGGCGGGCTCTCTCTGGAAGCCACACCAGACGCGACAGAATCAATCAGATATCAGCCAATCAGAAGAGTGTGTGGGCGGGCTCTCTCTGCAAGCCACACCTGATGCGACAGAATCAATCAGATATCAGCCAATCAGAAGAGTGTGTGGGCGGGCTCTCTCTGGAAGCCACACCAGACGCGACAGAATCAATCAGATATCAGCCAATCAGAAGAGTGTGTGGGCGGGCTCTCTCTGGAAGCCACACCAGACGAGACAGAATCAATCAGATATCAGCCAATCAGAAGAGTGTGTGGGCGGGCTCTCTCTGGAAGCCACACCAGACGAGACAGAATCAATCAGATATCAGCCAATCACAAGAGTGTGTGGGCGGGCTCTCTCTGGAAGCCACACCAGACGAGACAGAATCAATCAGATATCAGCCAATCACAAGAGTGTGTGGGCGGGCTCTCTCTGGAAACGCACTGCACTAGCAACGAAATGGATAAGTTTATAATCTAATTCAGAAATATATTTAAAAAAACACTTTTTAACATCAAATGTACATACTGAGTGACTGATAACATCTTTGTCATGGAATACATTCGTTGGTTCCCAGTGAGTTCATAGTTTTAACGGACATCTTTGCTTTAATTTATTTTCAAGCTCTGAGGTAAACTGTTGTTGCTTTTACTTTGACTATAAGGTCACACAAAATTATATTTAAACTCACATTAGACACCGTTAGCTTTGAATAAAGCCCATAATCACCTGAGATTATCTGTCATATAGTTTGTATGCTGTTGTTCCAGCCATGACGTCATGGAAACCATTTCTAAATTAGGCAGATATTGCGTTATTCTCACTCATGTGCTTTTTAAAATGTAAAGTAATTGAAAAATAGAGAAATATTCCAAGCCCAGAGTCGATTATTCAAAAGTAACTGGTTTGATCTGATTCTTAAACAAGTCTGAAATTGGATAGCATTGTAGACAGATTGGAGATTAATCCTAATAAACATGCCACTACAATAAAAACAATAACATTAAAATACATTTAAAACTGTGCATTTTATCCCTCCTGCAGTAACTTCAGCAGCGTGCGGATCCTTGTTTATGCAGTGCAGACAATCGCTTGCTCACAATTATGTAACTAATGAGAAAAATATATCGTTATTACGAAAAAAAAGTTGTTTTAACAAGAAAAATATGTTGTTTTAATGAATTATGTGGATTTAACGACATATCTTGTTATTACGAGAAAATATGTTTTAATGAGAAAATTATGTTTTAACAACAGCATCTTGTTATTACGTGAAAATATGTCGTTTTAAAGACAACCTCTCATTATTACGACATAATTGAGTGGAAAAAACTAATACGCATGTGGCAGCAATACGTCACCATAGTTTGTGGCTTTAGATGTCTCTAAAATTATGTAATCATTTATTCTTGATGCAAACAGAATCAGCAGAAAATAAAACTAGATAATAAAAGTTGTTGGAATAATTACTAACGAGTTTGTAAATCTTGGTAAAGCAAATTAAAAACGTCAGAAACGAATGAAACAGATCTCTCTCTTTACTGACTTATAATCTTATAGGAAGTCTTCTCTCTTAAAAAAATAACAACTAAAAACATCTCTAGAGACAAGTTGTTCCAGAAGCCAAAATCAATCTTCACTGATGTAGTGGAGCAAAGTCTTCTCAGTCTTGCAGGAATAATGTTCAGAGGCTCAGAGTTTCAGAAGTCAAAACAAGATGCTTTAATAACACTTATTTAACCCTCTGCAGGTGCCCAGAGGCATATTACATTACATATGAGCTGTAAAGATTTTAATGATCTTCGTGGGCAGTGAACACATTATTCATTCTTGCACCCTCCATACACAATCTCAGTCACGTAGATCATGAGGCCAATAATGCATCTGATTTTCATCATATTAAAACAACTTCTACAAATGTCTTTTAAAGGATAGATAATATATTTTGAGATGTTAGATGTTCCTGCGGAAAGTCCCACTCACAACTTACCCTTATTTATTTATTCAAACTCTTCCTATATCCAGTTTGCATTTGCATGTTTCTGGGGGCGTCCCATAATGACTAATTGGCCAATATCTTGAGAATACAAAGTCCAAACTTCACAAAACGTGGTATACATAGACATCAAAATATCATTTGAATCAAGCCAAGTTTAATGCATTTCTGATCCCCAGGTGGCTACCGGTATTTGTTTACCTTTTTTAATTGTCCATTTATATCAGTGGGAATGAGAGATGAAGGCATACTAATGTTGTCCAAATACTTTTCAGTCTCAATTTAAAAGAAACAAAGACTGACTTGTTAAAAAAACAATTCTGTGTGTATATAATATAATACATAGTTCATGTCGCTTGTTAAGGCTGATTAAGATTTACACAAGATATTTTACAGCAGAAAGTGGAGGCTTAGCTTCGGTGTATACAAGGTATGCAACGAGCAGATTGGGGGCCCAACGAGGGAATCTTTTAATTAAATGAGGGAATACATTTTTAATTCGTGGCCATGGGAAGTTGTGGCCTAATGGCTAGAGAGTCGGACTCCTTATGCAAAGGTTGTGAGTTCGAGTCTCAGTCCGGCAGGGATTGTAGGCGGGGGGGGGGAGGAGTGAATGTACAGCGCTCTCTCCAACTCAATACCACGACAAGGTGCCCTTGAGCAAGGCACCTAACCCCCAACTGCTCCCCGGGCGCCGCAGCATAAATGGCTGCCCACTGCTCCGAGTGTGTGTTCACGGTGTGTGTGTGTGTGTTCACTGCTGTGTGTGTGCACTTTGGATAGGTTAAATGCAGAGCACAAATTTTGAGTATGGGTCAACATACTTGGCAGTATGTCACTTCACGATAAATATATATTTTTTGTCTGCATGTAATATGCAGGTCTTTGTAATTTACACATTTAGCAGATGCTTTTATCCATAGCGACTTACAGTGCATTCAGGCTATACATATTTTGTCAGTATGTGTGTTCCCTGGGAATTAAACCCACAACCTTTTGGCCTGCTAACCAAATGCTCTACCACTGAGCCACAGGAACATAACTCCCTGCATGCACTTGTATATGGCTGCCGTAGATCTGTATAATTTTTAACTACGTGTAAACGCTGCATCGCCACGGCCAAATAAAATAATACATTTGAATAAGCTTTGTAAGGTTTGTAGCTAGCTGCACTGCTTTAATTCTCTTTCTTCATTTTAATTGTCTTCTGTTAATGTGGCTTCAGCGGAGCACCATCAATCAAACAGCTTGTGAATAGTCACGTACCTTTATTTACCACAGAAAGGACAAGAATAAGTTAAGTTAACCGAGTTGGAGCCCACTTTAACTAATTAAATCTATTTATTTGCATATGGGCCCAGGGCTGACTTGCTACACCACTGGCATTATTGTCATGTTTGGTGAGGATGTGGTTTCTGATCTGAAAGTGCTGGCTCTGAAGATGATCTACTTTCTGTGAATGTTTTTTATATGTGTGCAAAGAGAAGATGAATGAGTGTAACTCTTTCCACATGCGGTGCAGCGATACGGTCTCTCTCCAGTGTGGATCCTCTCGTGTGATTTAAGGGTTCCTGACTGACTGAATCTCTTGTCGCAGTGTGAACACTTGTAAGGTTTCTCTCCAGTGTGGATCCTCTGGTGCAGTTTCAGTTCTGCAGTTGTAATAAAAGTCTTCTCACACTCAGAGCACACATATTCTTTCACACCATTATGTCTCTTCTGATGTAATATTAAATTTTGCTGATGTGAAAAACTCCTTCCACACAAAGAACATGAATGTGGTTTCTCCTTTAAATGAACTTTGAGGTGACTCTTCAGGTTTGAAGCCCTCAAAAATGTTTTGCTGCATTGATCACATTCATGCACTTTCTCTCCAGTGTGGATGATCATGTGATCCTTAAGGGTTGCTGATTGTATAAATGTTTTCCCGCACCGATCACATACGAATGGTTTCTCTCCAGTGTGGATGTTCATATGTTTCTTAAGGGTTGAGGATTGTGTAAAACTCTTACCGCACAGATCACAAGTGAATGGTTTCTCTCCTGTGTGAACTCTCAAGTGTGTCATAAAATTAGGTTTTTGTCTGAAACACCTCCCGCACTGATCACACGTGTACGGTTTCTCTCCAGTGTGGACCCTCTCATGTGTTTTCAGGGTTTCTGACCGACTGAATCTCTTGTCGCAGTGTGAACACTTGTAAGGTTTCTCTCCAGTGTGGCTCCTCATGTGAACAATGAGATTCTGTTCGCGTTTCAAACTCTTTCCACACTGAGTACAGATGAAAGATTTCTTGTCTCGTCTTTTCTTCAAATCTTTCTGTTTGGTTTGAGAGCGACTCAAAGGTTTTTCTCCAGTTTTGACATTATGTTTCTCCTCCTCTTCATTCTCGTTTTCTTCAATCGACTCTGAAATCAAAGTAAAATGTATAATTTTCAGTACATCACAGAGAAATGTGAAAGGAAAAGACATAAAAGTGATTGCTCTACAAATCTTTGATCATAATGATGCATTTAATAAATTACCTTTCAAAGAATGAGGTGCATTGATCTTCCTATTATTACACTGTTAGGAATTGCTGTAGATTTAGCAGCGTAGTGTAAAAACCTACAGTACAATACCACATTACAGTAAAATACTGTGATATTGCATTCTGGGTGAGTGGGAATATTTTACAGTATAATTTAGTGTTGCTTTAACCTTGCTGTAAGCTGACTGTAACACGCCAGCCAATAATACAGGATTGCCGTAAATAGCACGACACCTGACTTCACATCACACACAGGGAGGAGATCGAAACTCTGCGAGTTACACGCCGTTTCACCCCGCTGCTCTCCCGACATCTTCAGGTCTAGTGAATTAGCTTAGGGTTTATTTTGACCAAAACTAGAGTCAACAATTGAAGGAACTGTGGAATGACAAACAGACCATTTTGGTGAGTTTTATTTGGTTTCTGTCGAGTATGAACGAAGCTTGCTTTACTATGTTATGCAGGGTAAAATTACCTTTTTATGGAGTCTGCTGGGTTTGAGGAGATCGATAAACGGCACTTTTAGTTTAAAGGTGCCATAGAAAGGAGAACTGTCTTTACCTTAGCATAGTCGAATAATAAAAGTTATGTACATGGAAATGACATACAGTGAGCCTCAAACATCATAGTTTCCTCCTTATGTAAATTTTGTGAATAAAAAAAAAAAAACACTGAAAAATAGGCGAATCAGAACATAACACTGACTGTGACGTTACAGTCAGGATCACAACATTTGCATATAGCTGCCCATGATCTAGGCCAGCCGCACCATCAGAAGTTCTGCAGGTTTTGTGAAGAAACAAGCGAGGACAACAGCGAAAATGGCAGATAATGGAAATAAATGTTATGTTCCAGGCTGTGCAGGGGATGTGAAGTGCAGGGATGGGTTGCTGTCTGTATTCAGAAAGGCTCGAAAAGCAAATAACGCGTTCTAAGAAAATAATGCGAGCGACTAAAGGAACATGGTTATCTCCTTGCTAGCGGTACCAGTTACATTACAGTTCATAAGATTTCACTTACCACATAAACAGAGTAAGGACAGATGACTGAGGATGATGGTGAATGATTTACAGATCCTGAGCACCACTGAAAAGCATCTGATCTTGTAAAATTTGCGGTAAGTACTGCCACTCCATGGTATAAACAGAGTTCGTGCAATTGCGAATCTCAAAAGTGAAAGTAGAATGTGATTGTGCATTTGAAAGAAGTTTCAATGCCCAGCATATTAATAGCGTAAACAAAAAAATATAATATATACTTTTTGGAAAATGGCACAGCTTTTAAAGATCTAAATATACACTCTTAACATCAGTCAGTCAAACATTATATATTATGATAATCAAGTATTATTTAGTAATATAACTTTTGTAATTAGAATTCAAACTTGGTAATCATGTATGGATGCATATTAGTCATTTTTACTGAACTTAGCACTGGTGGTGGTGCTTTTTTGGTCATTCGGTGTTTCTGTAAAAATGGGAAAAAACTATCAATAAAACTGATATGATAATAATCATACTATGAATGCTGCGCATCCATTTAGATGATCTGAAAAATGGCACAGATCGTTTGACGAAGAGTGAAACTCTGAAGCGCTCAGTCAGAGTGTTCGGCGAGTATAAATAAATGATTGCATTTATACAGTATACTGTTCTGCATACTGTAATGTTACATTACATAACTGAAAATACAAAATACAGTAACTTGCTGGCAACCGTGCTGCCAGTAAATTTTACAGTAACTGTAAAAATACATGGAAATTGTTACCAGTGTACATTTAAATATTATGCTACGTTTCTATAGTGAGAACTATGAAATATATTAAATCAACTCCAGAAGTTTATAGAAAGTGCCCTTATAATTTTCTGCTTCCACTATATTATTGCCTAGCTCTCTCTCTATGTATATACAGGTAAATATATTAGGGGTAGGGTGTGTGCCGATCCGATATTCAGGATCGGTATTGCTTCGATACTGGCATTTTCTGCTGGATCGGGGTATTGGTCTGACGAGACCGATCCAAATTTGATATTCCGCATAGCTACTATTGGGTTATTGTTAAGCCCCACAAACACCATAAAGTTTCCGTGCACTACATTTCAAGTGTTCTGAAGCCGTTACATAATTGAATGCGAAGTATTTGTGAATATTTAAGTTAAGTTCCGCTGCAGCTGTCTGTCATCCTCCATTCAAACTGGAACCGCATTCGGTTACTAAAGACAATAAACTCTCTCCACTGTTCCTATTATACTTGATCTGTAAATAAAGTTCAATGGTTTTGCATAAAAGGATTTGTATCTAGCTAGAACCCTATTGAGCACATATGGAGCATCCGCAAGCGGAAGGTGGAGAAGCACCATGTGTCTAACATCCAGCAGCTCCGTTGATATTATTGTGGAGGAGTGGAAGAGGATGCCAGCAACAACCGGTGCAGCTCTGGTGAACTCCATGCCCAGGACGATTAAGGCAGTGCTAGATAACAATGGTGCCCCAACAAAATATTGACAATTTGGAAAGTTTTGACATGTTCACTTAGTGTTGCACTCATTTTTGTTGCCAGTTATTGGCTAGTTATTGGCTAACATATAGCCAATAATGGCTATATGTTGAGTTATATTTAGAAGAAAGTAAATGTTGTAATTCTAATAAGCTGCACATTGACTAATCTAAAATATATTCAAGTTTCACTTGTGTGGTATTGTCCCTAGAAAAGATACACAATTTTTTTTTTTTTGAAATGTGAGGGGTGTACTCACTTTTGTGAGATAATGTACACACATACATACATATTTTTATTACTACAACAAAAAAATCTGACAAACAACTTAAAGCTTTATAACCATATTGTTCTTCAGGTTCATGGATGAAGGATCAAGAATAAACACCAACCTGTTTGTTCTTCAGTGTATTTCATTCTGCAGGGTTCTGGATCTCTAATGTTCTCACGGTCCATCAATAAACTCTGTCTCTGCAGATTTCACTTCAAACTGATGCTCTGATGCTCGTCTTCACTTGTAGACTGATGGGAATATTCCAGCATTTATTGCTGAACTGCAGTGGGAGGAGCTTCACTGAAGGTGTGATTGTTGTGGGAGGAGCTTCACTGAAGATGTGATTATTGTGGGAGGAGCTTCACTGAATGTGTGATTGTGATCACTGTACAGTAAGAGGAGTGGATCTGTCAAAATCAAATAATAAATCACGTTTTACACCTTTACACTAATTCACATATTTAAAATATTTATGTTTATCTATGTATCTTAGTAATATAACTAGGGATGCACGATATTATCGGACCGAAATCGGAATCGGCTGATAATGGCTTCAAATGTAAATATCGGCATCGGCCCGATATTAAATATTTTGACGATATGTCTTGCCGATAAGAGGAATATCTTAACTCACATGTGCTCAGGGTGTGCTAGCAATTAGATCACGTCAACAGTGACTCATTTTTAAAGCAAAGTTTTGTCTGAATGACTATTAGATTCACTCTTTTTGATTGCAGCATTTAATCCAGGAAAGCACTTACAGAATAATGTGTTCGGTGTATAAACAGTAATAGCACGTGCAGTGGCAGCAGTGACAGCCTCACCCGGGTCCTAATGCCCGCTCAGTAAGGAGTTTTAATCTGTAGGGGGAGCTGTTGGCCTAATTCTAATTAATTTAAAGGAAAAGGACAACTTTAAAAGTAAAGTTCACTTCCAATGACTCCGCTTCAATGTGGAAAGTTCTGAAAGCCATCACCAAGTACAGGACAACAACCCCCCAGCACTGAGGTGAATCAACAACTTGCTGAAGCTCTGAATGAGTTTTATTGTAGATTTGAAACTCCCCACACCCGTCCTGACCATCTCTCTACACAACCGTTAACAACTCCAGCAACCCCCCTCTCCCCCACTCCTGTACTTCAGATCAGTGAGGAAGATGTGCGCCAGCTCTTCAGGAAAAACAAGAGAAGGAAGGCACCAGGCCCAGACGGTGTGACACCAGCCTGATTGAAAACCTGTGATTACCAACTGGCCCCCAACTTCAAACAAATCTTCAAAAGATTACTGGAGCTGTGTGAAGTCCCTTCCTACTTCAAACGCTCCACCATCATTCCTGTTCCAATGAAACCCAAAATAACAAGACTTAATGACTACAGACCTGTGGCTCTAACGTATGTCATTATGAATTCATTAGAAAAACTGGTTCTGGCTTATTTGAAGGCCATCACTGGACCCTTACTGGACCCCCTGCAGTTTGCTTACAGAGAAAACAGGTCCGTGGATGATGCAGTCAACATGGGACTGCATTACATCCTGCAACACCTGGACCAATCAGGGACTTATGTGAGGATCCTGTTTGTGGACTTTAGTTCGGCCTTCAGCACCATCATCCCTACACTCCTGCAGACCAAACTAACCCTCTGTCCCTAGCTCTGTCTGTCATTGGATCACCATCTATATGACAGATTGGCAGCAACTAGTGAGCCTGGGGAAATTCATGTCAAACAGCCGCTCCACCAACACTGGTGCCCCTCAGGGCTGTGTTCTCTCCCCACTGCTCTTCTCCCTGCAGACCAACGACTGCACCTCTAAAGACCCCTCTGTGAAGCTCCTGAGGTTTGCAAACGACACCACACTCATCGGCCTCATGCAGGACGGTGACAAGTCTGCTTACAGACAGGAGGTTTAAGAGCTAGCTGTCTGGTGCAGTCTAAACAACCTGGAGCTCAACACGCTAAAAACGGTGGAGATGCCCATGGACTTCAGGAGAAACCCCCCTGCACTCCCTCCACTTTCCATCATAGATGGCACTGTGACTGCAGTGGAGACATTCAAGTTCCTGGGATCCATCATCTCTCAGGACCTGAATTGGGACACTCACATCAACTCGATTGTAAAAAAAAAAAAGGCCCAGCAGAGGTTGTATTTCCTTCGGATGTCATAAAATAATGAGTATATTCTGATTAAAAGGTCAGAAGCTATAGCTTACATGAGAAAAAAAATCACAAACATGACAATTAAATTAAATACTTTTATATATACACTGATGTATTCATTAATGTGTAATACGTTCTTTTTTTTTTTTTACAGATCACAAGCTCTAAAATATTTTCTGAATTTGTACAACTCTTAATGCTTTTAAAATGTTATGGTTAAAACTGCATCTTTCTGGGGGAAGAAATGCAGCGATTAATCACTAGTTCAATTATTGTTATTTTCAAAGCTTCAATGTACTGTAAATAAATCTTCATTGTTGTTAAATATATTGGCATCTGTCAAAATGAGTTGAAAAAAATCACCATATTGGATATCGGCAAAAATCCAATATCATGCATTCCTAAATATAACTTAAGTAAATTAATTGCAAACTGTGTTTTACTCATTCACAAATTCTATTCGCATTTTTATCTGTTCATATTTTTAGGAATTTCATCCACATATTTTATTCCTACATTTACCTGCCCTATTATTAATCTATAAGCTAGGCAAAAAAGCTTCCATGAAAAGATACCAAATTTAAGCAATGTAAACAAAAAAAAGAAAATAAATATTAAGAACAAATAATCTATAATTGACAAAAAAAAATACACAGTTATATCTTGTAATGTCACAATAGCTGTATATTTGCACAATAGCTAAATATTTGCAGCAGTTTGCTAAAGCAATACTCAGATACTCATCCGCTGCTATACGTGTTGCATTAGTGCTGTCATATCTGACTATAACATATTATATAGACGGAATGCATGATATTGGATTTTTGCCGATATCCGATATGGTGATATTTTATAATATAATATAATTATTTACAAAAAGAAACGAGTTTAATCCATGATTATTTGTAAATGAATGATCTCTCTTTGATGCACAATTAAGCCAGAGAATCTCAACAGTAGAAGAGACGTAATTATTACTAATTAATTAATTATTAAATTAAGTAACGTTAAAGCCTGCTGAAAAGCTAATGTAACGTTTAATATGTCAGCATTTAAATGTTCTAAGCACGATCATATGATAAATATATACATAATATTAAGCACGCGATCACAGGTCAATCTTTAACGTTCAATTACACTAACATTATCACTCAAAATATTGAACACACAAGCTTTAAAAAATACACGAAATCGTCCACGTCTGCATGACTTTAGTTTACTGTACTGTTCCTTTCAACTAAATCAGTCTGCAGACACAGAACAGACGCATAACTAGTGTTTTATCCGAGAAAAACTATTGAGAAATAACCTCGTAGGAAATCGATTAAACAAACGGAGCGAGGTATGCCGTATCTGTGTAAATAAGAGATATCTGAACTGATTCACTCACCTCAGAAGACACGACAAACGTCGTCTTCTTCTTTAGTGTTTTGGCGCAGAACATTATAAATGTATAGCGCCATCTATAGGACGTTTCTGTTGTGCAGTCATGTTAGTTATTATCCTTAAAATGACATATAAACATGTACAAAGAGTAGGAGGTGGGGTGGGTGGAAACAAAATCAAACAGCAACACACAAAAAATAATAATAACTCTGCATACATTTGAGACTCTACTCTATACCAGACTCCCAGGTTCCCATCTTCAGCTCCTCCAGAATGCTTCCCTAAAATTCAGATCCGGCGACAGCATCCCTGCTTGATTTGAAATCCTCTCGCTTAACCCTGTACTATAAATGTATTTTATTAGCAGCCTATCTTTATTAAACTCATATCATAACAAGTACCCCAAATCATTATTACCTTGCCCTTTTTAATTTTAGAATGTTATTAATTCCTTTTTTCTTCGTCATATTTTTGTACAATCGTATTACATGCTCTACGTGTTTCTTTCTCCCCACAATACTCGCATAAACCATCCTCATGTGCTCCAGTAATAGTGATGCATTCAGTCCTGTGTGTTAATGACTTGTTCCCTCCTGTTTCTACCACTAATGTTTAGTTTATTATTTAACATTCTTTTAATATTAACCCTTATGTGCTGTTGGGGACGTTTTCGTCCACTAAGGGGTGCTGTTGAGTGTTAATTTGGCCACAACTTTTTTGTGTTTCAGCAAATGGAATGATTTTTGGTGACAAATCTTATTTTAACACATATTTTAGGAAAATGCTTTGAATTTTTTTCAAAACTCAACAATGCACCGTGGACAAATTCACTACCCTTACGTTATGTTCGGGATGAAAACATCCACTAAATTAGACTGCTATAAAAATTTATCGGATAAATATTTTTTTTCATTTTTTTTGCATAAATCTATTAATCAACCTCAGTCCTGTTCAAAACTACTAAAATAAAAATAAAAAATCCAGGATTTTTACTCTTTAATTGCCAAGTTCATAAATGATGTCACTGATTTTGGGGAAAAAACACACAAAATTACTTATTTTCAATATAAAAAGTGATTGTGGACTGGATTTTTTTTTACTTTTATCACAGTCTTGGGCATGTCCAAGATTAGAAAAAACATTGGCTTTGATGCATTGTTAGTTTTTGAGCAGGATCAGATTTAAATTTTTTCTCCCTCATTTACTGTTCGTGGCTGTTTTTGCCCCATTGACTTCCATTATAACTACATTTTTTGATTGCAAAGCCATGACACCATATTATCATGTATTTTTGATTGTTGGTGGTTTTCCCTGTTGGGAAGAGATAAAACTTGACATTTTTACTGTTGATCATGAAGTAGCACAATTAACCCTTTAGATAGACCTGTGCAAAAAAAAAGCTTAGTTTTTAGCTTTTATATGGAGTCATATGGAGTATAACAGCATATTATAGTGTGTTTGTGTGTGTGTGAGAGAGAGAGTGTGTGAGAAAGACCTTTGTGCACTTACCTTGATCGTCTGAGAAAATCTAAATATGCACCTCAGCTCTCAGAACTACATGGAGTAAACAAAAACAAAGTAAGTGTATTTATGCACCTGCTGCCTTTTGATGGTGAGAAGGGCAGACTAAATAAAAACAAGATAAGTGGATTTAAACCCTTGCATACCATCCTGCTGGTCATTTGATGGTGAGAAGAGCAGCAAGCAACATGAGAAAGGACTTGACTTGTACCAAAGTTTTAGAAATTATTATGCAGCCTGACCCCTCCAGCGAGCTGCAGTATGTATTGTCACAAATCACAGATTACAACCGCTGCAAGGGAAGTGTCGAAAATCTACACCAGGTATGTGCCATTACACATTTGTTTCTACATGCATCCTATTCTCAGTCTCAGTCTCCTGCAGCTGTCCCTCCAGACACAAATCCACAGACAGCAGCAGGCACCAGCAGCTCAGGAGTGAAAAGGGGAACATGCAAGTGGTGCAGAGGACAAAAAAAAAGAACACTCAGCTCTTGCATCTGTTGTGGTGGACACACTTGCAAAGAGCACCAAGTGATATGCTGCAAGTCCTGCTGGAAAGACTGAACACACACACACCCACCCACACACACAGACACACACTAAATACTTAGAATAATTGTTTAGTTCTCCATCCATCCTCAACTCTTGCACCATTGTTCAGTTTATTAGAAGTTGTTGTTGCATTTTGGTTCATAATAAATTATGTTCATAAATCTAATGCAGAGTAGATTGTTTACAGAAAAAAATTGAAAAGTGTATCACTGAAGGATTTTAAGGTTTTAAACTGGCTTTATACATGGCTCTTTACATCAAGAAAAGACTAGCATTTCACACATAGGCCATCTGTACTTCTCACCATCAAAAGGCAGCAGGTGCATAAATACACTTACTTTGTTTTTGTTTACTCCATGTAGTTCTGAGAGCTGAGGTGCATATTTAGATTTTCTCAGACGATCAAGGTAAGTGCACAAAGGTCACTCTCTCTCTCTCACACACACAAACACACACACACTCACACACACACATACTATAATATGCTGTTATACTCCATATGACTCCATATACAAGCCAGAAACTAAGCTTTTGTTTGCACAGACCTATCTAAAGGGTTAATGGTGCTACCTGGTGATCAACTGTAAAAATTACAAATTTGACCTCTTCCCAACAGGGAAAACCACCAACAATCAAAAATACATGATAATATGGTGTCATGGCTTTGCAATCAAAAAATGTAGTTATAATGGAAGTCAATGGGGCAAAAACAGCCACGAACAGTAAATGAGGGAGAAAAAATGTAAATCTGATGCTGCTCAAAAACTAACAATGCATCAAAGCCAATGTTTTTTCTAATCTTGGACATGCCCAAGACTGTGATAAAAGTAAAAAAAATTCCAGTCCACAATCACTTTTTATATTGAAAATAAGTAATTTTGTGTGTTTTTTTTCCAAAATCAGTGACATCATTTATGAACTTGGCAATTAAGGAGTAAAAATCATGGATTTTTTTTTTTTTTTTTTAGTTTTGATCAGGACTGAGGTTGATTAACAGATTTATGCAAAAAAAATGGTAAAAAAATATTTATCAGATCAATTTTTACAGCAGTTAATTTAGTGGATGTTTTCATCCCGAACATAACGAAAGGGTAGTGAATTTGAACAATGCACAAGGGTTAAATAAATGCCTCCCCTTATTATTTGAATTCCAACAGCATTTTATTTCAGATAAATGCTGACCTTTGGATATTCATCAAAGAATCCTGAAAAAAACCACTCATCTGTTTTAAATAATGACAATAATAATAATTAAAAAAGGTTTCTTGAGCAGCAAATCAGCATATCATAATTTTTTCTCATATATATAATGTTGATAGGCGACTGAAGACTGGAGTAACGATGCTGAAAATTCAGCTTTGATCACAGAAATCAATTAGTTTAAAATATGTTCAAATGGAAAGCAGTTGTTTTACAAAAATAATATTTTACATCATTACTGCTTTCTTTTTGGATCAAATAAATGCAGGCTTGGGGAACAGAAGATTCTTCTTTAAAAATAATTTAAGAATCTAGTTTATATATATATTACATAAACGTTATATTGTAATGTTTTATATATATATATATATATATATATGCGCTGTCATTGGCCCAGCTCAGGTTCAAAACTGAACATCATTGGCCACATTAACAACCAATAATGAACACTACTTTTATAAATCCATTCTTTTAATTTTTTTCCCAATCGTCTATATAATATTCCATTAATATAACAAGCATATTTTTCCGGAGACTCTCTGGTAAATTGGCCAGTCGGTCAACACATCTCAGAATTATGGGCTCTTCTACAGCTTCCTGAACAAGAACAGTTTGTACATATAAAAACTACTTTGCTTCGTAAAAAGAGTAAACAAACTAGAAGTGATACATTTGCAGTATAGAAAAAAACTGCAAATTATATCAAACTCATAAGAGCGCACAGTAATACAATCACCTATCACAAAGTAAAATTATATGAAAAATTTTAATTTTAGCTATTTTTATTTGGATTTGTTCCTGTGGCTCAGTGGTAGAGCATTGCGTTAGCAAAAGGTCATGGGTTCAATTCCCAGAGAACACACATACTGATAAAAATGTATAACCTGAATGCATTGTAAATCGCTTTGGACGAAAGCATCTGCTAAATGCATAAATGTAAATGAAACTTAATCTTTGAGTTGATCAGAATATCACAGATGAAACTGATGGTCTGGAAGAAGAACTTCATTAACTGAGAAAAGAACAGATTGTGTTTATTTTTCCTGTCAATTGTTATGTTGATTATCTGATTTCTACAGATTCAAATGAATAGATCAACACATTATTGTCATGTTTGGTGAGGATGTGGTGTCAGAAATGAAAATGCTGGATCTGAAGATACTCTATTTACTGTGAATGTTTTTAGTATGCTTGAGTAGAGAAGACGATCGACGGAAACTCTCCCCGCATGCAGTGCAGTGATATGGTTTCTCTCTTGTATGAACTCTCATGTGCACCTTAAGTTGATCTTTATATCTGAATCTCTTCCCACATTGATCACATGTGTACGGTTTCTCTCCCGTGTGGATCTTATCATGTCTTTTCAAGGTTCCTGAATGATTGAATCGCTTGTCGCAGTGCAAACACTTGTAAGGTTTCTCTCCAGTGTGGATCATCTCGTGCTGTTTCAATTCTGTAGATGTAATAAAAGTCTTCTCACACTCAAAGCACATATATTCTCTCACACCAGCATGTCTCTTCTGGTGTGCTTTTAAACTCTGCAGATGTGAAAAACTCTTTCCACACAAAGAACATGAATGTGGTTTCTCCTTTGAATGCATTTCCAGGTGACTCTTCAGACTTGAATCCCACAAAAACTTTTTGTCGCACTGATCACATTCATGCAGTTTCTCTCCGGTGTGGATGTTCATGTGTCTCTTCAGCTTTGCTGATTGTGCAAAACTCTTCCCGCACTGATCACATGTGTACGGTTTCTCTCCAGTGTGGATCCTCTCGTGTGATTTCAGAGGTCCTGAATGACTGAATCTCTTGTCGCAGTGTGAACACTTGTAAGGTTTCTCTCCAGTGTGGATCCTCTGGTGCCTTTTCAAATGTTGAGCTGTAATAAAAGTCTTCTCACACTCAAAGCACATATGATCTCTCACACCAGTGTGTATCTTCTGATGTGCTTTTAAATTCGGCAGATGTGAAAAACTCTTTTCACATAAAGAACATGAATGTGGTTTCTCCTTTGAATGAACTTCCAGGTGACTCTTCAGGCTTGAAGCACACACAAATGTTTTTCCACATTGATCACATTCATACACTTTCTCTCCTGCATGAACTCTCATGTGTCTCTTGAGACTCGGTTTGTTTGTCAAACTCGTTCCACACTGAGTGCAGGTGAAAGATTTCTCATCTCTTCTTTTCTTTGAATATTTCTGTTTGGTTTGAAAGCGACTCAAATGTTTTTCTCCAGTTTTGACATGATGTTTCTTCTCTTCATTCAGTTCTTCATTCTGCTCGTTTTCTTCATTCAACTCTGAAATTAAAGTAAAATGTTTAATGTTCAGTTAAAATCAGATTTTCCATGAATGAGGCACATTGATTTTCCTATAAATGGTTACGGTCTGCGACCTTTTGTGCTGTATGTTATTTCCTTTTGCCTCTTTTTCTCTGTTCTTACGCTTATCCTCTTAGGTACCGCCTTCCTTGGATTCTGTTGGCTATCGTTGCTGTCATTCATCATTAATCAACTTAAAAGGAGAATGTCAGCGAGAAGAAGGGTGTGTGTGTGTGCGCGCGCGCGTGTTGCGCTCTTGGTTTAGGCCCCGTTTAGTTGGCGGACGGAATTTCAGAGCTCTTTAATGGTTTTGGTAATAACCTTGTTAACCGTTTAGTCACAACCACGGCCGTAGCCAGCTATGAGGTCACCGAGGTCCGGACCTCGGTCATTTTTTTATATTCAAAAATAAAATGTCAAGCTCTCTGAATGATTATTTTGCCATTTAAACCACCCCATATCATATGAGTGTTTGCAATTCATCATGTTGCTGCGAGAAGCTAGCGCAGTGAACGGGGCTTGAGAGCGCGTTGAGTGAGAGCGCGGGTATGCCTCCATTTGTTGCCAGATGCACATATTATACGTGTTTTTTTACTCGTTTTTCCAATTTATTGTGACACTTTGGGAGTCTTGGGACGTTTATAAAGTGTAAAGTTGAACGTTAGTGTTAGTGATATATTAATCTTATTCACAAAACACAAGCTTTGAACTTATTTCGGATATCTTTTTCTTTCTTTTTGAAATTGCTTGTTTTTCATAGCAATATCTGGCAACATTGTACATTAATAAAAAAAAGCTTACAGACAAACTGTAACTTAATTGCTGACAGGAAAATACCACCATTGGTAAGACAAACGCAGTGATCATCGTTAATATCTGAAAGAAATGATTAACACCAACAAAAACAATAGCATAATACAAATATGTTTGTTACAGAATGAAATAGGCTATGCCAAATAACGTTACTCTTTAGTTAACCTTAAGTCATCAAAAAACATAAATTAAAGCAGTGTTTTCAACTGGTGGGTCGCAAAAACGTTTTGAGTGGGTTGCGGAGTGTGCATTCAAAGAAACAACAAACGTAATTCTGTTTTTTTCTGACGCTAGACTTTTATTTTGACAGACATGCGTGAAAGCGGTTGACTATCAAAAACGCTTTTTCCTCATTCAGTATTTACGGTCAAATGAGATGTTGTCAAGTTTTATATCGGTGTCATTATTCTAACGTTTTTATAACTTGTTATAAAATAAAAATTCCCTCACCTAAAAAAAAACAGACCTTAACCCTCAAAATGCTACTTTATTTGGTAACAGACCTTAACCCTCAAAATGCTACTTTATTTTCACTGTGTTTTTGTAATGTATTTCTAAATGACTGTGGTCTCGTCACACATACCAACTATTAACAAAAACTATTTTGGAACTGCTACCTTACCTAACGTTACTTATACGGTACCTCATATTCATACAGTGTATCTATCTATCTACTTATATATATATATATATATATATATATAAATGACTGAACTTAAATATACGAGCTTGATAAAAATGACCACTCTAGAAGAAATTTTCAGATGGCACATATATATATATATTAGTGGTGGGCCGTTATCGGCGTTAACGTGCTGCGTTAACGTGAGACTCTTATCGGCGATAAAAAAAAATATCGCCGTTAATCTATTCTCAAAGTTGGGTTGGGAGCTGGGTCTATACTACGCAAGCTATGATGACTTTCATCCTGATATTTTAGCGCGGATGTATACCTAGCCGAATTGCACTGTAGGGGGCGAGAACGAGTCTTCGAACTAGAGGCTCGCAGTCCGTGATGGACAGATTGTTAACGGCTGGTCTATGTGGTAATACAATCAGGCAGGACATCCAAACGCTCACCTATCATTCATCAACCTCAAATATGGCTTTTCATCTGAAAGATGTATGTAGTAGCAACTTTACATGGCCGCTCAATATGATGTTAACCTAGAGAAATGTGCGCTATTGAAGTGTTTGTGTGGAAGCGTGGAAGCGCGTTTGCTGCAAGGGCTCCGGTGCGCTCACTTGCTCTTAAAATCTCCGTCATTTTTGGTCATACAGATAAAAGTAGCCTAATACATCTTTCGAATCTGTAAAGACTCTACGTTTATTTGTGTGCACTCAGAATAACAACGAAACTTTGCGCTTTTAAGCAAACAGGATGCACTTTAGGTCTCATGTGAACTTGAGCGAGAAACTTCGAAACTCCGTCTTTGAGTTATATCTATAGAGTGAAATGTCAAAAAAAAAAAAATAGAAGACGTGTGTGTTAGCATGGATGATTTACATGAAATTTAATCTGTGCAACACTGTGCATAATACGATGGCTTTCAGTTCAATATAATAACAAAAAACGACATTTTGGGTTTTTATTCAACTAATAAGGTGGGCACGCTGTGATCTGTACTATATTTTTACTGTAATTGACAGTTATCGGCAAAAACAACAACAACAACAACAACAACACGGGAGTGGGAGGGAATGGGAGTCATTCTTCCGGGAGTGGAACGGGATTTTCCTCCAGTTTTTTCGTGGGATTGGGACGGGAAGAGATTAAAGTTTGTGATGCATTTTGGAAACAGGAGATGAGCCCCTGGTCTAATGCGCCACCTGGCTTGAGAAACCTGTTCTCAAAGACTTACTTTTAGTCATTATTTGGGTAGAACACATATTCTGAATGCCTTCGGCAGAATTCAAATGAGCCATTTTAATCTAGATTAATCTAGATTAATTCCAAAATTAATCTAGATTAATCTAGATTAAAAAAATTAATCTATGCCCACCTCTAATATATATATATATATATTAGTCAATTTCCACAAAAAAAGGGTCGCAGCTTAATGTCCATGGTAAAATGTGGGTTCAATGGCCTAACCAGTTGACAATCACTGCATTAGAGCACAGACAAAGTTATTATTACTTATCCATATAGCAATGTTTATTATGGAAATCTATTACAGTAATCAGTATTGTTACATAAACCATTGTGATGCAATAAAGAAGGTCTAATTTAACAATGTTTATCCTCCAAAACAGACAGAACAGAGAGAGTGTAGAATGGCAAAAAGGTTCCGGCAAAATACGTTAGATGTATTTCTTAAAAAAAAGCCTAAATTGAAAGATCAGGAAGATGGATATGAGAACAAAGAGGAGAGCAACAGAGAGGAGGATAGAGATCAAAACAAGATGGAGGAGAGCAACAGTGAGAAGGATAGAGATCAGGAGACAGAGGAGAGCAACAGAGAGGATGATAGAGATCAGGAGACAGAGGAGAGCAACAGAGAGGAGGATAGAGATCAAAACAAGATGGAGGAGAGCAACAGTGAGAAGGATAGAGATCAGGAGACAGAGGAGAGCAACAGAGAGGAGGATAGAGATCAGGAGACAGAGGAGAGCAACAGAGAGGAGGATAGAGATCAAAACAAGATGGAGGAGAGCAACAGTGAGAAGGATAGAGATCAGGAGACAGAGGAGAGCAACAGAGAGGATGATAGAGATCAAAACAAGATGGAGGAGAGCAACAGTGAGAAGGATAGAGATCAGGAGACAGAGGAGAGCAACAGAGAGGATGATAGAGATCAAAACAAGATGGAGGAGAGCAACAGAGAGGAGGATAGAGATCAGGAGACAGAGGAGAGCAACAGAGAGGATGATAGAGATCAAAACAAGATGGAGGAGAGCAACAGAGAGGAGGATAGAGATCAGGAGACAGAGGAGAGCAACAGAGAGGATGATAGAGATCAAAACAAGATGGAGGAGAGCAACAGAGAGGAGGATAGAGATCAGGAGACAGAGGAGAGCAACAGAGAGGATGATAGAGATCAAAACAAGATGGAGGAGAGCAACAGAGAGGAGGATAGAGATCAAAACAAGATGGAGGAGAGCAACAGTGAGAATGATAGAGATCAGGAGACAGAGGAGAGCAACAGAGAGGAAGATAGAGATCAGGAGACAGAGGAGGAGGACAGAGAGCAGAGGAACTTAGATGAGGATGACATCAGTGATGAGCAGGGCAGCGAGAACACTGATGAAGGGACTCTTCATCCCTTTGACCCTGTGAGAATGAAGAAAAAAATAAATAAGGGCGAGAGCCTCTCAGATGGAGATAAAACCTGTTTGCTCCAAAATAGATGGATACCACCAGAGCAGCATAGCTATCCCTATCGGAAATTTGGCGCAAAACAACTAAAATACAATGTCCAGTGGGAGAAAAAATATGAATGGCTTCGTTACTCACCATTTGAGGATTCAGCATATTGTGCTCATTGCCTCAGCTTTAATAAGTTAAAGGGCTCAAACTTTAGTTTTCTTACAAAGGGCTTCACTGACTGGAAGAATCCTGTGGGTGAAAAGAGAGGTATCATCCCAAGACACAGTTTAACAGAAGGACACCGAAAATCCACAGAAAAGGCAGAAAACTTCCTTTCTGTTGTCCAAAAAAAAAGAAAGGACATTAGTTCAATAATCAGCCAGAAATATGAGGAAAAAGTCATTGCGAATCGTAACAGTCTTCTATCTATTATTGACATAATTGTGTGTCTTGGCCAGCAAAATGTAGCATTCCGAGGGAGCTGGGAGGGGGACAGTGAGAATGGAAACTTTAACCACTTCGTTAACTGGAAAGCACAATTTGATGTGGCCTTAAAGCAACACATGCAGACTGCACCCAAAAATGCAATATACCTTTCACCCGCAATTCAGAATGAGCTTATTGAATGTTGTGCAGAGGAAATCAGAGGGACCCTAATCAATAGAATACAGGCAGCCCAGTACTTCACTGTATTAGCTGATGAGTCCATGGATATAAGTGGGACTGAACAGATGTCCTTATGTGTCCGTTACGTCAATGAGGAGGAAGAAAACCTAGAGATAAAGGAGGATTTTCTCGGGTTCTGTCCCTTGCCCAAACAAGATGCGGCAACAACCTCAGCCATTCTCAATCAGCTGACAAAGTGGGGTCTTCAAACAACTTTCCTAAGGGGTCAGGGTTATGATGGGGCCTCTACAATGAGTGGCAAAGTGAGTGGGGTACAAAAGAGAGTCAAGGAACTGTACCCCAGGGCAATGTACACCCATTGTAGGAGCCATGCACTTAATTTGGTTGTGGTGCATGGTTGTTCTGATCTTCCTTTGGTGAGGAACACAATGTCCATCGTAGAAAAGATTGCAGTGTTCTTCTCAGCCACAGGGGCCAGAAAAGATGCCCTGCGGGCAGAGAGTAGAAGAGAAGGGCAACCAAAAACAGCAGGGATCCCACTGATGTCAGACACTAGATGGGGTAGCAGAGCAAACACACTGAGTGCTTTTGTGGAGCAGTTCACTGCTATACATTCTGTTTTGGAGACCATGGAGGCAGAAGTAACTACCACCTCTGGAAAGGCCAGTACTCTCCGGCATAGTATTGGAACATTTGAGACCATCATTACTGCTGTAATAGCCAACAAAGTGCTGGGTTATATGCTACCTCTAACCAAAAAGCTGCAGTCTACCAACTTGGACATCATCACAGCATACGAGGAGGCAAGAAATGTACGGCAAGTCATAGCCAAACAAAGAAATGAGCAAGGATTCAGTCCATGTTTTCAAAAAGCCACAGCATTGGCCAACTCAGTTGATGTGGTCCCAACAAAGCGTAGAATAACAGTAAAACAGAATTACAGAGCAAACATATCTACAGAGTCAGTGGAAGACCACTACCGGGTGAATCTTTTCTATCCCTTCATCGATCACATAACTAGTGAGCTGGATGAGAGATTCTCTGAAAGTAATGAGCCTGCATTACTAGCAGCTTACCTGGTATCAAAATCTTTGAAGAAACTCACAGAAGAAAGAGAGCAAAGAATGGTAAAGTGGTACCATGAGGACCTACCTTATCCAAACACAGTAGAGCAGGAAATAGAATGCTGGAGGCACAAGTTGCACTCTGAAGATGGGGTGCTGCCTGCATCAGCATTGGAAACTCTGAAAACAACACAGATGTCCTTCTTCCCCAACATCCAGTGTATGCTGAAAATTTTTCTTACACTTCCAGTGACAACATGTGAATGTGAACGGTCATTCTCTGCAATGCGAAGGCTCAAAACATGGCTCAGATCTTCTATGTCTAGTGAAAGGCTCACAGGACTGGCGTTGATGCATGTTCATCAAAAAGTTAAGCTGGACAAGGAGAGAGTCCTTAGACGGTGGGATGCCTCTGGCCACAGGAGGATACAGCTAGCTTTCAATGGTAAGGTAATGCATGTTGTAAAGAGTATAGTCATCCAACAGTCATTTGCATTTGCATTGATTATAAACTCTCTGTCTGAAGTCTGAATCTGTCTTTTTATATTTTGTCATTTCAGTGAGCCAAGGAATGAAGAGTAGTACACGCACGCGCACACACACACACACACACACACACGTCTGTGAAATGTAAAACATTATTTTGAATAAAAAAACTTTCGCAATCATCAACATGTCTGTCTATTTTGAAGTTTAGGAGTGCATTTGTGGGTGTTATTATAGCACAATTCTTAACACCTTACTTTGGACCTCACTAATTTTCAAACCCTGGTTACGGCCTTGGTCACAACCTATGTTGTTAATGGCTTGTGTTTGCCTGCTTGTCGCTGGTTTGGAAGACAAGGAAGGAGTGGAAAGGTGCGTTCACACCAGACGCGAATGAAGCGTTACGCGTCAATGATTTACATGTTAAGTCAATGCAAAGACGCGTGAATTACGCAGCGCGAATTGAGCGTTTGGGGCGCGAGTTGAAAAATCTAAACTTTGGCGGATATTCACGCCGTGTTAACCAATCAGGAGCTTGCTCTAGCAGTGACGTGATTACGAGCGGAGGCAGAAAATCCGAATCAACTATGGAGGACAAATTAATCGTGGTTGTATGTGGATACCCGGAGCTGTACGATACTACTTCGTACTTTTACAAAAACAGGAATACATTTTGCAACGAGACTGGAGCTGCCTGGCTCAAGCCCCCCCATGATGCGAATTCGCATCTATTGTGTAGTGAATTTCACGCGTGAATGAAGCGAGTAAAGTCAAAATGTTCAAGCGTCCAACTTCGCGTGAATAGCGCGACTTATTCGCTTCATTCGCGTCTGGTGTGAACGCACCTGAAGAGTTTAGTAAGTCACCTGACCTACATACCCACACGTAGAGATCTTTGATGTATTAGACACATTAGTTTATGAGTGAGCGCTTCTTCTGTATGGTTTGCTTTGTATATTTAGTGTAGTTTATAACGCTTTGCGTTGAAGACTTTTATTTCCATATCTTTACTTTAATAGTTTAGGGGATTTGGGAATTAGTTAGTATGTGGGATTCTTTTATTATTTTTATTTTCTGATTTAAGCGCCACTTTAACTTCCCTTCTTTTCCTTTGTCTTGTTTAACTACTTATTTATTGGGAACAATAAACCTTTTTTTTTGAGGTGTAATTTGTGTCATGTGTTCCATTGCCACTTATTTCCCCGGTGTATTTATTTAATATATCAATTTAATGTTACCTCTTTAAAAATCCTAGACTAAACTTAAATCATAGACGTAACAATTATGTTTAAAACATTATAGGAACAAATCTCATGTTTCTATTGTGAGAAATATTAAATATATGAAATCAACTCCACAAATGTATAGAAAGTGCTCTTATTATTTACTGCTTCAACTATATTATTGCAAAGATCTATATATTTTTTTCTATTACAACAAATCAAAATCTGACAATTGTTCTTCAGACTCATTGATGAAGGATGAAGTATAAACACCAACCTGTTTGTTCTTCAGTGTGTTTCATTCTGCAGGGTTCTGGATCGCTCATGTTCTCTGTCCTTCAATAAACTCGGTCTCTGCAGATTTCACTTTAAACTGATGCTCGTCTTCACTTGTAGACTGATGGGAATATTCCAGCTTTTACTTATTAAAGTAACATCGGTTCCCTGAGATGACAGAACGAGCGTTGCGTTACTGACGCTTTGGGTCACTGTAAACAAATCCGCGGTAAAATAAAGTAAACAGGACTGAGTTCTTACTTACACGGTCTGGAACTTCATTTAAAATAAAGTTCATCCACTCTTTCCTAACGGTGGGATCAGATGGAAAGGATTGCAAAGACTGTTTTGCCACAAACTGGCACTGCAGAGCGTCCTGTTGTTTTCAGAGCCGTCTTTGTCGTTTAGTTTCTGGCTAGACCTGCGTTCTCCTGCCTTCTAAACACTACACGCGCGAATCAGTGGGCGGGGCTAAACAGGCAGTGACGTCGATTTTCTTCCGCGGAGGCGGTGCTTAATCTACCTATTACATCATACATAGGAACATTCCTAAAGCTGTCGTTTTGGCAAACTGGCTTCAATATAAGCTGTTTTTAGACTAACAACAAAGTTTTGAGTACAATAACCTCTTTTATATGTCAAAAAATCAATGCAATTTGGGTTTCTCAGTTCATCACCCCTTTAAAAGACAAAGAGAAACCATCGAGCACATTGGGATTGATAACATTAAATAATTTAATAAAAAATAGCTGTGTGTGAGGACAATCCAGGAAGATATGCCTATCAGTTTAATTAGGGTCACCAAGTCAAATGCGCTTTTAACAATACAGATTGTGTCAAAGTAACTTTCGATTATCAAAATAGAAAACTAGTGTGTCAATAATGTAAAAGGACAAGATTAAACACGCAATTTTTAGTTAAAGGCATTTCATTATTGAATTCAGTGATGTTATCGCCCAGGTCAGTTCAGTTTAAATAGCATCTGTGCAATCAAGTCAATGATGTCGGTGGAAGTTAAGTGTCCCCAACTAAGCAAGCCAGAGGCGACATCGGCAAGGAACCAAAAACCTTGGGAGAAACCCAGCTCAGTCGGGGGGCAGATCTCCTCTGGCCAGATGATACCCTCAGAAAATGAACCACCACAAATTAACCGCTTGTGTCTATGGGTAAAATTGTATTAGCTGGGTAAAATCTGAGTAACGATTTGAATGAGATTTCTCTAACCTTGTTAATTATTATATATTTCGAAGGCAGTGTCAATACTTTGTTCCAGTCATTATGATCAACCACAATCTTCCAATACGACACCACATACGGGGTTGTTACAAGTTATTTTTGAAACAATAGTTATGATCTTATCTTATAGTTACGTGATGAAGGATGTAACAAAAAGCATTGTTTTGGGATTTCAAATGGGTCTAAAGAAATAGTGTTGGATGATCTAAGACAGTCCTTTAAAAGCATAACAGCTCCTTTAGGAATAGCCTCCATGACAATGGTCAAATTTATGTAAAATTATTAAAATAACTTAAATGACTACCTTAAGACCTTCTGAGTTAAATAACTGGGAAACAATCAAAATGCTTTTCTCGAACCAATTACTAAAAAACAAAGATTTTCCCTTAAATACAATGGCATGATTGGTTCCAGATGAAGTACCGGTGAGGGGAGAAATTGTGCTTAAAGATTAATGACCATGCAAGTATGCCATGCCTGTTTATGAAATTAAGATACATTTTAGCAATATTATAGATACAGATCAATAGGAAAGGGAGAGCACCGAATTTGAAAAGGAAGTCATTGGGGATAAAATTCCAAATTGAGTTGGTATTACACAAAAACTGACTAATCCAAGTATTATTGGACGTGTTTGTAAGAAATACAGAACCTCTGACACTTTGAACTTCTGAGATGGACAACACACACACACACCGTGTATTAACATACAGACACCTGTCTCTACATCACTGAGAGAAAATGCAGGAAAACGCCTCTCTGACATATGTATCCGTTCCTTTTCATCCGTCCTTCCCCTCACTCAACTCACTCAGAATGGTCAATAGTAGAATATAATGTTCTACATTAATGCTTCAATAAAATAGACATAATTTGAAATCTGAGACTTTCATATCAAAAGTAACAAACAGTTTATTAACTGAAAACAGACTAATTGATTCTTAGGATTTAAGAATCAATATTGTTTCGTAAAAATGAGAATCAATTAGAATTTAAAAATCTTGTTTTTACCCAGCCCTAGTGATCAACCCATCAAAAAATATAATAAATAACAACAATAATAAAACAAAGGTTAATTTTCCTACGCCCCATGACACTATGCGCAAATTATAAGAGTAACTTCCATTAAACAGTAAACAATCAAGGAAAGGTTCACTTTATGAAGGCAATTGCATTTTCATAATCAAGCTTTTATCTGTACACACCATAAAAACCACTTCTTTAAAGTGCTGTAGTTAAATGCACAAACAACGCCGGATGAAACCATTCAGAGAAAAAACCCACTGTGAAATATTGATGAAACAATCTGTGTGATGAGTATTTTATATTATATGAAATAGTGTGAACTGTTCACCTCAGAAAACCACACTGAAGCGCGCGATTGATGACGTCATCGCCGCGAGGTGAAATCAACGGTCGATGATCAAAACTCTGTCAAAAAGACAGTCAGGTGTGAGATGAAATATAGTTTATTAGTCATTTCATGAGTTCGCCTGCCCATCCAGCCCTGATGGTTAATAGTAAACAAACTTGGCTTGCTGTCTTCAATGGAGGCTCGAACCCAAGGCTCGGCTTGAGCGCTAGGATGTAACTAAAATTATTAAATTGTTCATTCTTGATGTAAAAAATAATCAGTGGATAAATTGACAATAAAAGTTTAAGCAACTGTAAAAAGCACAAGCTGAAATGAATGAGACAGATATCTCTCTTTATTGACCAATACAATTGCAAATCATCTCAAGAGAATAAAAGTTGCAAAGCTAAATGACAGTATATATATCTTACATCTGCATTTTCTAAAATACACCACAAGTGGAAGAATAACCAGTTGTTGTAAAAACAGCATCGAAGATGAAATACAAAATAAATCAACCTCTTTTCAGCTTCTTGAACAATAACAGTTTAAACCTTCATAAAATTATAAACAAACTAAAGCATAATCAGAAATAAACCGTTAGGTATTATTCTTTGGGGAGGAACTCCATCTTTGAACTGATCTGAATCTCAGATGAAACTGCTGGTCTTCACTGTAACTATAGCTTACGACAGACAGAGATGCAATGTCGCACTTGAAAGAAGATTAACTAATCTAATGAGATTGTTTATTTTATGACTGCTTAGAGAAGATGATTGAGTGAAACCCGCATGCAGTGAAGTGATACGGTTTCTCTCCAGTGTGGATCCTCTTCAAATGTTCAGCTGTAATAAAAGTCTTCTCACACTGAAAGCACATATGATCTCTCACACCAGTGTGTATCTTCTGATGAGCTTTTAAATTCTGCAGCTGTGAAAAACTCTTTCCACACAAAGCATGAATGTGGTTTCTCCTTCGAATTAACTTTCAGGTGACTCTTCAGATTTGAAGCCCACACAAATGTCAAGCCGCATTGATCACATTCATGCAGTTTCTCTCCAGTGTGGATGTTCATGTGGATCTTGAGACTCTTCTTGCTTGTCAAACACTTTCCACACTGACAGGCAAGTGAAACATACTTTTTCTTTGAAGATGTTTCTGTTATTCACTCTCCTCCATCTGATCTGAAATGAAAGTTAAAAACGTTAAAAATAAATCATTTAAAATAAATCTGAGAAATGTGAAATGAAAGCAGACAATCGCTAAGTGAAAAAAGATCAGATGATAATTTTTTTTATTTATTTGTGATTTTCAATGTTTGAAAGACAAAAGCCTTTCTGAATGTACTGTATATAAAGTCTATTTTAAAGTCTATTTTAAAAGATTAAAAAGAGGAATTAGAGAGAATCAATAAATTCTGATTGATGTACAGGTATTGCTATTGTGTGAATAATATAATCATGTAATCAATAAAATCAATACAAAATTAACGTAGTCTGATTACGGGTATTTTAAAATGTAATTTATTCTAATTACACTGGATTACGTAATTCAGATTACATGTAATCAGATACTACTCAGCTCTGTTCGTTGTTTTATGTCTTTTCCTACTACAAACACTAAATATGATGAACTGCTTTATCACCTAAATGTAAAAAACTACAAGTGATACACTTATTATAAGAGAGCTGAACATAAAATTAAACTCGTTATAAAGTCTAACGATATCATTTGATGTTATATAACAGTGCAACTTTCAGATATTGTCCATCTTTGAGTTGATCTGAATCTCACAGATGAAACTGCTGATGTTGAAGAATAACTTTATTTACTGTGAAAACTATAGATTATGTTCAGATTTTAGTGCTTGATGCAATATCATGTCACATTTAGTGAGACTGAAACATCAGACTTGAAAGTGCTGGATCTATGATCTACTTACGGTGATTGTTTTTCTTATGCTTGAGTAGAGAAGATGAATTTCTGAAACTCTTCCCGCATGCAGTGCAATTATACGGTTTCTCTCCAGTGTGGATCCTCTCGTGTGATTTCAGATGTGCTGATCGATTGAATCTCTTGTTGCAGTGTGAACACTTGTAAGGTTTCTCTCCAGTGTGTATCCTATCGTGTGTTTTCAGGGTTGCTGATCGATTGAATGTCTTGTCGCAGTGTGAACACTTGTAAGGTTTCTCTCCAGTGTGGATCCTCTCGTGTGATTTCAGATGTGCTGAATGACTGAATCTCTTGTCGCAGTGTGAACACTTGTAAGGTTTCTCTCCAGTGTGGATCCTCTCGTGTGATTTCAGATGTGCTGATCGATTGAATCTCTTGTCGCAGTGTGAACACTTGTAAGGTTTCTCTCCAGTGTGAATCCTCTCGTGTGTTTTCAGATGTCCTGAATGACTGAATCTCTTGTCGCAGTGTGAACACTTGTAAGGTTTCTCTCCAGTGTGAATCCTCTCATGTGATTTCAGATGTGCTGAATGACTGAATCTCTTGTCGCTGTGTGAACACTTGTAAGGTTTCTCTCCAGTGTGAATCCTCTCGTGTGTTTTCAGATGTCCTGACTGACTGAATGTCTTGTCGCAGTGTAAACACTTGTAAGGTTTCTCTCCAGTGTGGATCCTCTCGTGTGATTTCAGGGTTTCTGACTGACTGAATGTCTTGTCGCAGTGTGAACACTTGTAAGGTTTCTCTCCAGTGTGGATCCTCTCGTGCTGTTTCAAATCTCCAGCTGTAATAAAAGTCTTCTCACACTTAAAGCACATATATTCTCTCACACCAGTGTGTATCTTCTGATGTAGTTTTAAACTCTGCAGATGTAAAAAACTCTTTCCACACAAAGAACATGAATGTGGTTTCTCCTTTGAATGAACTTTCAGGTGCTTCTTCAGGCCTGAAGCCCACGAAAATGTTTTTCCACATTGATCACATTGATGTGGTTTCTCTCCAGTGTGGATCTTCATGTGTTTCTGAAGGTTTGATGATTGTGTGAAACTCATCCCGCACTGATCACATGTGAACGGTTTCTCTCCAGTGTGGATCCTCATGTGTCTCTTGAGACTCTGTTTGTATGTGAAACTCTGTCCACACTGAGTGCAGGTGAAACGTTTCTTGTCTCTTCTTTTCAGTAAAGAAATACTTTCAGTCTGTGAGTGAGTTGTTTCTCCAGTTTTGACATGATGTTGTTTCTCCTCAAATAGATCTGAAATTAAAGTTAAAAAGGTTACAATATTTAAATATATCATTAAAAAAATCTAAGAAATGTGAAGAGAAAGCAGACAACAGCTACACCAAATTATGATCATTATTACACATTTTTACAAAATAAGTTACAATTATCTATATAAAAAAATACAGACGCTAATCCAAACATTGGTGAGAACTGTTCGATGCTTGATCACCTCCACAATCATAATAGTATATTATTAACATATTAGCATTAATATTTTGTAATAAAAAACTTAGCATGCAATTAATTACTATTAACTAACTGACCAATATTTTTAATTCAACACTGTTACAGCACAATTTTCATTCAATTTCTTCCTTTTTAAATGTTCTTCAGCCTCATTACTAAAGAATCAAGAATAAACACCAACCTGTTTGTTCTTCAGTGTGTTTCATTCTGCAGGGTTCTGGATCTCTCTGTCCTTCAATAAACTCTGTCTCTGCAGATTTCACTTCTAACTGATGCTCTGATGCTCGTCTTCACTTGTAGACTGATGGAAATATTCCAGCATTTATTGATGAACTGCAGTGGGAGGAGCTTCACTGAAGCTGTGGTTGTTGTGGGAGGAGCTTCCCTGAAGGTGTGATTGTTGTGGGAGGAGCTTCACTGAAGGTGTGATTGTTGTGGGAGGAGCTTCACCGAAGGTGTGATTGAATGTGGGAGGAGCTTCACCGAAGGAGTGATTTTTATTCTTGTGGGAGGAGCTTCACTGAAGGAGTGATTTTTTTTTGTGGGAGGAGCACAAAGGAGTTGTTGTTGTGGGAGGAGCTTTAATGAAGGTGTGATTGTTGTGGGAGGAGCTTCACTGAAGGAGGAGCAGATCTGCAAAAATGAAAGATAAATCAGTTACTGAGTTTGTTTCTGCACTAATTCACACATTTTAATGATTTGTGTTTATCTATCTATCTATCTATCTATCAGTTAATTCAAATGTTTTTATTAACTCACAAATTATATCTATATCTATAATTCATTAATATACAAGGAAATTATTTATTGCTGGGCATTAATCACATCCAAAGACAAATAAATACAGTATATATTTAGAAAATATTACTTCTATATTTATATAATTTATATTATATATAAATATATTTAATATATAAACATAACTTATTTTTCTTAAATATATACATGCCTGTATGTGTATTTATACATGCATAATAAATATACACAGTACAAACATATATTATGTACACACATACTTTTTTTGAGGATATGATTCAGCGCAATTAATTATTTGGCCAGCACTATAATGTTAGTTTAATTTTCTTAAATTTGTTGACAGCAATAAAATTTGCTAATTAACAGATCTGAAGTCATCAGCATAATGAATGAGGTGAAAACAGGATCTATTGTCATGAAATAAAGAGTATTTTCAGCAGCTGATATTATTGATGAGCCTCAGACTATAAACACTCATTAAACAAGACATTCAGGATCAGCAGCAGATCATCTCTCTTTGTTATAATTATAATAGTTATAGGCAAGGCAAGGCAAGGCAAGTTTATTTGTATAGCACATTTCATACACATTGGTAATTCAAAGTGCTTTACATAAAAGAATGTGAAATAATCATTCACAGCAATAAAAACAAGAAGTTAAAAATAATAAAACAAGGAGTTTTAAAATGATATAGAAATTGATTTAAAATGAGATTTAAAACAGTTAAATAGAAAATGATTATACATAAAATACAATGCAGTCAGTTCGGACATAGCACAGCGCTCATTCAACAAATGCACAGCTAAATAGATGAGTTTTGAGACTGGATTTAAATGTGGCTAATGTTTTAGCACATCTGATCTCTTCTGGAAGCTGGTTCCAGCTGCGGGCGGCATAATAGCTAAAAGCGGACTCCCCTTGTTTTGTGTGAACCCTTGGTATTTCTAACTGACTCGATCCTAATGATCTGAGTGGTCTGTTAGGTTTATATTCAGTGAGCATATCTGCCATATATTTAGGTCCTAGGCCATTGAGCGACTTATAAACGAGTAGAAGTACTTTAAAATCGATCCTAAATGTAACTGGAAGCCAGTGTAAGGACCTGAGGACTGGTGTGATATGCTCAGATTTTCTGGTTCTAGTCAGAATCCTGGCAGCAGCGTTCTGGATGAGCTGCAGCTGTCTAATGGTCTTCTTTGGAAGGCCGGTGAGGAGACCATTACAATAATCCACCCTGCTGGTGATAAAGGCATGAACAAGTTTCTCCAAGTCATGACTGGAAACAAAACATCTAATTCTTGCAATGTTTTTGAGATGATAGTATGCTGATTTAGTTACTGCTTTGACATGACTACTAAAACTAAGGTCTGTCTCCAGAATCACCCCAAGATTTCTGACTTGATTTTTAGTTGTTTGACCCCTAGAGTCAAGGTATGCATTCACCTTGAGAACTTCATCTTTGTTTCCAAATGCAATTACTTCAGTTTTCTCCTTGTTTAACTGAAGAAAGTTTTGGCACATCCAACTGTTAATTTCATCAATGCATTGGCAGAGGGAGTCAATGGGGCTATAATCATTTGGAGATAAGGCTAGGTAGATCTGGGTATCATCAGCATAGCTGTGATAGGCAATTTGGTTCTTCCTCATTATCTGACTTAGTGGGAGCATATACAGGCTAAACAACAGCGGTGCAAGAATTGAGCCTTGTGGGACTCCACATGTCATGGACGTCCACTTAGACTTATGCTCTCCTATACTCACATAATAACCTCTCCCTTCTAAGTATGACCTTGTTGAAAACTCTGTTCTTCTAAAGTGTAGAAACTCAGAAGAGAAGACCAGGAGACTTCGGATTCGATCGTAGGATTCTTTATTGAAAAAACCCCAGTGTGATGGTAGGCTGCAGTCATCGAAATCTCATCTTAAGTCATTTTTACAGGGTATCTTATAGACAGAATTGGAGGAGGAGCTTTTACAGGTTGAGACAAAACATCAAATAAACATACATCTGAGGGCAATAAACCTAACGAAACCCCATCTGGCCAGGACAAAGTCCTTTGCAGATCAAAGGTTCATTGATCTTTCCATTATCATAGAGACAAAGGCACAGGTGTCGAGCTCAAATGGTCAGGAAGCGTTCTCAAACACCTGAATTTCCTGATACACTTTTCTTAGTAAGAAAAGTATCTAAATTAAACATTTAAAATAACATTTGTAATCTTTCAATTCCCCCTTTGAGAGTTCTAATAACTCTCACAAAATACAAATTTAGACACTTAAAAGTTAATTCTTGTAACTTGTAATCGTTAAAAGTTAATTCTTGTAACTTGTAATCTGTTACAGGCACATAGTACATGTTCTGTGTTGCTTATATGTAATTGCATGCTGACACAGAAACAAAACATGCAATTAGGGTCCGTGAAGATTTTACGGGTAATAGTCTCTGCGTTGTGTATTTTTATTCTTTTTCTTCTTCTTTCTTTTCTCTTTCTTGTGTGATAGTTGGCTCGGTAATGGGTCTAGTTGTGTTCTAGAGGTTGTGGCTTTATCCGCAGGTGAGAAGGGTGGTGCATATGGATCTCAGGACAGCCATCAAATGGTATCTGCACAGAGGAAGAAAGAAACACAAACAAGAGAGAACAACGGCACAGAGCAGT
This sequence comes from Schizopygopsis pylzovi, assembly GCA_027422435.1. NCBI lineage: Eukaryota > Metazoa > Chordata > Actinopteri > Cypriniformes > Cyprinidae > Schizopygopsis > Schizopygopsis pylzovi. The sequence goes on along the minus strand of CM049825.1, from coordinate 3,406,991 downwards.
ATTTGTAGAGTCTGCATACATTAGGGTTGTATCCTCTGTTCAAAATATAGTCTGCTATGGTTGTTCCTTCTTTCCCTATTTCTCAATTCCTGCGACACCTAAAGAACAGTGAGGAAAGGATGGACTAATGGAGGGGAAAGGCCTATGAGGAAATCTTCACCTCAGGGTTGGCCCCCGAAGCCTGTTGCTTTCGGTTCTTCCCTGGGCTCCTCACTGGTTCTTGTGTCTGCCCTATCCTATCCCTGCAGGGGGAGGAACAACCTTAATATGTGACACATGAGTCCAAGTTTTCCTTCCCTGACACAATACTGCAGCTGCTGTAATCAACATCACTTGATGTGGTCCGTACCACTTAGGCTCTAATGGCTTGTTTTTGAATGTCTTTATCATGACCCATTGACCTGGGACGATTGTGTGTCCCCCTTCTGGTGGAGTCTGCCAACACGACTCAACTCTCTCTTTGGCACTCTGCACTGCCTTTGTGAGGTTTTCACAGTAAGCGATCAGGGCATCTGAAGCAATGTGCACATCAGCATTTCTAAGATCAATCACACCTGGCATCTGCATTGGGCGTCCAGTAATAATCTCATGAGGGCTCAGTCCTACTGATCTGTTAGGTGATGCTCTCATACTACACAGTACTGCGGGCAGTGCTTCAACCCATGGTACTCCTTCCTGATGCATTTTGCTTAGCCTGGTTTTGATTGTTCTGTTTGATCGTTCAACCTGTCCTGATGCTTGTGGCCTATAGGGGCAGTGAAGGTTCCACTTAATCTTCAACATTCTAGACACTTCCTTGACTACCTGTCCTGTGAAGTGGGTACCTTGATCTGAGTCAATGCAATCTGGTAATCCCCATCTGGGAATGAAATCAGTGACAAGACATTTAGCAGTATGTGCAGCTGTAGCGCGCCCTGTTGGATAAGCTTCTACCCATCTTGAGAACTTGTCTATTACTACCAAAACGTCAGTTTTTCCTTTACAAGGGGGCAACGATATGTAATCAACTTGCAGGTGACGAAATGGCCCTGGTGGAGCTGGGGTATGTGCTGCTGGTGTAATGGTTGCTGGTACATCATTATTTTTCTGACATGTAACACATCTCTTGACTGTTTCAGTGGCTGCGTTTCTGAATTTTGGATTCCACCATTGATTTGAGAACCTGTGATTCATCGTTGCTGGACCACTATGACCCAAACTGTGTATTTGTTGAGCCAAATATGGCAACAGTGATTCGGGAGCAACATACTTTCCCCCTTTGGTCCAGCAGCCGGATGAATCCACAGTGGCTCCTTTGTCTAACCATGTCCATGCTTCATATAGAGGAACGTCTTTATACAGATCAACGATTGATTCAGGAGGTAGAATTATCTTCTGTGCTGTACTACCTGAACACACTTGTACAGTTGCATAGAAACAAGCCTGTTTAGCCGCTACATCAGCAAGAGCATTACCTTTAGCTTCCGTAGTATTAGTTGTGAGATGTGCTTTCACTTTGATCACTGCTAATTTCTTTGGGAGTTTCATGGCAAACATTAAATCTTTCACTAATCCAGCATGCTTAATGGGGGATCCAGCAGAAGTTAGAAATTTTCTGGTTTGCCAAATGACACCAAAATCATGAATTACCCCAAAAGCATACCTGGAATCTGTGTAGATATTTGCAACCGATCCTGAAGCTAGCGTGCATGCTCTAGTTAAGGCTACTAGTTCTGCAGCTTGAGCTGAAAAATGATCTGAAAGACGACATGAAGCAACTACTTCAGTGGTGGAAGTTACTGCATATCCTGCTCGTCTGTTACCTTCAATAACTTGAGCTGAACCATCAACAAACAACTCCAATTCTGCGTTCTCTATGGGAGTTTCTGCTATTTCACTTGTCGCTGCATATGTAAGCGTAACACAATCATGAGTCATTTCGCCTTCATCCTCTAACACAAATTCAGTCATTGCAGACATCATACATGAGGATGGGTTCGTGACTGGTGCACGCTGTATAACAATATTCGGGGCTGTGAGAGTTGCTAACCAATTTCCCCAACGGGAGGAGGTGACAGAAGTGACTTTTGCTTGATTCATTAGTGCGGACACTGTGTGAGGGCATTTTACGTTTACAGTCTGACCTAACACCATTCCTGATGAAGCCTGAAGCGCTAGATGAACTGCCTGTACTGCTCTGAGGCATGGGCCCATACCTTGAGCGACTATGTCAAGTTTACCGGAATAGTAATGAATTGGGCGTAAGCTGCCCCCATGATCTTGCATTAGACATGCAGTCATAAAGCCTAAGTGTTCATGGACATAAAGCACAAAGGGTCTATCAGATTGGGCAATTCCTAATGCTGGTGCTTGACATAGTGCTCTCTTCAAATCATTAAAAGCTTTGAGATGAAGTTCTTCCATACAAACAGTATCTGAATCTTTACCATGGCCTTTCAACAAATCATAGAGAGGCTGAGCAATCGAGGCATAGTCTTCAATCCAAGGTCTACAATAACCTGTTGTTCCTAAAAATGAGCGGAGTGTTTTAATGGTATTAGGCGGAGGTATGGCTTTGACTGAAGCCGCTCGATCCTGTGTAATGGATCTATTTCCTGCACCAATTGTTTGACCCAGAAATGTGACTTGCTTTTTAGCAACTTGAGCTTTGTGAAAGCTGCATTTGTGTCCTTTTTTATGCAAATAGTCCAACAATGATGCCAATTCAGTTTGATGTACCTCATGATCTGTTGAGGCAATCAAAATATCATCAACATATTGGATCATAGTGGACTGTTTTACCGGACATTCTGGGTCACACAAATCACGTCTGACAGCCTGATGATATATGGTTGGGGAGTTTTGAAATCCCTGTGGCAATCGTGTCCACTGGTATTGTTCATAGTCAACTGTGAAAGCTAACCATGGCTGGCTGTCAGAGTGCAACGGTACAGAAAAGAATCCATTAGACATATCAATTACTGAAAAAATCTTACAATCTAATGGTAAGCCATTACAAATTGTAGATGGATCTGCCACTAGGGGGGTGATTTTTTCAATATGTTTATTGGCTACTCTGTAGTCTATTGTAAGTCTCCATGTCCCATTAGATTTCTTGATGGGCCATATGGGTGAATTACATGGACTGTTGGTTTTAACTAGCACTCCTTGCATCAGCAAATTTTCTACAATAAGTTTGATTCCCTGTATAGCTTCCTTATTAATCGGATATTGTTTGGTGACCGGAGGTGGAGTTCCTGTCAATTTAACTGGTTCTACACCTGTCAACAACCCACAATCATCCTTGTCTTTAGCCCAAATTGGATGATTCTGTAAGAAAACATACTCGGGAGGAGTTGCATTATTGGTAGAAATCTGTGCTGAGGAAATTTTTATGCTAGTAGATTCTGAGGACATGTCTAAAGTTAGATTTATTTGTCTCAGAAGATCCATGCCTAAAATGGCACCTGTATTTAATGGAGCGCATAGCAATTTTGTAGTCAGAGTTTTTGGGCCAAATTGTACCTCTATGGGCGGAGTTTCATACAAAACAGAATCTTCACCTATTACACCAGTTAAACAAAGTTTGGTTTTCTTGTATGGGATGTTTAAACCTTGTGCCAATTTTGTAGGAATTACTGTAATTTCTGCACCTGTATCAAGCAAAAAATCAATCTCTTTCTCTTTTATGCTACCTTTCACAAAAATTCTTTGGTCATTGTGTTGGATTACAGGGGAAAGGTAGCTACTCACAGCCCCAATAATTAGTTTTTTTCCTGGTCTTGTTGTGCTCTTAGAAGAGCCTGAACTAGCTGACCTAGAGTTTCAGTGGTCACTGGCGGAACTACTTCAGGGTTGTGTGCAGGCTGAGAAGGAGCAGAATTATGCATAGCATTTCTTTTCCTATCTTGCAACTTCTTCCTACACTCTTTCTCCCAATGTCCTAATTTTGCACAGTATTTGCATTTGCTTTCTCTTTTAGACCATCTATTGTCTTGTTTCGTTGTGTTAAACGTAGCTGCTGCTACTCTTACTTTTGCCTTGACATCAGCATCTCTTTCCCATGTAGCTAACCTGTCTAGGTTACTTCTGAGAGTTCTGTTAGACCAAGTTAGATCTAAGAATGGTAAAGCTTTTCTGTATTCGGCTACAAGGCCATCTGACCATATACGAACCAAGGGTCCCTTGTCATCTAGCACACTTTCAGGGTCATCAACAATTCCACTGTAGATTACAGCTGACTGACAAAATCTCTCAGTATATTCACTCACAGTTTCTTCTTTCCTTTGCACACAGGTAGTAATTCTAGACCAATCTATTTTGGGTCCTAAGATATTCTTTAGGATTTTCAAAATACCTTCTCTTAAATCACCCTTACTGGCATTTCGCAGTTCAGAAGTGACAGCAGATTCAAAACTGTTGAATTCAGATTCAGTTAGTATTTGTGACATCAGCTGCGTGACTTCTGCCAACGACATGTCATAAAGACGCATTTTACTGATCAATGTTCTTCTAAATTCAGAAAAATGTGTGCGTGCTGACGGTAAACTCTGAGATAGTCTCTCTATATCTTTAGGACATAAAGCTTTGGCAGCAGTTTGTATTTGCACAACAGAAGAATTGAGAGGAACACTATCAGTTTCCTCAATCCCCTGAGATCTTCTCCTAGCCCCACACACATGGACGGAATTTACAGGCACATCAGTTACTGATTGGAGAGCTACATCTGTTTCAAAGAATGCTTGTAAATCAGGGTAAATGTTATCAGGCTGACTTACTTCCACATCAGTTTTTGCTGCAATTTTCTTGAGGTTCAATTTCTTAGTCAAAGTGGATACTCTCGCACGGAGTTCATTGTTCTGTTTCTCTAGCTCTGCGTTACGCTGAGACTGTTGTGTCGCTAGCGTTACACTGAATTCCCTGTGACAACAGATAATGTCTTTCACATTGTTCTTACGAATGCTTGCTCCTAGTACCTTTTTACACTCATCTACCGACCAAGTCTTGTCTGGATGAATCTCATATTTCTGAGTTAGTTCTTGTCTAACTTTCTCAGTGACTATTATGTTCATTTGCACTCCTAAAAGTGATTTGAATTCGCTATCTGACCACAAAGGAGTCGCTAGACCACCTTTTTCAGTTGTGGGGATCAGTCTAGCATTCTTTCTAAACATTTTGTGAGTTTCTTTGTTATCACACAATCAAAACACTAAAACTTCTCTGATCAACAGAGGGTACACTTGTTAACACAGATCAACTATTGTTAACCTTCCCTGGCAAAGCAGAGGATAACACAATTCACTAGCACTTTACGCTAATCTTCCCTGCATGAACAGAGGATAACCAATTCTTCCCTGCCAAAACAGAGGATAACAAATATTAGCACGTAATGCTAAATCTTCCCTGCCTGAACAGAACAGAGGATAAACCAAAAATTAGCACGTAATGCTAACCTTCCCTGCCTGAAAGAACAGAGGATAAACCAAAAATTAGCACGTAATGCCAACCTTCCCTGCCTGAAAACAGAGGATAACCTTCCCTGCCTACAAGAACAGAGGATAAACTCTTCCCTGTCTGAAAACAGAGGATAACCTTTAGTTAAACAAAACCCTACAGATGTATGTTAACTCTTCTCTGACGGCACAGAGGATACAAAAATTTGTACTGGTCTTAGGTTCTTTCGGATTAGAGACAGCACTCACCAGAGAGAAAATTTCAGTCTGGGAATCCTTGTTGAGCTTGAAGTTTCGCTGGATTCCAAAAGATGCAGATCTTTGTTTGAGCTTGAAGTTTTTTTAGGTGAGGAAGCTGGAACTCTATCCGGGTCACGGCACCATCTGTTGAAAACTCTGTTCTTCTAAAGTAGAAAACTCAGAAGAGAAGACCAGGAGAATTTCGGATTGGATTGTCAGCAGAATTTCTTTATTCTATGACATGTTGATGGTAACTGCAGTCATCGAAATCTCATCTTAAGTCATTTTTACAGGGTATCTTATAGACAGAATTGGAGGAGGAGCTTTTACAGGTTGAGACAAAACATCAAATAAACATACATCTGAGGGCAATAAACCTAACGAAACCCCATCTGGCCAGGACAAAGTCCTTTGCAGATCAAAGGTTCATTGATCTTTCCATTATCATAGAGACAAAGGCACAGGTGTCGAGCTCAAATGGTCAGGAAGCGTTCTCAAACACCTGAATTTCCTGATACACTTTTCTTAGTAAGAAAAGTATCTAAATTAAACATTTAAAATAACATTTGTAATCTTTCAACCTGAACCATTTGAGTGCCATCCCAGAAAGCCCGACCCAGTTTTCCAGTCTCTCTAGAAGTATGTTATGGTCGACAGTGTCAAACGCAGCACTAAGATCTAGTAGTACCAGCACTGATATTTTGCCAGAATCAGAATTAAAGCGAATATCATTTATTATCTTAATGAGTGCTGTCTCTGTGCTGTGATGCACGCGGAAACCAGATTGAAAATTATCCAGGAATCCATTTGAGTTTAAGTAGTTGTTCAGCTGATTAAAAACTACCTTTTCAATAATCTTACCTATGAAAGGAAGATTTGATATTGGTCTATAGTTGCTCAACATGGTGTTATCAAGATTGCGCTTTTTCAGAAGGGGCTTAACAACTGCAGTTTTCAGGGAGTTTGGAAAAGTCCCAGAAAGAAGTGAGGTGTTCACCACTTCTAAGAGATCTGCTTCTAAACAGTTAAGCACACTTTTGAAAAAAGATGTGGGAAGTGTGTCAAGATAGCAGGTTGACGATTTAAGATGCTGTACTATTTCTTCCAAAATGTTGCTATCAATTGTTTTAAAAACAGACATAGTCACTTCTTTTTGAGATTGCTGTCGAATCTGTGTGACCCCTGTATTACAGGAAGATGTGCCAATCTCCTTCCTGATATTACTGATCTTCTCTGAAAAGAAGGAAGCAAACTCATTGCATTTGCTGTCAGAGAGCATTTCACTGGGAATCTGACTTGGGGGGTTTGTCAGTCTCTCAACAGTAGCAAAAAGAGTGCGAGTGTTGTTTAAATTACTGTTTATAAGGTTTGAGAAGAAGGTCTGTCTAGCAGTGGCTAGTTCCAAATTGAAAGCATGAAGGCTGTCTTTATAGATGCTATAGTGTATTTCTAGTTTCGTCTTCCGCCACATCCGCTCAGCTTTTCTGCATTGTCTTTTCATATTCTGAACTGCTGTTGATTTTCTCCAAAATGATTTTTGTCTACCATTCTTCTTGCTGACCTTTATCGGTGCAATATCATCAATAACATTCTTAACTTTTGAGTCAAATGAATCCAGGAGAAGATCAACAGAGTCTGCAGAAATGCTTGGTGTTAAAGATATTGCCTTCATAAATAGCACACTAGTGTTCTCATTTATGCATCTCTTTCTGACAGAGACAGATCTAGATTCAGTGGTGACAGAGATCAATATATCAAAGAAAATACAGAAGTGATCAGACAGAGCTACATCCTTAATGACAATGGATGAAATGTTTAGACCTCTACTGATGAGTAAATCTAAAGTGTGTCCACGATTGTGTGTCGGTCCGTGCACATGCTGAATCAGGTCAAAAGTGTTTAAAACAGTTATAATTTCTTTTGTAGTTTTGATTTCAGCATTTTCTATGTGAATATTAAAATCCCCTGCAATAGCAAAACAGTCAAACTCTGAGGAAATCATTGATAACAGTTCTGTGAACTCTTCAACAAAGGCTGGAGAATATTTTGGCGGCCTGTAGATTATGATAAACAGAATGCGTGGGGCACCTTTCAGCACAATACCTAGATATTCAAAAGACAAGTACTGACCAAATGACACTTGCTTGCATTGATAAACATCTTTAAACAGAGCAGCTACACCTCCACCTCTCCTAACAGTCCTGCAGACACTTATAAAATTAAAGTTAGGAGGGGCTGTTTCAGTGAGGACTGTTGCACTGCAGTTGTCTTCTAGCCATGTTTCAATTAGAAACATAAAATCCAGGTTGTTTGTGGTTATTAAATCATTGATCACAAATGATTTATTTTTTAGTGAGCGAGTGTTTAAAAATGCTAACTTTATGGAATTACATTTTGTCTCTACAGCAATCTTAGACTGATGCATAACAGGCCTCAGATTAGATGGGTCAGCCGTACGCCTTTTGAAGTCCTTAGACCTTCTATCACGTGATAAAACAGAAATAGAGAAGGCTACAGGCACACTGGGTTCCCGCTTGTATTGTAAACGTTCGAGAATGTTGTTGCTAGTATAGCGGGGACCCGACACATATCACTGAGAGCTGTTATCAGTTGTTTTTGGTTCACCTACAGCAGATGGAGGAGGGTTTGGGCCCTTGCGTTGTGGCAGCGGTCGGAGAGCTCTCACAGGAGGAGGCGGGAGAGCTGAGCCTGCAGTCTTTGGTGGTTGAGGGGCCCGCCGTTTTTTAGTTGATATCTGCGGGCTTGCAGAGAGTTTGGTCCCAGCATACACCAATTCCTCCATTTTCTGTGAAAAGCTTAGAAGTGGAGATGCTGGAGAGAGGGATAGAGTGTCTGGTGAGCGGGGCATATTCTGTCCAGGTGCTGGAGAGAGGGATAGTGTGTCTGGTGAGCGGGGCTCTAGCTCTGATGTTTCCGGTGACTGTAATGTGTTGTCATGGCATCCCAGGCTGTTTTCCAGAAAGTTGTCCTTGGGTGCTGAGTCTTGGAGCTGTTGTGATACGTCACAGTCTGCATGTGATGAGCTCTGTGAGCAGGGCTCAGGCGGGATGTCCATGAGCAGTGGTTGTTTTGGCTGTGTGGCGTTATCAGTATCCTTGTGGGATTCTTCAACCACATAATGACTCGGAAGCTGATATGAAGTCCTGTGGTCACTCATATTCTGTCCAGGTGACTGTGTGAGTGGATTGACACACACCACTGAAGGATGACTGAGGGAGAAATAGAAATTGTCCTTTAGCACTCTTGCACCAAGTTTGTTTGGGTGGAGGCCATCCAGTTTGTACAGTTGTCTGTGTCCCCAGAAAATATTGAAGTTGTCGATGAAGTTGATTCCTTTTGTACTGCAGGTTCTTTGTAGCCATGTATTCAGCCCAAGCAACCGTGAAAACATGTTAGTTCCCCTCGCTGGGAGTGGTCCACTGATGAACGACTGAACTTCAAGTCTTTGAAGTGTTTCAAAGAGTTCACTGAAATCTTGCTTTAGCATTTCTGACTGCCTTTTCCGAATATCATTCTTCCCCACATGGATGATGACTCGATTTGCAGTCTTGTGCTTCATCACAATGCTCCGAAGTTCCTTGTTCACATCAGAAACGGTTGCTTGAGGAAAGCAGCAGGTAGTAGCAGTCCTGCTACTGACGTTTCTAATAATAGAGTCGCCCACTATCAGAGTCCTGGGCTCGGCTGCGCTTTGAGCTGAATGCCGCTGTCTGCTCGACCTTGAGCGCCTGTTAGTAGCAATGTTAGCTGCTGGCTGATTCGATCCGAGTTTTGTCATATTTTGGGATTCCTCATCCACATTCATCAATGCTTCAAACCTGTTCTCAAGATGTATAGGGGGTTGTAGAATACCAGTGCTTACAAGTCTTGTCATAGCCGTATCTGGGGTAGAGGATGCTACAGCAGCAATACGAGATACTCGTGACAATCTGGTGTCTCGAGAGCCTTTGGGTCTCGCTCCCTGTTTGTGCCATCGATTAGTCCGTCGATCAGTTTCGGCTTGTTCCTCTACACTTGGTATAAACTGTTGAGATTCACTAGATTCACAGGACTCACCGGCTGTATGCTGAGGGGGTCCGTGGTGACCGTCTGCTGTATGTTCCGTCTGTTTTGGAAGTCCAGCAAATAACTTTGTTTCAAGAACCACAATCCTTTGTAGAAGTTTGTGGCAGTTCGTGCAGCAAGTAGGCATTTTCTCTCATCTGTTTGAATGTAGACAGCTGTATTTATCGGTCTCCGGAATGTAAACTGCTGGCAGTGGGAGGCAAAGAGTCCTTTTTTCCAAAAAATGTGTTGTTTGAGCACTGTGCTGATCAGCTGAAGTAAAAATCTTAGAAAGATCTGAGAAAAGAACAAAAATAGGGAGCAAAGCACAGAGCAATAGCAAGAGCGTCCGAACGGTAGCAAAGCCGGAAATAGCTTCCATTATAGTGCTTCCATTAGAAATACATCTCTATTGAAAAAACATACTTCTCACACTGACATGACTGACACACTTATCTTTACAGTTTCTGTTTGTAGTCCTGTTCAAATATAGCGTAACATTTAAAAACATAAAGCAACTAAAATATTTTTTTTTATAGTAGTAGTAGGGTAGTGTAGCAAAACCATGGTTGATTTGTGGTTGCCATTGTTTAACAATAGTAACCATGTTTTTTTATTTTTTTTATTGGTAAACCAATTGATTGTCAAGTGTGCATGTTGGGTTCATTCTTGTTGCACTCTTTATATAAAATAATAGATAAAAGACAGATGTTCACTGTACCACAGCAACCCAGATTTAACATTTATTCAGCACATTTATATTTATTCATTTATCCAAAGTAACTTACAATTGAGGAATACAATAAACAATACATTATAAAGAGGCAAACAGTCACAGGAAGTGCTTGTAATACAACATTTCAAGCATTGTTCAGAGCAAAAACTAACTAGACAGTGAGAGGTTAAGGATTAAGGAGTTTTTTTATTTTTAAGAAGTAGTAGTCAACTGAAGACAGAAGAGAGTTTTCAGGTGGTGCTTGAAGATTGACAGGGATCCAGCATTTTGGACGAGGGAGGGAAGATCATTCCACCAGCCAGGAACAGTGAATAAAACTTTTCTGGAGAGTGATTTTGAGCCTCTCTGTGATGGCACCACGAGGTTAATTAATTAATAATAAAAAAAGATGCATTATGCGAGAGCACGGCTTTTAGTGCCCCAGTCTTTTGAGCACACAGGCCAGAGAACCACAATAAAGGAAAACAGTATTTAACTATGGCTTAATATTTTAAATTTGATATATCTGATATAACATTTCAAAACAAACACTTTCAAAATCAATCGATATTGATCACAAGTTGATATGATTCTTTAGGGTCTTTCCGTTTTTACCTCGTCAAAAACAGCTCTGTTTTCAGCAAACCGTTTTAGTGCATGTTCCTTTAAATGCTAATGAGCTCTGCTGACCCCGCCCCTCTCTTCCATTAGGAAAGGTGATTTACAAATATTCACATCTTCTGTAGGTGAGGCTGGATCACGAGTAATTCATGCAAATACAAACGCATTTAGGCAGATCAGAGGATGCATTTTCTTCAAAAACAAAGGTAATCCACTGCGTTTTCAGCAGCTGTGATAACAGGAGTAAATGACAACTACTATGGTAATAATTACACACAACAACCTCAATCGCTTTGGTAGGGTTGCCACCTTCAGCGAGGCAAAATAAGGGACACCCATTCACGAATATCAGCAGTGCTTGACTCCGGCAGCTCGGTCACGCTAGCCTAACCCTCTGTGGTCAGACCGTGGCCGGACCAGAAGACAGCACTACCCATCACGTGTGTACACGGTGATACAAGATACGTCCCAGCCCGCACCCTGCATATCTCGACTGAACATGGATCCTGGCCGATAGAGGTCGGCATTGTGGCAGATCTACCCGTCCCGCTACTGCTGGGGAGGGACTGGCCGGGGGTTCGACCACCCTCTGTCTGCCGTGGTGCAACCGGCCGAGAAGACCCAGGGCCATCAGAGGAGGACAGCTCGGGGACCGCCCGCCAGACGGACGGTGCTGCTGGCCACCGACAGCGAGAAGGAGGGTGAGTCAACCAATAAAAATTCGGCCAATGTCTATGCTGATGTCTTCCAGCAGGTGACGATGGGAGGCTCTTTTTCCCGTGAGCAGAGAGATGATGAACGCCTCCGACACTGCTGGGAACAGGTGCGTCGAGTCGACGGCAAGAACCGACTTCCACCGCCGCATCCCCTCCCTCACTTTGTCATTAGCAATGGCCTGCTGTACTGTGTAGCCCACAGGCGGGGAGAGGAAAAATTGCTACTGGTAGTTCCCCGGTCCAAGGCGGAGACAGTCATCGAACTGGCCCACTCTCACCCCATGGCTGGTCATCAGGGAGTGATGAACACAGTCCAAAGGATCCGGGATCGTTTTCATTGGCCTGGGCTAGATGGAGAGGTAAAAAGTTTCTGACACGCTTGCCCTACCTGCCAAAGAACATCTCCTCGTCATCCTCCCCCCAGCCCACTAATCCTGCTGCCTGTCATAGAGGTGCATTTTGAGCGGATCAGAATGGATCTGGTAGGCCCATTGCCAAAGTCTGTCCGGGGTCATGAGCACATTCTCGTCATCCTGGACTACGCCACCCGCTATCCCGAGGCCATCCCACTCCGCAAGGCCACGGCGAAGAATATCGCCAAGGAGCTGTTCCTTCTCGCCAGCCGGGTGGGAATTCCGAAGGAAGTACTGACTGACCAGGGCACTCCATTCATGTCCCGGGTAATGGCGGACCCTCTGCCAGCTGCTACAGGTAAAGCAGCTGCGGACATCTGTTTACCACCCGCAAACCGATGGCTTGGTGGAAAGATTCAATAAGACCCTGAAGCAGATGCTCCGCCGTGTGGTAGCCGAAGATGGGAGTGACTGGGACCTCATGATCCCGTATGTGCTATTTGGAGTAAGGGAGATTCCCCAAGCCTCCACAGGATTTACACCCTTTGAGCTGCTGTTCGGAAGACAGCCCAGAGGTCTATTGGATGTGGCCAGAGAAGCTTGGGTGAACCAGCCTAACCAGAACTGTAGTCTAGTGGAGCACGTACAGGACATGAGAGAGAGGATTGACCGAGTGATGCCCCTGGTCCGGGAGCACTTAGTCACGGCCCAGCGCGCCCAGCAGAGACTCTACAACCGGCCCGCCCAAGCCCAGGAGTTCCAGCCGGGAGACCGCGTCATGGTCTGACAGCTGTCAGGACCACAGAAGACCGAACTGGAACACCTGGTAAGTCAGTTTTCTGATGTGTTCAGCGAGACCCCAGGCAGAACGACAGTCATACACCATGAAATCCGCACACCACCTTGAGTCGTCGTCAGGCAACGGGCCTACCGGATACCAGAGGCTCGCCGGCCGGCTATAGAGGAAGAGGTGAAAAAGATGCTTGAACTGGAAATCGTCGAACCATCACGCAGCCCCTGGGCCAGCCCTATCGTGATGGTCCCCAAGCCCGATAACACCCTTCGCTTCTGCAACGACTTCAGAAAGTTGAACGATGTCTCCACCTTCGACGGCTATCCCATGCCCCGTGTGGACGAATTGTTGGATAGATTGGGAAAGGCCAGGTACATATCCACAATAGACCCCACCAAAGGCTACTGGCAGGTGCCTCTGTCAACCTCGTCTAGAGAAAAGACGGCCTTCAGCACCCCTAGTGGCCACTGGCAGTACCGAGTTCTCCCGTTTGAACTTCACGGGGCTCCCGCCACACTCCAAAGGTGGATACTTATGTAACCCCCCCAACACGGGTCCGCACCAACTCACCGAGCGGGTCGCGAACCGGCGCGGGAGGCAGGCGCTCTAACAAGTAACCCCAAAGGCTACAGCCTCTAGCGTCAGTCGCTAGAGCGCCTCTTTTTGAGGTCAGGGGAGCGAGGTTTACACACAGCCCTTACTGGCATACATCCGTTACACTTAGTAACGTGTTACACCCAACAACTGCTTGGCAATAAAAGCTGATTCTGATTCTGATTATGAAAATAGCCTACACAAGTAACATTTAGACTGTTTTTGATTAAATAAAGCAGTAGTTTATGTCATAAAATAATGAGTATATTCTGATTAAAAGGTCAGAAGCTATAGCTTACATGAGAAAAAAATCACAAACATGACACTTAAATTAAATACTTTTATATATACACTGATGTATTCATTAAAGTGTGTAACGGTGGCACACCCCAAAAAATAGGCATTTTAACAGATTCATTCTTATAATTTCAGATACTGATCCGGGCGGCAGGTAGATTTCAATCTACCAATTAGAATGTAGAATTTGGGTTTAATTTACAACCAGGATAACTCAAACCACCAATTACACAAAAAATGTCAATACAAAAACAAAATAATAATGCATCAAAAAAGGTTGCTGTAATTGATATATTGTTCAATGCTCATCAGAACAGTACAATTTACACAATCTCAAGGTTCACACTGTAAACCGAGTAATTTGAAGACGTGTCAACCCAATACTTCATGTCAAACAATAGTCTATGAAAAAAAACATACATTTCCAACAAAACCTACTTCAAGGAAGCACAGCCCTATTGGACTTTGTTTCAATAATCACAGTATTCAAAGATCATCAGTTCAAAATCATCAGTTCTCAAAAACACCCATCAACAAAAGTCATCAACAATAAAACACTTAAGTTCGTGTAAATGTTCGCTCATTGATCGCGTGTGCGTGCGTGTGGGTGTGTCTGTATCTGTGCGTGTGTGTGTGTGTGCGTGCGTGTGCGTAAATGCTGCCGGACGGCTGCGTTGGGAGACTTGTGGGAAGTCAAAGAGGAGTACGTGGTTTAGAGAGTACCTGAGTTGTCGTCGCTTTTAGAATCAGCACATGGTGAGAGCAAAGCTGAAAGTGCAGCAGATACTCCGTCTTTGTCCAGTGAACGAAGAACACGCCTTGGGTTGGGAAACCTGCATGAGATCCGGCAACGCGCTGCAGGTGGCATCGGCGTCAGAGTCGCGAGTCAGACCAAGCCCGGCAGACAAACCATTCGTCCGTACCAGGAACAGGCAATACTACGTTCAACGACCAGGCCACGCTCTGCAGTCCGTATCAGGATGAATTCGATAGTGCGGCAAGCATTCCTTTGTTTGGCATTATTAATCTTCTCGTGCATCTGATTCACAACGGGTCTCGCTCAGTGGCAGCGGCGGTAAGCAACACTCAACCACTCACTCTTTTAACCACACCTCTTTACGTAACTCCCTTTTTGCGTAACCAGTTCTCTTTCCTCTTTCTCTATTCACAGAGCTCCACTTACGATTCTGTGACGTCAGCTTTTGTCTCTTTCGTGATTGGAAAATTAGTTCATTGGGGGAGGTCCAAGATGGCGCCTTGTTAAGACGAAGCTTTTAGAGCTCCTGACCAAACTTCACAGATTTAGAAAGGCTAGCTGTATAACATATTATTTTGCTACATCTGCTTAATCAGACACCAGTAAAATTACTTTAAGAGCGTAAACATGCCATTTGACAAACGCAAAGAGCGACCAGACACTGTCGACTCTATGGATGTTCACGATTATGCATCTCCTGCTGTTAACGAGTTTGAGCTCTGTGCGACTTCACTCCCTGTCACTCCAAGCAAGCCACCTGCTCATAAAAATGGTAAATCTTCAAGTCTAAATGAGCAGGCCGACTTTGCCATCATTTCCACACTATCCTCGTTGATCAATACTCGGTCAGATTCACTTGAAGGAATGATTAGCACCAATGCTCTGAAGATAGAAGGGCTGAAGAAAATGATAGATTTTGTGTGTGCTGAAGTACAAGATCTAAAGAAGAATGTGAAAGATGTAGACTCCAGGCTTAAAGATCAAGAACGTCTTACGGGCACCTGGGTAACACGCATTTCTGATCTGGAGAGATACTCTCGCAGGTGGAATTTGAGATTGTTTGGAGTGCCTGAGACCTTCAAGGAAGATATCAGATCCGAGGTCATTCGAATCTGCAGCGAGACTTATGCCGAGGCCAAGAACAAGTATCCTGGCGTCGTTGACACTGTGCATCGTCTAGGGAGGAGAGGTGACAACACAAAACCTCGCGCCGTTATCATGCAGTTTACCTCACGAGTTATCCGCGATGCCTTATGGAAAGCTGCCAAAAAGTCACAGTTTCTCCAAGACAACAACCTGCGCTTCGCAGAGGATCTGACTTCACTGGACCGGGAGAGACGGAAGAGCTTGTGGCCGAGAGTGAGAGAGGCAAGGGCAGCTGGAAAAACGGCCTATTACATCGGAGCGCGTGCGTTCATTGAAGGTGTTGAGATTACTTTGGGGGTTTCATCATGAGGATCGTGCACTATTTTCTAAGATGGTGACTGTTACCCGTCACGATGGCATTTGAGCCATCACCGTATTACAGCTGGACCCTTAATTTGGTCAGTTAAGCTCTGTTCATCTCAGTTTTCTTCTTATCTATCAGTCAATTTTGACTTTTTGCCTTTGTTTTGACTCGTGTTAACAGCTGTTCATTGCTGTTTGTTTATGAATGTCGATATCGTTCATTACTCTTAATGCCAAGGGATTAAGAAACAGTGTAAAGCGCAAAGCCCTCTTTTTGTTTGTTAAAAACCACGGATCAGACTTTTGCTTTTTTCAAGAAACCCACTCCACACAAGACGATGTTAAATTTTGGAGGTCCCAGTGGGGCAGTGATGTATGGATGTCTCACGGCACAGAGCGATCAAGCAGGTGTCGCCACTTTAAAAAATAAGTTTGCTGGTGAGATTTTACATGTTATACGTGATCCCAAAGGCCATTTTCTCTTATTAGTGGTTTCACTTGGTCAGACCATCTCAGTTTTATTAAATGTGTATGGGTACAATTCACCTAAAGAAAATGCCACTTTAATGGATGCGGTCAGTGAAAATATACAGTACTGGTTAAATAAATACCCCAATGCTGTTCTTATTTCAGGTGGGGATTTCAATATGGCTTTAAATAGCGATTTAGATCGGTTTCCCCCTAGAGCTGCTTCTATAAGTTCAATTATGAATAATTTCATGTTACGTTTTTGTGTTGTTGATATATGGAGAGAAATATATCCACACCAGAGACTTTATACATGGAGCAGCAAGGACCGTTCTAAGCAGTCCAGAATAGATTACTGGCTCATTTCCCAAAGCCTAGCAAACAGTTGTAAATCAGTCAGCATTCATGCTACACCTCTCTCAGATCACAATGCTGTCTCTCTCAGGATTTGTCTTTCTGCATCACATGACTTCAGCTCATCTCCTTCTTATTGGAAATTGAACAATTCCCTTCTCCTGTTTGAGGATGTTAAGAAGAATATCACATTACTAATTGAGCAGTACTGGAGAAGTGCTTTAGAGTTAGGCTCATATTGTTGCCAGTGGGAACTGTTAAAGTTTGAAATTAGTAAATATTTCAGAAAATTTGGTAGTAATTTAGCTAAACTTAAGAGAGCAGAAGAAAATAAGGTGGTGTCTAAAATTACAACACTTTCTTCTAAACCACCAGAGCTGTTTTCTGAATCGGACAAGCTTGCTTATAAAATTTTAGCTAGCATATATGCTAAAAGATTAAAATATGTACTAGGTTCTATAATTGATGAGACACAATCTGGTTTTTTGAACAAGAGACACATTGTTAACAATATAAGGTTGGTTCTTGATTTATTAGATTATTCAGACTTGATTCAGGAGGACAGCTTCATTCTTTTCTTAGATTTCTATAAGGCTTTCGATTCTTTAGAGCACCAATTTATTATTAATTCACTAGAAAAATTTGGTTTTGGGGATATGTTTTGCAGAGTAATTAAAACCCTTTACAATAATGGAAATGCTTCGATTAAATTAAAGAATGGCACTTCACCAAGGTTTAGTTTATCCAGAGGTGTGAGACAAGGGTGTCCCATTTCTCCCTATTTATTTCTTCTTTGTGTGCAGCTACTGTCAACATTCCTTTGTGAAAGCGGTTTTCGAGGTATCCATATAGCAGATCGAGAAATATTTATTAGTCAATTAGCAGATGACACCACCTTATTTTTAAGAGATGCTTCCCAAATCCCTATAGTAATTAACTTTATAAAAATTTTCTCTAAAGCTTCGGGTCTTAATCTAAACATAGGTAAATGTGAATTAATGTATATTAAAGATTGTACAGCACCCTCTATTTTTAATATTCCAGTTAAATCTGAAATTACATACTTAGGTATTGCGATAACTAAACATCTAGATAAAAGATGTACCTTGAACTTTGACCCAGTTATAACAAAAGCTCAAAGAAGATTTAACACATGGTTGCAGAGAGACTTGACCTTGAGAGGTAGAGTACTACTGGCTAAGGCGGAGGGCATCTCCAGGCTTACATATGCTGCACTCTCTCTATATGTGGACAACAAAATTTGTAAATCAGTAGACAAAATCCTGTTTAATTTTGTTTGGAAAAACAAAATCCATTATGTTAAGAAGTCTGTAATAATGAACACGTATGAGTATGGTGGGTTGAATTTCCTTGACTTCTCTTCTTTGAACAACACTTTCAAAATTAATTGGATTAGGCAGTTTCTGTGTAATCCAAACTCAATCTGGAATTTTATCCCCAATTACTTCTTTTCCAAGTTAGGTGGTCTCCCTTTCCTACTAACCTGTAATTATAATATTGCTAGAATCCCTTACAATTTATCAAAATTTCATAAACAGTCATTACTTGCATGGTCATTAATCTTTAAGCACAATTTCTCCCCTCACCGGTACTTCATTTGGAACAATCAAAATGTTGTATATAAGAGAAAATCATTGTTTTTCAGTAATTGGTTTGAGAAAAACATTTTGTTAGTTTCCCAGTTATTTAACTCGGAAGGTCTTCTTTTAAGTTACAAATAATTTTTATGTAAATTTGATTTTCCAGTATCTCACAAAGAATTATCCATTGTCATGGACGCTATTCCTAAAGGAGCTGTCATGCTTTTAAGGGAATATGTTAAGTCATCCAACACTTTACCTATTTCTTTAGACCCATTTGAAATCCCTGTAGGAAAACTATGCTTTTTGTCACGTCCCTCATCACGCAACTATAAGATTAGATCGCTTTTTCAAAAGGAGCTTGTAACAACTCCATATGTGGTGTCTTATTGGAAGAATGATGTTGATCAGATTGATTGGAAAAATGTATGGACTCTGTCTTCGAAATACATCATAACTAACAAGGTTAGAGACATCTCATTCAAATTGTTACACAGATTTTACCCAACTAAAATGTTTTTGAAAAGGTTCAAATCAGATATAGATACAAGCTGTTCTTTTTGCGATGACCCTAATGAAACTGATATGCATATCTTCTGGGATTGTCCTCAGACACAGACATTTTGGATTGAATTCTCCAATATTATCAATCGCAATGTGCTCCAGGGTTTCTCTTTGCTTTTCAAGGATGTACTGTTTGGCTTCTTTAACATACAAAAAGATAAAATTAATGAATATTTTATTATTAACCTATTATTACTTCTTGCTAAATTTCACATTCATCGCAGTAAATTCACTCATCAAAATCCTTTATTTATTGTTTTTAAAAAAGAGGTTCAACAGTATATCTAAACTATTTCATCCTACAAGAATCTTAAAGCTCTCAAAACAGTTAATTTACTTCATCTTTTTAAATTATTCTCTTAAAGCTTTGTTTTGGATTATTTATTGTTACATGCATGTAGAAACGGTGCTTTGCAGGTAATGTCACCTGTTTGTACATAATGTTATTTTCTGTACTTTTATCTTTGGTGCCATGGCATTAAGAAAAAAAAAGAATAACAAAAAAATTAGAAAATTAGTTCATTGAGTTCATTAGTTCGTTGCGAAACTAACTCGTCACATGTGTAATATATATATTTTTTTTTTTACAAATCACAAGCTCTAAAATATTGTCAGAATTTGTACAACTCTTTTTGCTTTTAAAATGTTAGGGTTAAAACTGCATCTTTCCGGGGGAAGAAATGCAGCGATTAATCACTAGTTTATTTAATATATCGGTATCTGTCAAAATTTGTTGAAAAATACCACCATATCGGATATCGGCAAAAATCCAATATCATGCATTCCTAAATATAACTTAAGTAAATCAAGTGCAAACTCATTCACAAATTCTATTCCCATTTTTGTCTCTTCAAATTTTTAGGAATTTCATCCACATATTTTATTCCTAGATTTACCTGCCCTATTATTAATATATAAGCTAGGCAGAAAAAGCTTCCATGAAAAGATACCAAATTTAAGCAATGTAAAAAAAATATTAAGAACAAATAATCTATAATTGACAAAAAAAAATACATAGTTATATCTTGTAATGTCACAATAGCTTTATATTTGCACAATAGCTAAATATTTGCAGCAGTTTGCTAAAGCAATACTCAGATACTCATCCGCTGTGATACGTGTTGCATTAGTGCTGTCATATCTGACTATAACACATCATATAGACGGAATGCATGATATTGGATTTTTGACGATATCCGATATGGTGATATTTTATAATATAATATAATTATTTACAAAAAGAAACGAGTTTAATCCATGATTATTTGTAAATGAATGATCTCTCTTTGATGCACAATTAAGCCAGAGAATCTCAACAGTAGAAGAGACGTAATTATTACTAATTAATTAATTATTAAATTAAGTAACGTTAAAGCCTGCTGAAAAGCTAATGTAACGTTTAATATGTCAGCATTTAAATGTTCTAAGCACGATCATATGATAAATATATACATAATATTAAGCACGCGATCACAGGTCAATCTTTAACGTTCAATTACACTAACATTATCACTCAAAATATTGAACACACAAGCTTTAAAAAATACACGAAATCGTCCACGTCTGCATGACTTTAGTTTACTGCACTGTTCCTTTCAACTAAATCAGTCTGCAGACACAGAACAGACGCATAACTAGTGTTTTATCCGAGAAAAACTATTGAGAAATAACTTCGTAGGATGTTGAGATGCTCCATATCTGTGTAAATAAGAAAGATATCTGAACTGATTCACTCACCTCAGAAGACACGACAAACGTCGTCTTCTTCTTTAGTGTTTTGGCGCAGAACAATATAAATGTATAGCGCCAGCTACAGGACGTTTCTGTTGTGCAGTCATGTTAGTTATTATCCTTAAAATGACATATAAACATGTACAAAGAGTAGGAGGTGGGGTGGGTGGAAACAAAATCAAACAGCAACACACACAAAATGATAATAACTCTGCATACATTTGAGACTCTACTCTATACCAGACTCCCAGGTTCCCATCTTCAGCTCCTCCAGAATGCTTCCCTAAAATTCAGATCCGGCTACAGCATCCCTGCTTGATTTGAAATCCTCTCGCTTAACCCTGTACTATAAATGTATTTTATTATCAGCCTATCTCTTTATTAAACTCATATCATAACAAGTACCCCAAATCATTATTACCTTGCCCTTTTTATTTTAGAATGCTATTAATTCCTTTTTTCTTCGTCATATTTTTGTACAATCGTATTACATGCTCTACGTGTTTCTTTCTCCCCACAATACTCGCATAAACCATCCTCATGTGCTCCAGTAATAGTGATGCATTCAGTCCTGCGTGTTAATGACTTGTTCCCTCCTGTTTCTACCACTAATGTTTAGTTTATTATTTAACATTCTTTTAATATTAAATAAATGCCTCCCCTTATTATTTGAATTCCAACAGCATTTTATTTCAGATAAATGCTGGCCTTTGGATATTCATCAAAGAATCCTGAAAAAAAACACTCATCTGTTTTAAATAATGACAATAATAATAATTAAAAAAGGTTTCTTGAGCAGCAAATCAGCATATCCAAATTTTTTCTCATATATATAATGTTGATAGGCGACTGAAGACTGGAGTAACGATGCTGAAAATTCAGCTTTGATCACAGAAATCAATTAGTTTAAAATATGTTCAAATGGAAAGCAGTTGTTTTACAAAAATAATATTTTACCACATTACTGCTTTCTTTTTGGATCAAATAAATGTAGGCTTGGGGAACAGAAGATTCTTCTTTAAAAATAATTTAAGAATCGAGTTTATATATATATATTACATAAACATTATATTGTAATGTTTTATATATATATATATATGCGCTGTCATTGGCCCAGCTCAGGTTCAAAACTGAACATCATTGGCCACATTAACAACCAATAATGAACACTACTTTTATAAATCCATTCTTTTAATTTTTTTCCCAATCGTCTATATAATATTCCATTAATATAACAATCATATTTTTCCGGAGACTCTCTGGTAAATTGGCCAGTCGGTCAACACATCTCAGTATTATGGGCTCTTCTACAGCTTCCTGAACAAGAACAGTTTGTACATATAAAAACTACTTTGCTTCGTAAAAAGAGTAAAACTAGAAGTGATACATTTGCAGTATAGAAAAAAACTGCAAATTATATCAAACTCATAAGAGCGCACAGTAATACAATCGCATATCACAAAGTAAAATTATATGAAAAATTTAAATTTTAGCTATTTTTATTTGGATTTGTTCCTGTGGCTCAGTGGTAGAGCATTGCGTTAGCAAAAGGTCATGGGTTCAATTCCCAGAGAACACACATACTGATAAAAATGTATAACCTGAATGCATTGTAAATCGCTTTGGATGAAAGCATCTGCTAAATGCATAAATGTAAATGAAACTTAATCTTTGAGTTGATCGGAATATCACAGATGAAACTGATGGTCTGGAAGAAGAACTTCATTAACTGAGAAAAGAACAGATTGTGTTTATTTTTCCTGTCAATTGTTATGTTGATTATCTGATTTCTACAGATTCAAATGAATAGATCAACACATAATTGTCATGTTTGGTGAGGATGTGGTGTCAGAAATGAAAATGCTGGATCTGAAGATACTCTATTTACTGTGAATGTTTTTAGCATGCTTGAGTAGAGAAGACGATCGACGGAAACTCTCCCCGCATGCAGTGCAGTGATATGGTTTCTCTCTTGTATGAACTCTCATGTGCACCTTAAGTTGATCTTTATATCTGAATCTCTTCCCACATTGATCACATGTGTACGGTTTCTCTCCAGTGTGGATCTTATCATGTCTTTTCAAGGTTCCTGAATGATTGAATCTCTTGTCGCAGTGCAAACACTTGTAAGGTTTCTCTCCAGTGTGGATCATCTCGTGCTGTTTCAATTCTGTAGATGTAATAAAAGTCTTCTCACACTCAAAGCACATATATTCTCTCACACCAGCATGTCTCTTCTGGTGAGCTTTTAAACTCAGCAGATGTGAAAAACTCTTTCCACACAAAGAATATGTATGTGGTTTCTCCTTTGAATGCATTTCCAGGTGACTCTTCAGACTTGAATCCCACAAAAACTTTTTGTCGCACTGATCACATTCATGCCGTTTCTCTCCGGTGTGGATGTTCATGTGTCTCTTCAGCTTTGCTGATTGTGCAAAACTCTTCCCGCACTGATCACATGTGAACGGTTTCTCTCCAGTGTGGATCCTCATGTGATTCTCAAGTTGAGATTTTTGTCTGAAACTCTTGCCGCACTGATCACACTTGTAAGGTTTCTCTCCAGTGTGGATCCTCTCGTGTGATTTCAGAGGTCCTGACTGACTGAATTTCCTGGTGACTCTTCAGGCTTGAAGCACACACAAATGTTTTTCCACATTGATCACATTCATACACTTTCTCTCCTGCATGAACTCTCATGTGTCTCTTGAGACTCGGTTTGTTTGTCAAACTCGTTCCACACTGAGTGCAGGTGAAAGATTTCTCATCTCTTCTTTTCTTTGAATATTTCTGTTTGGTTTGAAAGCGACTCAAATGTTTTTCTCCAGTTTTGACATGATGTTTCTTCTCTTCATTCAGTTCTTCGTTCTCCTCGTTTTCTTCATTCAACTCTGAAATTAAAGTAAAATGTTTAATGTTCAGTTAAAATCAGATTTTCCATGAATGAGGCACATTGATTTTCCTATAAATGGTTACGGTCTGCGACCTTTTGTGCTGTATGTTATTTCCTTTTGCCTCTTTTTCTCTCAGGGCTCTAGAGTGCGACCAATTTGGTCGCACGTGCGCCCTAATTTCTCTCGGGTGCGACTAACAAAAATCCCAGGGCGCACTGGTGCGTCCAGCCATTCGAGAAAAGAAAAAAAAAGTATCCGCGACTCAGAAACTCTGGTTCAACAAAAGACACCCCCGTTAGGCTTATATCGTGGTCTAAACCAATCAGAGATAGTGAAGGGCGGACCCCCCCTCTGATTGGCCGTGGTCCAGATATTCCTGTATGTGTGTGTGTGCGTTTGAAGATGCGTGTGCTGCTGCAGTCAGAGAGAGAGGTGAGTAGTAGAGATGCACGCAGCTCTTTCTCTGAATCTGATCTGTTCAGTGAGTGTCTGACAGTCCCTCCAGGATTCTGCGATCGCTGAATTTATCGCAAAATCATGCAAACTCCGCTATTTTCCAAATTGCTGCAGATTTTGCTCTTAGACGCGTCTTGTGACGTCATCGCAATGCGCATTCAGTCAAAGAAAGGTTGTTTCTCAGTTCAAAAAATGGAATGAACAGCTTTGCGTTCTCTTCATGCACGATTTACAAGAGCTACATCGGACAAACGAACCGAAAGCGGAACAAATCCGCGCTACTCGTTTGGGCTACAGACCGTTTATCTGCTCGGACCGGCGCCGCGGGCTGCTCTCGATCACGCGACACCGTTATACACAGCGCTGGGAGATACAGTGAAGAAAGTAGTAGAATTAGCCGCAGAATCCATAACATTTCTGTCAGATCTTGTGAGAAGCATTCAAATTCGGCACATAATTATGTTAAAGCTACAGATATCAGAACAAACTCCACTGATGTGGAAAACAGGAGAAACGTTATTCAATAAACACAAATCTCCACCATTCACCATTAATTTAATATAACTAACGTTACAGGAACAACTTGTGACAGAAATGGTCGAATGTCTTAAAGTGTTTTTAAATGCTTCACACAACTTTTCCCAGCACTTCAAACTTTAAGTATTACCGAATTTTAAAGTTATTTTTAATGTGATGACATTATTTGTTCATCCTTCATAGGTTTTCCCATTTATAAAACTAAACTTTTCATAATGTAGGAAAGCAACCACTTATTTAAAAATAAAAAATACATTAAATTACCACTATTAGATGGCTGCAGAGAAGTACTTATAGGCTTATCAGCCATTTGCACTCCCTAATATATATATATATATATATATATATATATTATATATTGTAATTATTAAATTATATTTAGACATTATGAATTACATTGATAAAAGTTAATTTTGAACTGCATCTCAACTACCCAGACAGCACAAGTATATCTGTAAGACGTCTTGTACATGTGTGTACAAGATGTACATGTGTGATTAGGGTGAGTGCTTTACTGTCAGGTGCTGGTGCCACCTTCTGTAGAACTTAAAGGCACTGGTGCTGGTGTCCTTAAATGCTAGTATGGAGCCCTACAATGGTTCTCGAAGTCAGAAAAGTCATAACAATATTAGAAGAATGTTGTCTGTGGTATATTTTGAAGGATTTTTTAATAGGTTTAATGGGAGGGTTTGAGAAGCACTGCACTAGAGCATCCCTTCGTTCAGACACAGTGGAAGATCTGATAAGAATCTGTGTAGAGGGGGCAAGTCTGGAAGATGTTGATGCTAGAGAGAGTGTGGCAGCTGGTTTAGCCAAGGACAAAGATCAAGAAGGACAAACTACAGGAGTTGGCCATCCGAGAGGCATGTGACTGCAATAGAGGTTAGTCCATAATACATTGAGCTATGAGATGTTCAGTTTGAAGCCCTTAAAACACTTAATTTAGATGTTCTTTTTATTTCATTTATCTTGAGATTTTTTTAAGTTTAAATATTAGCTCAGTGAAGCACTTTAAGCACCATCACTTTTTTCAGTAAGTTACCTTTCTTGTAGAATTGTGCTTCAAATAAAGAACGTTATGTTGACCACATTGTTAGTTAATCGTTTACTAGTCAATATTGCCTATATGAAAATTTGGGTGCACCTAACTTTTGTGCCGGTGCACCTAAGAAAAAAAGTTAGGCGCACTAGTGCACCCAGTGCAAAAAGTTAGTCTAGAGCCCTGTTCTCTGTTCTTACGCTTATCCTCTTAGGTACCGCCTTCCTTGGATTCTGTTGGCTATCGTTGCTGTCATTCATCATTAATCAACTTAAAAGGAGAATGTCAGCGAGAAGAAGGGTGTGTGTGTGCGCGCGTGTGTGTGCGCGCGCGTGTTGCGCTCTTGGTTTAGGCCCCGTTTAGTTGGCGGAGTTTCAGAGCTCTTTAATGGTTTTGGTAATAACCTTGTTAACCGTTTAGTCACAACCTATGTTGTTAATGGCTTGTGTTTGCCTGCTTGTCGCTGGTTTGGAAGACAAGGAAGGAGTGGAAAGGTGCGTTCACACCAGACGCGAATGAAGCGTTACGCGTCAATGATTCAATGCAAAGATGCGTGAATTACGCAGCGCGAATTGAGCGTTTGGGGCGTTTGACGCGCGAGTTGAAAAATCTAAACTTTGGCGGATATTCACGCCGTGTTAACCAATCAGGAGCTTGCTCTAGCAGTGACGTGATTACGAGCGGAGGCAGAAAATCCGAATCAACTATGGAGGACAAATTAATCGTGGTTGTATGTGGATACCCGGAGCTGTACGATACTACTTCGTACTTTTACAAAAACAGGAATACATTTTGGAACGAGACTGGAGCTGCCTGGCTCAAGCCCCCCCATGATGCGAATTCGCATCTATTGTGTAGTGAATTTCACGCGCGAATGAAGCCAGTAAAGTCAAAATGTTCAAGCGTCCAACTACGCGTGAATAGCGCGACTTATTCGCTTCATTCGCGTCTGGTGTGAACGCACCTGAAGAGTTTAGTAAGTCACGTGACCTACATACCCACACGTAGAGATCTTTGACTGCTTCAACTATATTATTGCAAAGATCTATATATTTTTTTCTATTACAACAAATCAAAATCTGACAAATGTTCTTCAGACTCATTGATGAAGGATGAAGTATAAACACCAACCTGATTGTTCTTCAGTGTGTTTCATTCTGCAGGGTTCTGGATCGCTCATGTTCTCTCTGTCCTTCAATAAACTCTGTCTCTGCAGATTTCACTTTAAACTGATGCTCGTCTTCACTTGTAGACTGATGGGAATATTCCAGCTTTTACTTATTAAAGTAACATCGGTTCCCTGAGATGAGAAAACGAGCGTTGCGTTACTGACGCTTTGGGTCACTGTAAACAAATCCGCTGTAAAATAAAGTAAACAGGACTGAGTTCTTACTTACACGGTCTGGAACTTAATTTAAAATAAAGTTCATCCACTCTTTCCTAACGTTGTGATCAGATGGAAAGGAATGCAAAGACTGTTTTGCCACAAACTGGCACTGCAGAGCGTCCTGTTGTTTTCAGAGTCGTCTTTTTCTGCCTAGACCTGCTTCACCTGCCTTCTAAACACTACACGCGCGAATCAGTGGGCGGGGCTAAACAGGCAGTGACGTTGATTTTCTTCTGCGGAGGCGGTGCTTAAGCTACCTATTACATCATACATAGGAACATTCCTAAAGCTGTCGTTTTGGCAAACTGGCTTCAATGTAAGCTGTTTTTAGACTAACAACAAAGTTTTGAGTTCTGAAACTGGTTTCAGTTTGGTTTTATAGTACAATAACCTCTTTTATATGTCAAAAAATTAGTGGTGGGCCGTTATCGGCGTTAACGTGCTGCGTTAACGTGAGACTCTTATCGGCGATAAAAAAAATATCGCCGTTAATCTATTCTCAAAGTTGGGTTGGGAGCTGGGTCTATACTACGCAAGCTATGATGACTTTCACCCTGATATTTTAGCGCGGATGTATACCTAGCCGAATTGCACTGTAGGGGGCGAGAACGAGTCTTCGAACTAGAGGCTCGCAGTCCGTGATGGACAGATTGTTAACGGCTGGTCTATGTGGTAATACAATCGGGCAGGACATCCAAACGCTCACCTATCATTCATCAACCTCAAATATGGCTTTTCATCTGAAAGATGTATGTAGTAGCAACTTTACATGGCCGCTCAATATGATGTTAACCTAGAGAAATGTGCGCTATTGAAGTGTTTGTGTGGAAGCGCGTTTGCTGCAAGACAGGCTCCGGTGCGTTCACTTGCTCTTACATCTCCGTCATTTTTGGTCATACAGATAAAAGTAGCCTAATACATCTTTCGAATCTGTAAAGAGTACGTTTATTTGTGTGCACTCAGAATAACAACGAAACGTTGCGCTTTTAAGCAAACAGGATGCGCTTTAGGTCTCATGTGAACTTGAGCGAGAAACTTAGAAACTCCGTCTTTGAAAAATATATCTATAGAGAGTGAAATGTCTAAAAAATAAAAATAGAAGACGTGTGTGTTAGCATGGATGATTTACATGAAATTTAATCTGTGCAACACTGTGCATAATAAGATGGCTTTCAGTTCAATATAATAACAAAAAACGACATTTTGGGCTTACTTTTAGTCATTATTTGGGTAGCACACATATTCTGAATGCCTTCGGCAGAATTCAAATGAGCCATTTTAATCTAGATTAATCTAGATTAATTCCAAAATTAATCTAGATTAATCTAGATTAAAAAAATTAATCTATGCCCACCTCTACAAAAAATCAATGCAATTTGGGTTTCTCAGTTCATCACCCCTTTAAAAGACAAAGAGAAACCCTCGAGCACATTGGGATTGATAACATTAAATAATTTAATAAAAAATAGCTGTGTGTGAGGACAATCCAGGAAGATATGCCTATCAGTTTAATTAGGGTCACCAAGTCAAATGCGCTTTTAACAATACAGATTGTGTCAAAGTAACTTTCGATTATCAAAATAGAAAACTAGTGTGTCAATAATGTAAAAGGACAAGATTAAACACGCAATTTTTAGTTAAGGGCATTTCATTATTGAATTCAGTGATGTTATCGCCCAGGTCAGTTCAGTTTAAATAGCATCTGTGCAATCAAGTCAATGATGTCGCTGGAAGTTAAGAGTCCCCAACTAAGCAAGCCAGAGGTGACAGCGGCAAGGAACCAAAAACCTTGGGAGAAACCCGGCTCAGTCGGGGGGCAGTTCTCCTCTGGCCAGACGATACCAGCAGTTCAATTCCAACTGCAGAAAAGTCAGAAAATTAACCACCACAAAATGAACAGCTTGTATCTATGGGTGAAATCTGAGTAACGATTTGAATGAGATTTCTCTAACCTTGTTAATTATTATATATTTCGAAGGCAGTGTCAATACTTTGTTCTAGTCATTATGATCAACCACAATCTTCCAATACGACACCACATACGGGGTTGTTACAAGTTATTTTTGAAACAATAGTTATGATCTTATCTTATAGTTACGTGATGAAGGATGTAACAAAAAGCATTGTTTTGGGATTTCAAATGGGTCTAAAGAAATAGTGTTGGATGATCTAAGACAGTCCCTTAAAAGCATAACAGCTCCTTTAGGAATAGCCTCCATGACAATGGTCAAATTTATGTAAAATTATTAAAATAACTTAAATGACTACCTTAAGACCTTCTGAGTTAAATAACTGGGAAACAATCAAAATGCTTTTCTCGAACCAATTACTAAAAAACAAAGATTTTCCCTTAAATACAATGTCATGATTGGTTCCAGATGAAGTACCGGTGAGGGGAGAAATTGTGCTTAAAGATTAATGACCATGCAAGTATGCCATGCCTGTTTATGAAATTAAGATACATTTTAGCAATATTATAGATACAGATCAATAGGAAAGGGAGAGCACCGAATTTGAAAAGGAAGTCATTGGGGATAAAATTCCAAATTGAGTTGGTATTACACAAAAACTGACTAATCCAAGTATTATTGGACGTGTTTGTAAGAAATACAGAACCTCTGACACTTTGAACTTCTGAGATGGACAACACACACACACACACAGTGTATTAACATACAGACATCTGTCTCTACATCACTGAGAAAATGCAGGAAAACGCCTCTCTGACATATGTATCCGTTCCTTTTCATCCCCGTCCTTCCCCTCACTCAACTCACTCAGAATGGTCAATAGTAGAATATAATGTTCTACATTAATGCTTCAATAAAATAGACATAATTTGAAATCTGAGACTTTCATATCAAAAGTAACAAAGCACAAAGCCTATTGCGATTTATGGGAGCTGGGCTACAATGTTCAGTTTATTAACTGAAAACAGACTAATCGACCCTTAGGATTTAAGAATCGATATTGTTTCATGAAAATGAGAATCAATTAGAATTTAAAAATCTATATTTTTTTACCCAGCCCTAGTGATCAACCCATCAAAAAATATAATAAATAACAACAATAATAAAACAATGGTTAATTTTCCTACGCCCCATGACACTATGCACAAATTATAAGAGTAACTTCCATTAAACAGTAAACAATCAAGGAAAGGTTCACTTTATGAAGGCAATTGCATTTTCATAATCAAGCTTTAATTTGTACACACCATGAAAACGTATTATTTAAAGTGCTGTAGTTAGATGCACAAACAGCACCGGATGAAACCATTCAGAAAAAAAACACCGTGAAATATTGATGAAACAATCTGTGTAATGAGTATTTTATATTATATGAAATAGTGTGAACTGTTCACCTAAGAAAACTCCACACTGAAGCGCGTGTGGGATTACAAATTGTATTTAAATGTTTAATTTAGATTCTTATTATTCACTTCCTGACTAAGAAATTATCAGGCAATTCAGGTGCTTGAGATCGCTTCCTGACCATTGAGCTTGAGACAGCTGTGCCTTTGTCTCTATGATAATGGTAAGTTCAATGAGTCAGACTACTGAGACTCTCAACTTTTGTTCTGCAAATGGCTTTCTGGCCCAGACTTCCTGGCCCAGACGTGGAATCGTTAGGTTGATTGGATTAGTGTCTATCTTTCGGAGCCCCCTGACTACAGCTACCAACAGCTTGTGTTCTCAATAAAGAATCCTGCTGAAGATACAACCCAAAGTCTCCTGGTCTTCTCTTCTGAGTTTCTAAAGTTACACTTTAGAAGATAAAAGTTCACAACACGCGCGATTGATGTCATCGCCGCGAGGTGAAATCAACGGTAGATGATCAAAAACGCGCCAAATTCTGTTTAAATCGGCAAAACTCTGTCAAAAAGACAGTCAGGTGTGAGATAAAATATAGTTATTAGGCATTTCATGAGTTGGCCTGCCCATCCAGTCCTGATGGTTAATAGTAAACAAACTTGGCTTGCTGTCTTCAATGGAGGCTCGAACTCAAGGCTGGGATTGAGCGCTTGGATGTAACTAAAATTATGAAATTGTTCATTCTTGATGTAAAAAGAATCAGCGGACAAATGGACAATAAAAGTTTAAGCAACTGTAAAAAGCACAAGCTGAAATGAATGAGACAGATATCTCTCTTTATTGACCAATAAAATAGCAAATCATCTCAAGAGAATAAAAGTTGCAAAGCTAAATGACAGTATATCTTACATCTGCATTTTCTAAAATACACCACAAGTGGAAGAATAACCCGTTGTTGTAAACGCAGCATCGAAGATGAAATACAAAATTAATCAACCTCTTTTCAGCTTCTTGAACAAGAACAGTTTAAACCTTCATAAAATTATAAACAAACTACAAGTGATAAATATGCCATATGAGAACATAAAATTAAACTCATAATAAAGCATAATCAAAAATAAAACTTTAGGTATTATTCTTTGGGAGGAACTCCATCTTTGAACTGATCTGAATCTCAGATGAAACTGCTGGTCTTCACTGTAACTATAGCTTACGACAGACAGAGATGCAATATCGCACTTGAAAAAAGATGAACTACTTAATGTTTATTTCATGACTGCTTAAAGAAGATAATTGAGTGTAACTCTTCCCGCATGTTGTGCAGTGATACGGTTTCTCTCCAGAGTGAATCCTCTCTTGTGATTTCAGGTCTCCTGACTGACTGAATCTCTTGTCGCAGTGTGAACACTTGTAAGGTTTCTCTCCAGTGTGAATCATCTGGTGCCGTTTCAAATCTTCAGCTGTAATAAAAGTCTTCTCACACTCAAAGCACATATGATTTCTCAAACCTGCATGTCTCTTCTGATGAACTTGTAAATTCTGCAGCAGTGAAAAACTCTTTCCACACAAAGAGCATGAATGTGGTTTCTCCTTTGAATGAACTTTCAGGTGATTATTCAAGGCTGAAGCCCACAAAAAATGTTTTCCACATTGATCACATTCATGCACTTTCTCTCCAGTGTGGATCTTCAAGTGAATCTCAAGACTCTGTTTGTATGTGAAACTCTTTCCACACTGAGTGCAGGTGAAACTTTTCTTGTCTCTTCTTTTCAGTAAAGAAATACTTTCCGTCTGTTTGTCTTCCATTAGATCTGAA
The DNA here is from genome assembly GCA_027422435.1 of Schizopygopsis pylzovi. Taxonomy (NCBI): domain Eukaryota; kingdom Metazoa; phylum Chordata; class Actinopteri; order Cypriniformes; family Cyprinidae; genus Schizopygopsis; species Schizopygopsis pylzovi. Next base: position 3,374,801 of record CM049825.1, on the reverse strand, counting down.
ATTAAAGTTTAAAAGGTTACAATATAAATAAATCATTAAAAAAATCGGAGAAATGTGACGAGAAAGCAGACAACGACTACACCAAATTATGATCGTTTTGATACATTTTTACAAAATAAGATACAATTATCCATACTAAAAAATACAGACGCTAATCCAATGTTTCTTTAGTAAGAAATATGTGATTCTTAATCAAATCCACGATTATAATAGTATATTATTAACATAAGATTAGCATGCATATACTGTTATATAAACTTATTATGCAATTAATAACTATTTTAAACTAATTAACTAACCAATATTTTTCATTCAACACTGTTACATCACAATTTTCATTCAGTTTCTTCCTTTTAAAAGGTTCTTCAGCATTATTTAACGAAGGATCAAGAATAAACACCAACCTGTTTGTTCTTCAGTGTGTTTCATTCTGCAGGGTTCTGGATCTCTCATGTTCTCTCTGTCCTTCAATAAACTCTGTCTCTGCAGATTTCACTTCAAACTGATGCTCGTCTTCACTTGTAGACTGATGGGAATATTCCAGCATTTATTGCTGAACTGCAGTGGGAGGAGCTTCACTGAAGGTGTGATTGTTGTGGGAGGAGCTTCCCTGAAGGTGTGATTGTTGTGGGAGGAGCTTCACTGAAGGAGGAGCAGATCTTCAAAAAAGAAAGATGAATCAGTTACTGAGTTTGTTTCAGCACTAATTCACATTTTAATGATTTATGTCTGTCTATCTATATATCTATTTGTCTATCTATGTAAATTAAGATGTTTTTAGTAACTCACAAATTATATTTATATCTATAATTAATTGATGTAGCAGCAAATTAATTAAAGCTGGGCAACGATTTATCACTATTAATCACATCCAAAGACAAATATATACAGTATATATTTTTTTATATTTACTTATATATTTATATTCATATAATTTATATCATATATAAATATATTTAATATATAAATATAACATATTGTCTTAAATATATACATGCATGTGTATATATTTATATATTCATTATAAATGTGACCCTCTCTGTGAAAACCCAGCTAAAGTCTTTTTTTTTTTTTTTTTGCAGTTTTCTACAAAAACATCATCCTTCATAAGGTAAAGAACATTCAGTGAAAATGTGACTTTTTTATATCTTTAATATTAACTGAGTAAGGTCATGTCAAATATTGAAGTTATAGTGAAATTAATGGTAGAAATCAAACTTTGATGCTTGTTATCTCATAATTAGATTTTGAGACTTAAAAGGATAGTTCACCCACAAATGAAAATTAGCCAAAGATTTACTCACCCTCAAGGCATCCTATGCGTGTCTTATATTCCTCGTTCAGACAAACACATTCAGAGTTATATTCCACATTTTCCTGTCTGTTCCAATCTGTATAATTGCAGTGAATGGTGCCCCTGTTTCTGAATCTGAAAAAAAGCATGTAGTCTCGTGAGAGTAAGCTCCTGAAAGAAGCGCGTAGACTCACGAGAGTAAGCTCCTGAAAGAAGTGTGTAGTCTCGTGAGAGTAAGCTCCTGAAAGAAGCGCGTAGACTCACGAGAGTAAGCTCCTGAAAGAAGCGCGTAGTCTCGTGAGAGTAAGCTCCTGAAAGAAGCGCGTAGTCTCGTGAGAGTAAGCTCCTGAAACAAGAGTGTAGTCTCGCGAGAGTACGCTCCTGAAAGAAGCGCGTAGACTCGCGAGAGTAAGATCCTGAAAGAAGCGCGTAGTCTCACGAGTGTAAGCTCCTGAAAGAAGCGCGTAGTCTCACGAGTGTAAGCTCCTGAAAGAAGCGAGTAAGCTCCTGAAATAAGCGAGTAAGCTCCTGAAAGAAGCACGTAGTCTCACGAGTGTAAGCTCCTGAAAGAAGCGAGTAAGCTCCTGAAATAAGCGAGTAAGCTCCTGAAAGAAGCACGTAGACTCGGGAGAGTAAGCTCCTGAAAGAAGCGCGTAGACTCGCGAGAGTAAGCTCCTGAAAGAAGCCCATAGACTCACTAGAGTAAGCTCCTGAAAGAAGTGCGTAGTCTCACGAGAGTAAGCTCCTGAAAGAAACGCGTAGTCTCACGAGAGTCAGCTCCTGAAAGAAACGCGTAGTCTCGTGAGAGTAATCTCCTGAAAGAAGAGTGTAGTCTCGTAAGAGTAAGCTGCTGAAAGAAGCGCGTAGTCTCGTGAGAGTAAGCTCCTGAAAAAGTGTGTAGTCTCGTGAGAGTAAGCTCCTGAAAGAAGAGTGTAATCTCGTGAGAGTAAGCTCCTGAAAGAAGCACGTAGACTCATGAGAGTAAGCTCCTGAAAGAAGCCCATAGACTCACGAGAGTAAGCTCCTGAAAGAAGTGCGTAGTCTCGCGAGAGTAAGCTCCTGAAAGAAGCACGTAGACTCGCGAGAGTAAGCTCCTGAAAGAAGCGCATAGACTCGCGAGAGTAAGCTCCTGAAAGAAGCGCGTAGACTCACGAGTGTAAGCTCCTGAAAGAAGCACGTAGTCTCACGAGTGTAAGCTCCTGAAAGAAGCGAGTAAGCTCCTGAAATAAGCGAGTAAGCTCCTGAAAGAAGCATGTAGACTCGCGAGAGTAAGATCCTGAAAGAAGCGCGTAGTCTCACGAGTGTAAGATCCTGAAAGAAGCGCGTAGTCTCACGAGTGTAAGCTCCTGAAAGAAGCGAGTAAGCTCCTGAAATAAGCGAGTAAGCTCCTGAAAGAAGCACGTAGACTCGGGAGAGTAAGCTCCTGAAAGAAGCACGTAGACTCGCGAGAGTAAGCTCCTGAAAGAAGCGCATAGACTCGCGAGAGTAAGCTCCTGAAAGAAGCGCGTAGTCTCACGAGTGTAAGCTCCTGAAAGAAGCACGTAGTCTCACGAGTGTAAGCTCCTGAAAGAAGCGAGTAAGCTCCTGAAATAAGCGAGTAAGCTCCTGAAAGAAGCACGTAGACTCGGGAGAGTAAGCTCCTGAAAGAAGCACGTAGACTCGCGAGAGTAAGCTCCTGAAAGAAGCGCGTAGACTCGCGAGAGTAAGCTCCTGAAAGAAGCCCATAGACTCACTAGAGTAAGCTCCTGAAAGAAGTGCGTAGTCTCGCGAGAGTAAGCTCCTGAAAGAAACGCGTAGTCTCGTGAGAGTAAGCTCCTGAAAGAAGAGTGTAGTCTCGTAAGAGTAAGCTCCTGAAAGAAGCGCGTAGTCTCGTGAGAGTAAGCTCCTGAAAAAGTGTGTAGTCTCGCGAGAGTAAGCTCCTGAAAGAAGAGTGTAGTCTCGTGAGAGTAAGCTCCTGAAAGAAGAGTGTAGTCTCGTGAGAGTAAGCTCCTGAAAGAAGAGTGTAGTCTCGTGAGAGTAAGCTCCTGAAAGAAGAGTGTAGTCTCGCGAGAGTAAGCTCCTGAAAGAAGAGTGTAGTCTCGTGAGAGTAAGCTCCTGAAAGAAGTGTGTAGTCTCGTGAGAGTAAGCTCCTGAAAGAAGAGTGTAGTCTCGCGAGAGTAAGTTCCTGGGAAAGAGTGACTAACACGGAAGCACAGAAGAGAAAGGAAAACAAATCTCAGGTCACAAACTATTGCTACAAAATGAAGATTCTTAGTGAAAAAGGATGGATTTCGATATAAGGCAAGAGGGTGAGTAAATCTTTGGCTAATTTTCATTTTTGGGTGAACTATCCATTTAAGCCTGGATTTCACAGAGAGGGTCACAAATATAAACAGTACAAACATATATTATGTACACATATACTATTATTGAGGATCTGAGTGTGATTAATTATTTGGCCAGCAATACAATTTATATTTAAAATAAACATATATTTAAAAGATACTGAATATAAACAATGTAATATTAAAAAATAAATTTTACAAATGTGCAAGGTACAAATAAATTGCCAATTAACTTTAATTATTTGTGATTATTGTTATAGTTTTGTGTATTATATGAAACATGGTTTATCACAGACTAATGAAATACAAGTAGTTATATTTCTTGTAATGTCACAATATCTGATGGCGTTGTTTTCTTGTCTGTTGACAATAATACAATTAGCTTAATGTGGCAATTAACAGATCTGAAGTTATCAGCATAATGAATGAGGTGAAAACAGGATCTATTATCATTAAATAAAGAGGATTCTCAGCAGCTGATAATATTGATGAGCCTCTGACTATAAACACTCATTAAACAAGCCATTCAGGATCAGCAGCAGATCATCTCACTTTATACTAAGTATATTATAGCCTGAATGCACTGTAAATCGCTTTGGATGAAAGAATCTGTTATCATGTAAATGCATAAATGTAAATGAAACTTAATCTTTGAGTTGATCAGAATCTCACAGATGAAACTGATGGTCTGGAAGAAGAACTTCATTAACTGTGAAAACAACAGATTGTGTTTATTTTTCCTGTCAATTGTTATGTTGATTATCTGATTTCTACAGATTTAAATGAATAGATCAACACATTATTGTCATGTTTGGTGAGGATGTGGTGTCAGAAATGAAAATGCTGGATCTGAAGATAATTTATTTACTGTGAATGTTTTTAGTATGCTTGAGTAGAGAAGACGATCGACGGAAACTCTCCCCGGATGCAGTGCAGTGATATGGTTTCTCTCTTGTATGAACTCTCATGTGCACCTTAAGTTGATGTTTATGTCTGAAACTCTTCCCGCACTGATCACATGTGTACGGTATCTCTCCAGTGTGGATCCTCTCCCGTCCTTCCCGTCACTCAACTCACTCAGAATGGTCAATAGTAGAATATAATGTTCTACATTAATGCTTCAAGAAAATAGACATAATTTGAAATCTGAGACTTTCGTATCAAAAGTAACAAAGCACAAAGCATATTGCGATTTATGGGAGCTGCGCTACAATGTTCAGTTTATTTAATAAATAACAACAATAATAAAACAATGGTTAATTTTCCTACGCCCCATGACACTATGCACAAATTATAAGAGTAACTTCCATTAACGTGCCAAATTCTGTTCAAATCGACAAAACTCAAAAAAACTGTCAAAAAGACAGTCAGGTGTGAGATGAAATATAGTTTATTAGGCATTTCATGAGTTCGCCTGCCCATCCAGTCCTGATGGTTAATAGTAAACAAACTTGGCTTGCTGTCTTCAATGGAGGCTCGAACCCAAGGCTCGGCTTGAGCACTTGGATGTAACTAAAATTATGAAATTGTTCATTCTTGATGTAAAAAGAATCAGCGGACAAATGGACAATAAAAGTTTAAGCAACTGTAAAAAGCACAAGCTGAAATGAATGAGACAGATGTCTCTCTTTATTGACCAACAATACAGCAAAGCATCTCAAGAGAATAAAAGTTAAGAAGCTAAATGACAGTATATATATTTTACATCTGTATTTTCTAAAATACACCACAAGTGGAAGAATAACCGTTGTTGTAAAAACAGCATCGAAGATGAAATAAAAAATTAATCAACATCTTTTCAGCTTCTTGAAAAAAAACAGTTTAAACCTTCATATAATTATAAACAAACTACAAGCATGCCTTGTAATATGCCTATTATATGCCTTATAATAATCAAATAATCAGAAATAAAACTTTAGGTATTATTCTTTGGGAGGAACTCCATCTTTGAACTGATCTGAATCTCAGATGAAACTGCTGGTCTTCACTGTAACTATAGCTTACGACAGACAGAGATGCAATGTCGCACTTGAAAGAAGATTAACTACTTAATGTGATTGTTTATTTTATGACTGCATGCAGTGCAGTGATACGGTTTCTCTCCAGTGTGAATCCTCTGTGTTATTGAATCTCTTGTCGCAGTGTGAACACTTGTAAGGTTTCTCTCCAGTGTGAATCCTCTCGTGCTGTTTCAGTTCTACAGTTATAATAAAAGTCTTCTCACACTCAAAGCACACATAATCTCTCACACCAGTGTGTATCTTCTGATGTACGTTTAAACCGTGCTGATGTGAAAAACTCTTTTCACATAAAGAACATGAATGTGGTTTCTCCTTCGTATGAACTTTCAGGTGACTCTTCAGGTTTGAAGCCCACAAAAATATCAAGCCACATTGATCACATTCATGCGGTTTCTCTCCAGTGTGGATAATCATGTGAATCTCGAGACTCTTCTTGCTTGTCAAACACTTTCCACACTGACAGCAAGGGAAACTTGCTTCTTCTTTGAAGATGTTTCTGTTATTCACTCTCCTCCGTCTGATCTGAAATTAAAGTTAAAAACGTTCAAAATAAATCATTAAAAAAGTCTGAGAAATGTGAAGTGAAAGCAGACAATCGCTATATACTAAGTGAAAAAGATCAAATGAGAAAAAATATTACATTTGTGAATTTCAATGTTTGAAAGACAAAAGCCATCTAAAGACACAGAATTATATGGATACAAAACATACAGAGCAATAATTCAAATAAAAATGTATGTGTTCATCTGTAGTTAATTGTAAATCCAGTGATCAAATGCTGTGTTGCCATCATTATGTGAAAATAATAATGTGGACAGTGCCAAAATAAAGGTGCCTTTTTATACTACAGATATCGATATTTTACGCGTGGCATCGATGCATCCATAATCGATGAATTGTTACACCCCTAGTAATCAGCTACAACCCAGCTGTTTATTATCTTATGTGTTTTCCTACTACAAACACTAAATATGATGAACTGCTTTATAATCTTAATGTAAAAAACTACAAGTGATACACTTATTATAAGAGAGCTGAATATACAATGAAACTCGTTATAAAGTGTAACGATATCATTTGATAATGTTATATAACAGTGCAACTTTCAGATATTGTCCATCTTTGAGTTGATCTGAATCTAACAGATGAAACCGCTGATGTTGAAGATTAACTTTATTTACTGTGAAAACTATAGATGATGTTCAGATTTTAGTGCTTGATGCAATATTATGTCACATTTAGTGAGACTGAAACATCAGACTTGAAAGTGCTGGATCTATAATCGACTTACGGTGATTGTTTTTTGTATGCTTGTGAAGAGAAGATGATTGAGTGTAACTCTTCCCGCATGCAGAGCAGTGATACGGTTTCTCTCGAGTGTGGATCCTCTGGTGCCGTTTCAAATCTTCAGATGTAACAAAAGTCTTCTCACACTCAAAGCACATATATTCTCTCAAACCTGCATGTCTCTTCTGATGAACTTGTAAATTCTGCAGATGTGAAAAACTCTTTCCACACAAAGAGCATGAAGAAGCGCATAGTCTCGCGAGAGTAAGCTCCTGAATGAAGCGCATAGACTCGCGAGAGTAAGCTCCTGAAAGAAGTGTGTAGTCTCGCGAGAGTAAGCTCCTGAAAGAAGTGTGTAGTCTCGTGAGAGTAAGCTCCTGAAAGAAGCGAGTAAGCTCCCGAAAGAAGTGTGTAGTCTCGTGAGAGTAAGCTCCTGAAAGAAGAGAGTAAGCTCCTGAAAGAAGCACGTAGACTCGCGAGAGTAAGCTCCTGAAAGAAGCATGTAGTCTCGTGAGAGTAAGCTCCTGAAAGAAGCGCGTAGACTCGTGAGAGTAAGCTCCTGAAAGAAGAGAGTAAGCACCTGAAAGAAGCACGTAGACTTGCGAGAGTAAGCTCCTGAACGAAGAGTGTAGTCTCGCGAGAGTAAGATCCTGAAAGAAGCGCATAGACTCGCGAGAGTAAGCTCCTGAAAGAAGTGTGTAGTCTCGTGAGAGTAAGCTCCTGAAAGAAGTGTGTAGTCTCGTGAGAGTAAGCTCCTGAAAGAAGAGTGTAGTCTCGTGAGAGTAAGCTCCTGAAAGAAGCGCATAGTCTCGTGAGAGTAAGCTCCTGAAAGAAGAGTGTAGTCTCGTGAGAGTAAGCTCCTGAAAGAAGTGTGTAGTCTCGTGAGAGTAAGCTCCTGAATGAAGTGCATAGACTCACAAGAGTAAACTCCTGAAAGAAGTGTGTAGTCTCGCGAGAGTAAGCTCCT